>OW679194.1:654371-1191087 GCA_940337035.1 Agriotes lineatus | reverse complement strand
TTTTATGGCGACGCCGCCTAAGAAGATGTACTAAATAATCATCTCGTTGCGTCCCGCTGATTTGGTTTAAAAAATAATTTATTTTTTTAAAAACTAAATTACCTGGACACAACGCCTTCTTTGTAAGAAGTTTCAAAGTCAGCTGCGTTATAGTTCATCTAATGTTTCTTTTAAGCAACTCCTTCAACACGAAAAACTCGGATTAGGAATTAAGATAAGAACCGTTAAGTACCTATCTTTAAAATAGCTGGTAACTATTCATATTATATTCACAGGTACTCCTGGATCTTTTAAGCAAGTAAAAGTTGTTACAAACTATTTTAGCCTCTCCTGCATTGTATCTTATTTACTTTTAAGAACGAGTATTGGGATAAACCACTCATATTAGACAATAATTTTACCGGATTTTAAAAGTACTCATCGGTTCTTGTCTTAATTCTCCATCGGAGTTTTTCGCGTAGATACAGTTTAGTTGAAGGAGAATCTGCTCTTGGCATAGCAGAAGTTTCAAAATGCTAGCAAATCTCCATGCGGTAACAATGCATTTATTTCACAACCACCTCTAACGCTTATTTACCTATGTGTGCAATATTGATGGGAAATTACTCACACGCATACCACTAAACACTAACGAAGTCACTAAATGATTTGTCTAATAAAAGAACCGCAATTATAATTGATAATTGCAATCAACATGTAGCTACGATTTGTTCACACAGCTTACGCGACCGCCATACTAATCGCCTTCTTTAGCTGACGTCACAAACGGTTAGTAGTTCTAAGAAGTAAGATTTATTTACTAAATTTGTCGAGGCGCCGTCAATCACATCTAATTTGTTAATTCAATAAGACAAGAAAGACGGCAAATAACAAAATCCGTTTCTGTTCAGCATGGAGTTTAGCACTTACTGGCTTACTGCCTGCAAGCAAGATTTTTACGTTAAAAGTAGCCGATAATTCAATTACCTGAAACGACTGGCTAATACTACATTGGTTACAATTGAGCGGCGAAGTAATGAAACGGCGTATTAATAAATTAACAGTTAAATTATATTACTTTCAGTTACCGATGATCTTATACGAAATTTTCACGTGACTAAGGCATGCTCACTAGCTCGGTTATCTGTAAATAATATAGTTCACATTCTTGTTTTACTTCCAATAGTTTTATACAAAAGGAGCATTTTGACCTTTAGCCTACGTCTGTCCTGGACAATCGATTGATTGAATATGTAGTTTTTATTTTTCTGTTTTGATTTTCAGATGGAAACTAGCAACATTATCCATAAATATTATATGGGCTATTGCTCTCGACTGAAAGTGCGAAAAACGCTGCACACGCCCATATTCATCTCCACGCAATCGTTTTAAGTGGAAATAAAGCTCCGGAGTGTAATAAAAGCTTCGAGTCTGATCGATTTAATTTCGTTTGTCGTTGAAGTGAAGAGTAATCGAATCATTTGTATTAAATACTGGGAAAAGTGTTGATTATGTACATAATAAATCTGATCCAAGCTTTTCCAAAGAATTTTTAAATCTGTATACATTTTTTACTTCCCTCGTCTAAAAGACGAAAGATGAAAAAACCTTTCCGAGATTTCTTAAGATTTTAACGTTTCAGGGTCCCTAGATGGCGAAAAATATGTTTTCTTAATTCCGTCTGTCTGTCCGTCTGTTGGCGATATAGCTCAAAAAGTAGTTGTTAGAGGAAGACGATATTTTGCATGCGGATTATATATCTACCTGGCTCGAAATCGAATATTCTTTCAGTGAAATATATACAGCCTTAAAAACAAACTGTTGCTTATCTTTGATTTAACTCGAGAAAAGTGATATTTTACATATAGACAAGGTTTTTACCCTTGACGAAAATGGGACGCAACAGATTCAGGGTAAATGTTGTAAAAGGACAAAATTGAGCAACGATCAGCACGTTCTATAGAAACTCCCAGCCGCTGAAATCGCGCTGAGTTCGAAACCCACCGCCTGCAATTTTTTTAATTTGCAAATTGGTGTAATTCGCATTACTTAGTGTTTTCTTTTACTGTTTTAGTACTAGGAACGTTATAGTATAAATTTGACGCCCGACGGAGGAGGGCCTTTATTTGGATAAGGATGTAATCTACTTTCGGCCTGAGGGACGTACAACGTTTTATGCACAACTGCATGGAACAAACACACAATAAATTTAGCTTTTTTTAATGCCAAAATTTGCTACCACAGTTAAGGTGCCGGACCGTAAAATAATTTGCGGGCCGTAAAGTAACTTTACGGCCCGCGTTTTTATTTTACGGCCCGCAAATTACTTTACGGCCCGCCGGGCGTAAAGTTGTACTTTCAGTCGTGATAACTTTTAGATGTAAACCTTCATTTTCGGCCCGGTTGTGCGTAAAGATATTTTTATCTTTTTGTGGTGCGCTCTTACGAGGGAAGTTCCGTTTAGATGTTTTGGTGTTAGAAACGCCTTTATATAACTATTTACACATATGCGGAATTATTACCACTTGTCAAAAATCGATTTTGTGTGTGCTTTCGCAATTTAAACATTTTTATCGCGGGCGCGAGTGTTTTAATTTGTTCAGTTATACGGTAACAAGTTGAAAATCTTGAAAATTAAAATAAGTTGGGTGGTGGCCAACACCGGAATTGTATAAACTGACATAGCTACAATTCTTGACTCGTTTCGGTGCTTTTGTAGTTAAAGTTTCGTATAGTTAATTCTTCCATTGTACCTTTTGGAGCAAGTCATTTGAGTAACATTAACGTGGGAGAAACTGTCTTTGTAAAAATGGCATAGAAGTTCTTAGGGCGATAACCAACTACATTTACTCCTCAAAGCAATTTAGTTGCAGTAATTAAAATTTATAATTAGAAAAGTTTCTGCGCTGATGTACACTTAGATTTGATCAAGTCTGTCGGCGGAGTGGTACCTATTTTTTTAGAAAAAAATGCGTCTTTATATTTCGCAGCAAATTTCGCAAATTGCAAACAGAATTTCCACACTTTCTCTACACGTCAGGATTCGTGGCGAAGTCATTAATAATTCAAATCACTGATAATTGGCAATCTAAGTTACATTGATATTAATCTAATTGTTGCGGTAGACATAAACGTAACGGGGCTATTAGATGCCCTAGATATTTGAAATTAATCTTCGACGTTTCACTACTGCCTACTGCTAAGGTTAAATTAATATTTAACGGCGATAGTATAATTTGTCTCTCCCTTCAGTCTTACCTATTTAGAATTGTTGCAAGAATATCTAAAATTTATCTTGAATTCGGGCACACTTACACAAATATGTTTCTGGTTGCATCCATTTGCATAGTTTAGCATTTTCCATAATAATATAGAAATTTTGTTACAGGTGGAAGTAGGTGATGTTATTCTGAAAATAAACGAAACCGATGTGAATAAGTTCAGTACAAAGGAAGGTGAGTCGATCATTGTTACTAATGTATATAAATAACAGTTTTATGTCGGCGTTATTTCAACTAATGTCAGATAATTGTCTTCGATTGAGTGCTATGAAATTTTAAAAAGGGGCATTGTACATTAACCGTTTTTAGATTTCAAGCTGATTTGGCGAGTAGCAGTCGACTCAAAAGTGATTTCATTGATATTTGAAAACAGGCAAGTAATGTACAATGCTTTCTTAACTTTTTTCAATTGTTGCAGTGTCGAGCTTGCATAACACTTGTAATTTTGCTTGCAGTTTTAAAATGTCTGCGATTGTCGTCAGATCCAGTAACACTAAAATTAAGGCGCGGTAAGGCTTTCATTTTTAACTCTAGCATATATTCTCCTCTTCCAACACGTTTTATATTGGGTTGCCATCTTCGATTACAAAAACTTTTAACAGATTGAGGAATTTTATTGTTTCAGAGTATTTTTTCAGTTTCTTTCATTTCTAATTGTTTTAAAATCATGAACATGAATACATACTGACTGACATGCATGATTTCCGATTTTTTTTTTTTAGTTTTTTGTTAACCATAACTGCAATTTTTGTTATTTTTCGTAATATCTTAATAACGTATATTCAGCATTTCGTGGAAATGTGGTGAAGTGTTATCCTTAAACGTACAGGAAAAATAACAGGAAATTACATGAAATTAATCTTTTGACGATTATTGTATGTCATAATTACAAGTATATTCATTTAGTTATCATTTATCTAGATGTAGAATGTAAATACTAGTACCGAATATTGAATAATCTCTCTCTATTTCCAATTATCCCAGTTATAAACTTGAAGCTGTCAACTATTCAATATTAAAGGTGGTAGTCCCGAAATTACCTTAGCAGCAATATGATGCCGCTGTAGTATTTTCCTATTGATATTGATTGGTTTATTATAAGGTTCAGTTAACAAATGGTTATTCCCACAGTCATTTCCCTTTTAAGCAAACTTGTACTTCTGTCTAATTTTAAATTTAATGCTAGTAAAAAAAGCAAAGCTTATTTTCTGTAAAGCAAATATGGCAACCCACACGTATCCCCATTCTGCGCCGCATTAATTTTGAAATCTTTACTTCTGTATAGATCCAAAACTAAAGGCGACGGTGCGAAAGCATTTACTGTCTCCCAGTGGAGATGTGGATATGACGGCAGTTCGTAGCAAAGGTGGGCTTACAAACACAGTTTTCACCCATCCCAGACCAGAACCAGCCGTGCACCAACCTCATATCCGGACCAATGGGACCTGTTCAGAAGAGGAAGCCTTGCTGGCTGATCACTTCCAAGAAGATGAAAGGCTGCAATGGGAGCCCCTCTCCACCGACATCTACAAACCTAAAGGTCCACCCAAGTTTGAAGCCTACATGATGACTGGGGAGCACATCCTCAACATCTCGCGGACACAACAAATCAGCCTTTTGCCCAAACAACAAAAGAAGTTGGACAGCCTTAGGTATAAATATTGGCTATGGTTGCAATAGTATTGTCCTAGAAATACTTGATCACTTTACTATTTTAACACTCGATAGTGTATTCGAGGATAGAAATAACAAGACCTGATAATTAAAAGCTATACTGCTTTAGCAGCATTGTGACATACGAGTTATACAGAACCATTTAAATATTCCAAAATGTTTATTCCCACTCTTAACATTTTTAATATATTAACTGGATCAATTGAAATTTGTTGAGTTTTGTCAAAAACTACAGGTAAGCTTCAATCTCTAGGTATCGCAATTCACATTCGCACTCGCACCACCACCACCGTCATCAACACAACTCTGTGCCCAACAGCCCTAACGAAATGGATATGGGGCTGCGGACACATAAATCAAACTCCAGTTCAGCCAATACATCTCCAGTCAGTGCCAACAAAAGAGACTCACACCTACCCTCAGGTGAATCGGCCAAACCATTAGGATTCAACAGCAACACTTTCGTGCGCACCAGCCGGTCTGAGGATCAGCTTCAGATGCAGAAAGACTCTAGTATGAGTGCAGTGGACATAGAGATAGAAGATGATGTCACTAGTTCCTTAAACACTTTGTTAGACACTCGGCCTGATGTTGGTTCTAATTCTAGTTCATCTAACAATGTGTGCTCGTCGACGAAAAGTGATCGAATAGTATGGACATATAATGCACCTGTAACAACTTCTTTGGAACAACACAAACCTTGTTGTCACACGATGTCTAACGGTAGCAATTCTTCTCGCAGTAACTCATCACCTTCATCGCCGAGTCCACTCAGATCACGATCGGGCTCTCCTGCATCACCTACATCAGTGTCTTCCTCTGTTATGTCGAGCCATTCTGGCTCTTGTCGATTACCATATACCCTGACCAATGGTCCACACGCAGATACTGGACAATACCATCGGACAAATGGCGATTACAGTATATCGGAAGCTATTTCTAACATCTCCAGTCCGGATTACCATGATGACAACAGCATGGGAATTCGTGATTGTGTTATGGAAATTAGTGATCATAGTGATAGTGATAGCACACTTCTAGTGTCGGAACCGCGGCAAAGGCATGGGGGAAGTGGGGGAAGTGTGGACGGTGACCATAGAATTGTGATACAAGTTAAAGGACCAGATAAAGATTTAATGGGATTAAAGGATCGGGGCAAAGCATATAGAGATGGCAGAGCAGAATTATTCGAACAGGTAAGAAATAAAACATTTTAATTTGGTAGAATTTTCTAATTACCGTAAAATTTATTAGTACATTGTGCACTTGATTTGATTGACGTTTTGTAGTTTTTTCACTTTTTGGTTTTTGAACAGTAGCATCGTTAGCGTTAACATTTGTGGTGTCAAAAAATATATACCTGATCAAATTTATTTTAGGGAGAAACATATGAGTAGTAGAAAATCATTAAGTTTTGATATTTTACACTGAAAAAATGAGGAGCTTGCTTTGATGTAAGGATAAAACAAATTTTTAAAAATTAAAAATTATGTATTTTGACGGCTTTTTTGAGACTGTGAACCTTTGAAAATAAAGTAAATTGAACTGATTTACTAATTATTGAAAGGTGACAATGGACTTCTAAGCTCAATAATGTTGAAAATAAAGCAAATTCTACAAATTTACTAATTTTATATAAATGATAATAATTGTCTAGTCACAAAAAATTCTAAAAATAAAACAAATATAACAAATTTACCTATTATTGAAAAATTACGCTGGATTTTCAAGCTCAATCATCTCGAAAATAAAGCAAATTCAATGAATTTACTGCTTTTTGATGAGTGGCAGTAATTGTATAAACTCCAAAATACCTGAAAATAAAGCAAATTTTACAAGTATAGTAGTTATTGGGGGGTGACAGTAGTTTTCTAATTACAAAAATCCTGAAAATAAAATAAATTCAACTGATTTGATAGGTTGCAATAGATTTCTAAACTTAAGGATCCGAAGAAATAAAGTGAATTTAATGAGTTTATTCAGTTTTGATGGATGACAATAACTATCTCGACTCAAAAGTCCTGAATATATAAAGCAAATATCATGAATTTACTAAATATTGGTAGGTGACAAATTCACAATAGATTTTCAAACTCAAGAATCTTGAAGATCAAGCAAATTTTCTAATTTTTGTTGATTGACAATAATAATTATCTGCACTTAAAAATCCTGAAAATAAAGCAAATTTAACTGATTTACTAATTATTGATTGGAGACAATTTTTATACTCTAGAATCCTGAAAATTTACTCACTTTTGATGCATGACAATAATTATCTACACCCAGAAATCCTCAAAATAAAGCAAATTTAATGAATTTGTTAGTTTTTGGTAGCCCATAATAGTTTTCTAAACCGCAAAATCACGAAAATAAAACAATTTTTACTGATTACTAATTATTTAAAGGTGACAATAGATTTCTAAGCTTAATACTTTTGAAAAATAAAGCAAATTATACGAATCTACAAACTTTACATGAGTGACAATAATTGTCTAAACTTAAATATTTTAAAAATAAAGCAAATACAATAAATTTACCTATTATTGAAAAATGACCATAGATTTGCAAGTTCAATTATTCTGACAATTTAACTGGTGTCATTGTCAACCAATGGCATTCTTCAATTTAAAAATAAACTACCAATCGAACGATTATTTTAGTGACAATAATTCGAGGAGCTTTATTTCAGCGACAATAATTCGAGGAGCTTTATTTCAGCGACAATTTTTTCTGTAACAATTATTGTAGTGACAATATTTCGAGGGACTTTATTTCAGCGACAATTTTTTCTGTAACTATTTTTTAATGAAAAGTTAAATTGTCAAGACGAATAGGACTTTAGGTCGAAATATTGCAGACAATTTTTGCTCTTCAGATTGTCTCGTTTCTGTTGCTTTAGAAAATAACGACTCGTGCAAGCACTCGTCGTTATTTTCGTCGCCGCAGAAACTCGTATCTGAATCGCAAAAATTATTGTCGGCAATATTTTGACCTCTCGTCCTATTATTACTGAAAATGAAACTATTTTGACGATGAGTAGCAATAATTGTCTACACTCAAAAATCCTGAAAATATGCAAATTTAACAAGTTTACTTGTTATTCATAGGTAACAGTGGTTTTCTAATCTCAAAAATCCCTAAAATGAAACCAATGCAACTGATTTACTAATTATTGATAGGTGCCAATAGATTTCTAAACACCAGATCCTGAAAAACTAAAGCAAATCCAAGGAATTTACTCATTTTTGATGGATGACAATAACTATCTAGACTAAAAATCCTGAATATAAAGCAAACCTCATGAATTTACTAAGTATTACTCTGGTGTCAAAGTAACAATAGGACTCAAGAATCTTGAAGATCGAGCAAATTCAACAGGTCACGATAGATTCCCAAACTTAAGAATAATGAAAATGAAGCATTTTCGACTGTTAATTTTTTTAAGTAATGAAAATTGGCTAAACTTAAAATAAAACAAATTTAGTAAATTTATTAGTTATTGGCAGGTGTCAATAGTTTCTTAAACTCAAACACCCTGAAAATAGAGCAAAATTCAACCAATTTGCTAATTATTGAAAGATGACAATAGATTTCCAACCTCAATAATCCTGAAAATAAAACAAATTTAATGAATTTACCATTTTTGATGAATGACAATAACTGTCTAGACTGTAAAATCTAGTTATTGGTAGGTGACACTAGTTTTTTTACTTTCCCATACCCATAGGTATAGGGAAGTCTTGGAATCATGAAAATTTTGGAAATCGAGATTTTCACAGAAATATCCGTTTTGGGCCTCTAGGAACCCAAAAAAGTGGTTTTTAAAAAATGTCTGTATGTGTGTGGGTTTGTGTGTGGGTGTGTGGGTGGGTGACGCTCCTACAGCCGAAAGTATTGCTCCGATTTTGATGCGCTTTCGAATGCGGGGGTGTATCGAAAATTCATCGACAAAATAAGCTTTTCAAAAAAATCCGAAACCGGAAGCGGAAGTTTCGCATGTTTTTTTGGTACGACTGTTTTCGTGATTAAAATTTTGAAAATTTTATCGCGGATAACGATAGAGGGTCGTAAGACAAATCTGTTAGTTTTTTGCCGAACTCGCTAGGTTTAAAATGAAGGGCGCTATGATTTTTTGAAAATTTTGAGTTTAACGCCCTATTACTCAAAAACGGATGAATCGATTCAATTGATTTTTGTTTTCTGAATAGTATATGAAGGCTAACATGAGGTGATATAAAAATTGTTTTGAAAAATATTAAGGGGCCTAAATTACAAATTTTCAAAATTTTGGAAATTTTCTAAAAATCATTTCTCAAAAACTGCCCACAGGAATTTGTTTAAACTTCATACACTGATAGACCCCGAAAAGGGCTATCGATCTGTTTTTTAAAGAATCTCATGAATTATCTGTGGCGCCCTCTACGAAGCTTTGAAGTTTGAAAATTTAAACCCCTTTAATTAATAAACAAAAGAAGATAGGTAGCTGGGGTTTTCACTGAATTGCTCAGTGCATAATGAAGCATATGAATATGCAAAAAAATATTACACTCGTGGATATATGTAAGCGCCCCGGCCCCCTCCCCCCTCTATTTTTGAAAAATAATTTTTTTATTCTAACGGTTGTTATATTTTTGCGTCAAAGAATCTTTTTCCGCGAAAATAAAAAAATCGATTTTGTATGCCCTAGAAAATATAATTTCCAGGTACTTAGAAAATTTCACCTCGGTGCTACAGCCGTTTTGAGGAAAATAATACATAAATAGCACAGTGGCGGCTTGTCCACTTGGCGCCATCTACAGAAGCTCGGTGGTCACGTTTTGAACTACACATCTTATAACATAAAATCGTAGCTCTCTTTGTTTGCGTGTAACTATGTTTGTTCGCTATCTCCTCCGAAGATACTGGACCGATTAAGTTGTACGATGGCTTAAAAGTTTGCTAATTTTCAGTCTTATTTAATTAACTTCTCTAGGCAGCAGTATAATTTAATTAACTTCTCTAGGCAGCAGAGCGGAGCGCCTATCGCTGTCTACTATTAGCTCGGCTGCGCGCATTATTCAAACAGGAGAGTGTGGTTCTGCGGTAAGCGTGCTGGCCTATCACGCGGGAGTCCCGGGTTCGATCCCGTCGATGCATCTTTTTTTTTAATTTATATTAATGAATCTCTCTTAATTTTGCGAACCGAAACCTAGTTCGGGTGACTCACTAGTTCTTTTATATTTACCCGCAATTTACGTGAAAGTGTAAACGCTTATCACGGTGAAGACGTGAGTCATCGAGTTGAAATTTTTATATGTTGTAAAGACTGTTGAATAAAGACGATATGAACAGTTTCCAGTATGGGAAAGTCCAGGGAGGTAGTCACGTCCACTTTTTTTAAACTTAAAAATCTTGGAAATCGAGCAAAATTCAACTGATTTCTTGATTATATTGATAGGTGACATTAGCTTTCCAACCTCAAGAATCCTGAAAATAAAATAAAATGGATGAATTTACTCATTGTTGATGTGTGACAGCAATTATCTATGCTACGTTTAACAAACAGATATAAAACTCAAATTTCTGGAACGGCCTTTATTGAGCAAAGCCCATTTTACACTTTACAAGTTAAAAACTCAAAAGAATTAAAATATTGTTTAATTTCAAATAAAATTGAGCTGTGTAAAGCCAGCCGAGCAATATCAAAATTCTGTTCAAATTTAGCGCTTATTTGTGGGAGGGAGGCTTTTACTGAAACTGTTTGTTAAACAAAGTAGACTGAAAAATCCTGAGAAGAATGTAAATTTACGAATTTACTAGTTATTAGTAGGTGACGGTAGTTTATACTGTAGAATATGCTCGATTTGATTACGTAAATTTTTTTTATATTAATGAAAACCAAACAATCATTATCTTAACCCTTTCTTGTAACACTTTACAATTTTTAACAATTTCGCTCCAGTTCTTTGCAAATTCAATGTCATGACAATTCCAAATACATTTTTTCTCTCTTTTAAGGTCGTAAGATACCACTAGAGTAAAAAGTTGCTTATCACAAGTATGGCAGATCGAGCAGATTTGCGTTTTCTTTTAAATATAGTTAGTTGGTATTGGCCTATTTATTTAAATTTATTTAATGATCCTAGATTAGGTCTGTGAATTTTACGTGAGAAATGTAATCACAAGAAAAATCTTTGTAAGAAACTAGAAGGGCTTTAAATGTAACTATGAGCAATGTGGTATAAGTGATGAATTGTAAAATGAGACCGCTATGTACTTATACACAGCTATTACATTACTATAATAATTATCCATGGCCAGTTTTTATATTTTTATTTGAACGTATGCTGGAAACACATGCAATTATTACAAAAGCATTGCTAAAAAATTGTTTGCATTAGGAGTAAATATGAAGTTGAGGATTCTTACAATAACAGTCAACAAATTATGAACAAACATAAGATAGGTACGTATATTACTGTGAATAGCTTGCTATTATTTAATGTTATTTTGGTATACATACAGGTAAAAATTGTGTGTTTTGATACAAAAATATTAATTATAGTGTAGGATTATAATAATTATAATATCTTAGATTATTTAGATACTTATTGTGAGTTGCATAAATGCAGTTCGCATTTTTTTAAAACATCTGTAAAGGGCAAAAAAATATATCAGATATACAGTGCCTTCAGAAATGGTTATACAACGTATGAATAATATGTGGGTGGCACTGTAAGTCTATGTCAAATTCGAGGTTAGCAGGTTAAGTTTTGCATCAGTTTTGACACAAACTAACTCAAAACCTAACCTGCTAACCTCGAATTTGACATAGACTTACAGTGCCACCAACATATTATTCATAAGTTGTGTAACCATGACCATTCAAAAACGTTCGATCATTTCTGAAAGCACTTTAGTTCACTTAATAATAATACACACGTTTCTGTTAATTTCCTAGACATGTTAATATTCATAGTCCATACTTCTTCTCCATAGCTGTCACGGCTTTCTAGTAAGATTTCGGATAAGGTTTTTTTTGTTTTATTGATGAAAGTGCTATTTTAGCACTCAATACAGAGGTTTTGTTATAACGTTTGGCTTTTTTATATTTTCTTATATATCTTTTTCATCTCTTTCGTCTGATGTTAGAGTAACTCCTAAATATTTATAACACCTTGTTCAGTTTCTAGATTTTGTCCTTCTTTTTCAACTATCATATATTTTGTCTTTTCTGTTAATTTATAGCCCCTACTTGTCATATTGCTCTTAAATTTTCTAAACATGTAATTTATGTCGTTTTTGTCTTCTGCTAATATGATTTGATCGTCAACAAATAGATCATAGATGATCTGAATTCTTATTTATTTATTAAAAAATAAACAATTATATGTTTTGCCAGAGCTCTTTTGTGAGTGGTGAATGATAACCACTAATATACTAATTATTCTTGATAGGTGGCAGTATTTTTAAACTAAAAAATCTGCAAATTTACGAATTTAATATGAACGACAATAATTGTCTAGACACAAAAATTTACCTATTATTGAAAAATGGCGATAGATTTCTAAGCTGAATAATCCTGAAAATAAAGCAAATTCAACGAAATTACTAATTATTATTGATAGGTGACAATAGATTTCTAAACCTAAGAATCTTGAATATAAAGCAAATTCTATGCATATACTCATCTTTGATGGATGACAATAACTGTCTAGACTCTAAAATTCTGAATATTAAGCAAATATCATTTATTAAATATTGATAGGAGACAAAGTGACAATAGATTTCTAAACTCAAGAATCTTGAAGATCAATTAAATTTAATAAATTTTCATGGGTGGCAATAATTATCTACACCCAGATATCATCAAAATACTAGTAGATTATGTTATTAGGAGTAAAAGTGATACTTTATGTGGCGAAGCTGAAGTTTATTTAGCCGAACGTCAGTGGTCTCTTTGTATGTACAGGCAGACCTTGCCGTTTGCGGATGAAATTGCCAACGTTATCTGTTTTAACTTTCACACACTAAGTAAATAAAGCAGACGTATGCGGTTTATGTCATGAACACCCAAATAACATTATTTATCACGAACTTGTAAACACACTTATCGAGCCCATTCCTTTGAATCTCTTATTACCAATTCGGACCTGAAATAAATTGTAAAATTATAACTTGAATAAACAAATGGACATTCGAACTCTAGATTCAAGTGGCAGACTTAGGTATGTTACGTATGGAATTTTAGTTCAAGCTTTACTGTCTTCTCGAGCGTTTCTGCCGAAAATTTTTGAATTTTTTGAAGTTGCATAGTATAAATAAATCTAGTTTATGGAACCTACCCTCGTTTTTATCATTAGGTGTCTGCCTGTATGTATCTTTTTCGCTATCTCCTTCGAAGACACTGGACCGATTAAATTGTATGATATTTTAAAATTTTGCTAATTTGTAAACTTAGATCGTAGGCCGGTTTTTATTTTCAAAAGAAGTACGATACGAAAAAGTATTGTAAAATTAAATTACGATTGGTTGAAACAGCTCATGTGGTACGTTCACAATGAACTCTTCAGCGCCGATTTCGACGTCAAATTTGAAAGAACAATTAAATCGTGTAATTTCAATGTTCATCTATTAACATTTTTGTATGTTTAATTGGTAAGGTTGAATGTGTTTTTGATTGAGACATGTAGCAACTTTTCTCACCGAAGCGTAGCTCGGGTGATTCGCTAGTAATGTATATATTTGTGACTGTCTCTGTTTTCTGTTCATAATTTCTGATAATGTTGTTTCCATGTATCAGCTCCAATTGGGTCTATATTGACTACTTCTGTCGTAGTCTCTTTTAGTGACTGTAGTTTTCCATGTCTTTGTAGATTTTGAATTTCCTATTAATCTATTTTCATCATATCGTCTCTCCCAATATAGACTTTTGCTTTTTTAACAGCTTTCTTTATTTTGTAGTTTTGTCTAATCTATATTCTTCTATCTTCAGGCTGCCTTTTTATAGCAATAGTAATAGTCCCAAAATATACACAATGAATAGAAAATATTGAAATGTAATATGTAATATAATTGTAATCGGTAAATGCTATGTGCCTATCTAAGCTCACTTTCTTTCTCTCCAACAGCTTCTTTAGCCATTTCATGGATACACCTCTTTATAAAGTTATACCTTTATTTTGGTGTTTCATATTGAATGTTTGTTATTTTATCCCTCAACTTAATTTTTGTAACAGAAATGCAGTAGATTCTTTTTGAAAACTGTTTAAATTATAGTTTGGATGTTTATCAATTTCATGATTTGTTGGTGCTATTGTTTATTTGATTTGATTTATAGTTGAGTCACACTTTAGCTATAACTAGAAAATGATCTGAGCCATAGGAAACACGTGTACACATATGTCCAATGTTACGATTCTGAAACTTTGTTTCATTATTAGTTAGTCAATGGTTTTTAGTAGGTTGAAACCATATTCAAAAAAGCCATTCATGATTAATAGATCATATTGATCACACAAATCCTCTAATCATAAGCCATTATCGTTCTCTATATTCTCACCAAGTTGTCCTATTATAAACACACCGGCAAAATTAGAGGAACACAAAAAACGTCATATTTTGGGATATTCTGTAGCATTATTTAATTGAATTATGTTTCAAGCTTTAATGTTATCAATACACATCTTCATAGAATAACAATTAATGATATAACAGATGAACCTACCTAATTCAGGTTGCCGTTAAATCGGGCATTTTTTACAACAGAAAACAAAATCGTAAACCCTCGTTGTAACCTAATCAACAAATGAGCACTTGTTTTCAAGAACACAAAAACCCAAGCAATATGTCAACAATAAAACAAATGATAATTAGGCTCAAATGGGTGGCTAGATTTAATGTTAAATTGCTATTTTTTATTCATTATACATGCAGAAGTAACATTTATAACCAAATTGAGTTATATATATCCTAAAACATAGTGAAAATATGACTTTTTTTGTGTTCCTCTAATTTTGCCGGTGTGTGTATTATCTTAAAGATTTATGTTTAGATCTAATGTAGTTGCTACATGTTTGCGTTATGTAATTTTTATGAAGATTTATTTATTTAATCTTTTGACAACGTTCAGTAATGTGTGGGTACAACACAAAATCTAAATTTCAACATAACTCATGCGTAATAATATGCTTGAAAATTAATAATAAACACTATTGTTGAGAGTAAACAAAATAAATTGAACAATTAATTGTTTGGCAATGAAGTGTTACTGATTATATTTTTAACAATTACAGACACGGCTATTGATGAGTTTGTTATATTTCTGTGTGGGATGTTATAAATTTTATTGTTTTGTAGTTTTAACCAATAATTTATAAAAATTCTGTTACTTCGGGTACTGTTATTATATCGATTTTTGAGATGCTGTATTAGGAATGTTTCATCAACATACCATACGTCTACCATAGTTTGTATAAAAGATGTTTTAAGCTTGGATAATTAAAATATTGTAACTTGTAAATAGCTGAAAAATGACAAACTGCTAATGACTAAAATTAGTTGAGGGGGCGATAGTAACTGTCACTTACAGCTGATCCGTAATTTGCTCTGATTTTATAACAGGTTAAGTACAGGGTTGAGCAACCTGTTCAATCCTGTGCTGACCGAATTAGTTTTTTATTGCTAGATGTTGGAATATCTTTATTTGGAAAAATTCTAGCATGTTTCTGACCATATGAACAGCAATAGGGTTCTTGCACTGTTAACAAAACCAGCATAAATGTGATCTTTAAAGGCATATGAATGAGGCATCATACCAATTTTTTTCAATAAAATTACAGTTCATATATTGCATATGTTATTGGTGACCTTAGAAAGTGAAATCTATTTATTCCTTCAAATCTATAGTCCCCCACATGCAGTTCCTTTTGTGTTTAGTCTTCTTTTTTGTATTCCATGTATTTTGTTTGTTCTTCATTAATTCTTAGATCAAATTATTTAGCTGTTTTACCCAGTATTTTCACTTTTTCTTTTAGTTCTTTCTGTCTTCTATCAATTATTACCTGGTCATCTTTGTAGACTATTAACTAAGTTCTCCGATTCATTATTCTGCCTTGAAAATCTATTCGTACTACTGCTTCTAATACCAGGTTGATAGCTGATAGTTAGTCTTCTTGTTTCATTCCTTCATTTATTCGACTTATTTCTGATTTTTTCTTTGTATCTGAACTGATGCTTTCATGTTCTTTAATGTCATATTTATAAGTTTCATTTGCTTATTTGGTACTTCTAGTTATCTCATTTCTATGATCAGTTCATTCCTCGTTATAGAGTTTAAAATCTATAAATATCATATACAAGTCCAGGTTGAATCCGTTAGCCTTCTGTTAATATCTGTTCTAATATGTATATGGCATCCACTTGAGACCTCTTTGGTCTACCTGCTGGTAATCTCTTGTGCCTATACCTGTATTCTTTTCTTCTTTATTTTTGCCATAACTTTTTAGCTGGTGTTGAGTAGTCTAATTCGTCGGTAATTTCTTTGTTACCCTTATTATGCAGCAGGACAATTACCCTCTGTTCCAGTCTTGGGGTGTTTGTTTATTTTGCCATATGCTGTATATATCAATTTGCGCAGCCGGTTCTGCGTGTTTTCACCTGGGTATTTTAGTAGTTCTATCACTATATTGTCATTACGTGGTGCTTTATCACTCTTCATTATTCTTATTGCTTCTGCTACTTCCTCCACTTTTGGTAATTCTATTTCATTTTCCTGTCCATTTTTCTATTTCCAGGTTTGTTGGTCATTTTCTGTGTCATTCAGTATTCCACTGAAATGTTCTCTCCATATCCGCATTACCTCTTCTTCTTCGTGTTGTATCATTCCGTCATTTTTCTTGTTTTAACCGCACGCTTTTGTTTTTGTTTATTTTATATTTTGGAAGAATGTTTTGCTGGTCTTTCTGTCATTCTGTATCTCTTCCAGTTTCTTATTTACCCATGTTTCTTTATTCCTTTTGTTAATTCTCGTGACTTTGCCTGATCATCACTACCACTGTTCATCTCTTCTGTTGGCTTCTGAAGGAATTTGGCAGTTTTTAACTGGAAATCAAACAAGAATATTTTTTCTAATACATTCCAAATTTCGTTGATCTGGTCGATAGAGGATTCAATATATTAGTAAGTTAGTCTAAAAAATAGTCTGGGGTCTTGCATGAATTCTTTGGATGGTGGATGCCAACAGTATACTGAACGACATTGATTTTTGTCCGATCAAAAAGTGTTCAGAAGTTCTTCATTCTAACTTTTTTAAAACACTTATTTTCTCTTTAGTGCTTTCTTCAGTAGTTAGAGAGTAGTGAAATATCTGTCCGAGAAAACTGTGAACCCTGTTGTCGTCATAGTTTTATTTCTGATAAAAGTTTCTGCATTTGCATCTGCTGAAGCTAAAAATGCACTAACCAAAATTTAAATATCTTCTGTTGTACCTATACGGGGAAGGTTCAAAAATATGAAAATGGTTCAAGAATAAAGTACCCTTATTTTTCAAAACAGACAAAAATGTGGCTTGAAGAAGTTGCTTGGAATTGAAAATAGGTGTCAAACATGAAGTCATAGCCACCTGCTTCGAAAAACAATTTCCACCGATTTTTTCTATATTTTTTTCTTATCACTCTTTGTATTACCAAATGATATACTTCAATACGATAAATGTATACTGTCAAACTTGAGTTTCCCACACTTAGCAACCAGGATATTACATGATTCAAAATTAGTGCTAAAAAATCTCATTTTTTAGTCAAAAACAGATATCAGAAAAAAAATTAATAACAAACGATCCAAACATCAATAATAATTCAAATCAATTATAATTTTTAATAAAAATATTGTAACAAATATTTCCAATTAACATTTTTGTGTATTTTGAAAAATTAAGGGTACTTTATTCTTGAACCATTTTCATATTTTTGAACCTCCCCCGTATACCAAAGGGAATATTTGAATTTCCACAAATGCATTTTTAATTTGAGAAGATGCAGAGAAGTTATCAATAATAAATCTTTCTGATAAATGGATAATGAAACAATTTTCTCTATGTGTCCAAATGTACTATGACAAACACTATAATATTATAAGCAACAATCAAATGTGATTAATTCTGTCAATCAAACAGTGGTATTGTAAAAATGCAACGACAGATACTTTGTTTAATCACGTTTATTCTAAATGGCACAAGCCTTCAACTAGAAAATGAAGAAATATTAAAAACTAATTTAAAAATTCTGAATTTTTGCTATAAAGTAGTGAAAATTAATAAATCGATCCCATAGAATACATACCACTAAAATGGGAAAAAATCCTCTTTTTCATAATGCCACAACTAACTGTGAGTTCCATATAAAAAATACAACTTGATGTTATAACTGGAATTTATAAACTTTTTTTGAAAAACTATGTAAAAATTACTTTTCTCTATTTTCATAAATAAGCGAGATAGCCAGCCACAAAACAAAACGCCAAAAAATCGAATTTTTGTTTGTCACTCGAAAACAAAAAATGATAGTCAATTTTGATTTTCACCATTACGCTTTTTTTGAAAATAGAGATCGAGGATGGGGGGGTCTGTTTTTCCATATCTCCTATAGTTATTAAGATTCACTATTAAAACATCAAAATTTGCTCACCCTGTACACTAGAGTGGAACAAAAAAAAATTTTGTTTTAATTTTATTTACGTCTGCTTTCAAACGGTGTATTTTATAATCAAAAAGACTATGCAAAACCTGGAACAGACATATTGGCATGCTCAGGTTGCTGATTATATGATTTCTTTTGATAAAACACTAACATCTTCCAAAATCGGAATTAGCATTGATGGTAGTTTGGTGTGATTGAATAAGAGCACGTCATTTCGTAAAATATGTTAAATATGCTTAATTCTAGGGCTAATGAAAGAAGCAGAACACTTGACATAATAAAATTTGGCTTAGAGAAATTTTTTAACTCCCTAAAATAAGCATTTTAAAGGCTATGACAAATATTTATTGATAACTTTTTTAAGTGACTGAACTGCAAAAAACATTAAAATTGTGAAATTCTTGAAACTTTATGTCCCGCGAGGAATCTGAAATTATTTTATTGTTCATTGAAATGTTAAACAGTGTTTAACATGATCGCGTCCTCGAATGTTAAGATACATTTAACATGCATCCACTCATTTAACATGCATTCACTATAGCAACATCACACATATTCATGGTAGACCGATTTCGATTTAGCAGTTTTTAGTAATTATTATTGTATTGATTCAAAATTATTGCCTCAATGAACAATAAACTAATGAACGCATTTCGAGGGGTAACCGTCTTAACATTTCTCACATAAATTACAATTCTTGCTTCGCTGCGCTCACTCGAGTGGTAAAAATATGCTCGAATGTTAAGACTGGGTTACCCCTCTAAATATGTTAATTACTAAAAATTGGTCAAAACTGATGCAAAACCTAACCTGCTAACCTCGAATTTGAGATAGACTTACAGTCTTACCAATTTTAAGTAAAGTTTTGGATTGCATTATGGGCAGTTCAAAGCATACTAGATGTAATTCTTTTTAAGACAGTCGGTAGAAGTTGCTAATTTCAACCCCTAGAAGCTGTATGTAAAAATTTTAAAAAACTTTTTATGCAAGCCTTCTATTGGTAGAAAACATCTGCCAATTTTTATTTTCCTTCAAACCCTCCTCTAATATCTCCGTAAAGGTTGAGAATTGAACTTATGTTTATATTAGGGATGTCATACCCGGTCTAAAATCAAACCCGGGTACCCGAAAACAGTACCCGGGTACTTTTGGGTACCCAAAATAAATAACCAAAATGTTAGCATACATCGGAACATCTGAGGTAGCTACAATTTCTTTCTTTATGCCTCGAGTTTTAAACTACTCACCAATTCAAACTGCAAGTCATCTGTTATTTGTAAATGTTTTCACATTTCCAAGTGCTATCAAATTCAAGTACCTGACTTTTTATCCGAAATTTCTAGCAGCATCAGCATCACACAGGGGATCTTTATGTTAGTTCATCCCATATACTGACGCGATTTAATGGTACTATTGACGGGTTAAATATTTTCGTGAAGTGAATTTATTATATGAAACAAGAAACATTATGTGGTATAGGATGGGGTGATTCTTGTTATGGTTATGTTTTTCTAGAGGTTATTTCTATTATTTTGAAGTTTTTATCGTCTTCTCCAAAAAAGGCTGACTTTCTGGAAATTACATAATTTACTAGTCGGGTACCCAGGTTCTGAAAATACACCCGGGTTGACTATTGCCCGGGTACCCAGATACCCGCCGACATCACTAGTTTATAAAGACTTTTAGTCTTATTTTGGGCCATAGAATATGCTCTAGCATTTATGACATATGATGGTGTTACACACCAATTATTATGTTCCCTGAATGATGTCATTTTTGACAGTGGTGTATTATGAGATGTTTTATCGAACTTTTTCCACTGTCCGGGTGTTTACTACATTACTTTTTGGGAGTTATTAGTCTACTCTCGTCTTCAAGCGAATGCACTCCTGGTTAGTCCTGAGAAGGACTGATTTTGGTATGTCTTTTTCACGTACATTCGGTGCCTACCCCGGGGTTTGAACCCGGGACCACTGATCGCTGTGATTACGAGTCTGTCACTCTTACCACTAGGCCATATACTGTAGTTATAAACTTATATATATGTTACTGCTATATGCGCAGTAGCCTATTCAGTAGACGATTCTTCTCAGTTTGTCAGAAACTCCTACTTTTATAAGTTCGACTTGGATGTCATCACTGTCTGGCTTTTGTTATTTTTCATTAGCTGTAGTATCTTTTCTTATTCGGTAAGTGTTAGATATTGCATCTCTTCTTTTCCTTTGGTTCTGCTTCACTTATTTCTTCTTCTGTTTTTGATAAAACTCCTTCAAAATATTCCAACCATATATCCAGTGCTTCATTTTCCCCTTCAATTAATTCTTCATTCTTTTCTTGACATATAGATATCGTTGGTTGCCACTTTTTTTATGTTCTTGTGTTATATGTACTGTACGATTCTTCAATTTCTTTTAAAGGCCCACGTTGGTAAGCCCGCTTTTTGTTACTACATAAACTTTTGTTCCTTTTCTTATTATTTCCAAAAATGTTCCTGATTTTCAGGGGTTTCTTGCTTTATCATTTTTATTTTGGCACTCTTCCTTAAATTTAAGCGTTCTCGCATTCTTTGTCAAACCAAGGCTTTTATTTTTATTTTCAATTTCTTTTGTGATGCGTGTTTTATGGTCTGATTTATTATTTTCTAATCTATTTTAATATCCTCACACACATTACCATTTTTAAACAGATTTTTGATTTCCTGTTTTAACTTTTCTTTTCTTTCTTCACTTTTCACCTCTACTGGATTCCATTTCTTTCTCTTTTATCTGTCTATTTGTTTTATTCATCTTTGGAAGTTGTTGTGCTACCTACTTTTACACAAATCATAAAACGATTTGAATTGATCTCAGCTCCACTACAGCTTTTTCAATATTGTCAATGTACATAGAAAAATAATCAATAGCTATTGATGGATGAAATTTATTCTGTGGTTGGGCTTAGGTATTCTTTGACTAATTTTCTTCTTTGGATTAATGTACATACTCAATGGTAAGTTATCACTTTCATTGCTCTTGCCTGAAACTATTAAATAAATGTTTTCTCTCTCATATGTTATTATATCAACGTCTTCTAATAATTCAATATCTTGCAGTTATTTTTATTATGAAGAATATTTGGCATGGACTAAATATATCTTGATCCTTTATCCTGCTTAACTGAACATTCTCCACTATAAGTAGTGATTAATGATAGTATTAGTTTGTTCCATTTTATGTAAGTAAATTCCTTTTTTTTAATTAAATGAATTATATTAGTTTACATCCATCAGGGGTTCCTAAAAATCCTGTGCTTGTGTCTAGAGGTGGTACTGAGTGTACTGTAAATGGTTTTTATTGTTTAGAAAAACCTTCAGAAAGTTGTAATCTTTCTGTAGACATATTTAAAATGCATCGCCAGTGTAGCTCAGTGGTTAGAGCATTGGACTGCGGTGCGGAAGTCTGGAGTTCAAATCCCAGAATCGATGCCTGGCAGGCGGGCTACCCAGTTGCTTTAAATAATTGGGAACCTGCATTTGAAAGAACAAGGGGTAATGTCATGAATTTGACACGCGACAGCCGGGTGTGAGGGCGAGGATATAGAAGCTCTGACCTTCTGCCTTGCAGGCCAAGCTCTTTCATGGGGTGGTAGTGCCTCACCATTATTATTATTTAAAATGCTGTGTAAATGGTTGTTCACAATTGTGATCACTTACAACATTATACACAAGTTATAGTATTAAAAATTATCTGTTTATAGTCTGACTTGAAGTTTTTCTGTAAACCGTAATAAATTGTGACTACGCCGAGAAGGTGTTTGCCGGTATAGGCCGTAGTGGCTAAGAGGCCCAGGTCTGCGACCTGAGAAGTATGTAATAAATGGCAAAAAATATAACTTATAAAATAGTCATTAAGACAGATCAGGATTAGTGACACAGAGTGGAATGTGCAGCATTACTATCTCAAAAACAAAGGATTTCACAAAATTGTTAAATGCAAAAAGAATTTCCTTATTACAGATTTTGTCTGATTATCATATTTTCTTCAAGACTTTCTAAATAATGAGAAAAAACTGAAAGAGAGTAAATGGGCAATGCTGCCCATAAACTGTATTACACCCTGCATAGATGTGATTCTTTTTAGGACTGTCTTATGTGTTTGTTCCTTCTATTTTCAATGGCATGCGTTTACCTGCTCATTTTTTGAACTTTGCAGGATTACTTAGTAAAAGTAACCTTTTATAGCAGATTCGTTGTACAGGGAATACGAATTGAAAATTACAATTTTAAAGAAGTATCAGCCAAGACTTTTCCTTGTGCCAAAATCATAAGTGGTAAATGAATGATTTGGGTTATTTGTCAGCCAAACATTAATAAAAAGATGAAAATCAAAAACATGTATATTTCTACATTCTTAGATGTCTTTTTCAGTATGTTTGTTTAAACATGTGAAGTTTGATTAATATACATTATCTGAAACAATTA
This sequence comes from Agriotes lineatus, assembly GCA_940337035.1. Lineage (NCBI taxonomy): Eukaryota > Metazoa > Arthropoda > Insecta > Coleoptera > Elateridae > Agriotes > Agriotes lineatus. The sequence goes on along the minus strand of OW679194.1, from coordinate 1,168,018 downwards.
CTATAGAACTTTGTAAAATTCTTAATAACATTTTTATGTGGTGGAATTGTGCACACCACTAAGGTTTGATTATAGGCATTATATGTAAAACAGATATTGTCATTTTCTTATTTTAAAATACTTTAAATACCATAATTTTATAATAGAGCAATTTCTGTCAGGAACATATGAATGAGTAAGGAGTGCGCATGCTCACAATAGATAGAAAGAGTATCCCATTGTATCAGAAACGTTCTGACAAAAATAAATAATAAAAGTACGGTGTTGAAGATCCAAGCGTTTTTTTTAAATAAGAATTTTAAATTAAATAATAGTAGATTCTATTAAGGTTTTCTGTTAGTTTGATAATTTATGAAATTAGGGCGTTAAATTATTTCCTTTTGTAAAATAATGAGAGAATTAGAATTGAAAATATTTATTTTATCAATTGCATGATCAGTTAAAGCTGTGTTTGGTTTATTTAGAGTAGTAATATTAATTTTTATTGAATTCTTATGCTGATTGATTCTTTTTTTAGATTTTGTTTAATTTGACCAATATATCTTCCGTCACAATTATTACAGTTTATTTAGTAGGTATATGCTATTATTTTCATTATAACTTCCAGTTTTGTCATTTAAATTATTAAAAAAATGTTGACCAATAGTATGATTTTAAATGCTATTTGAAAATTCTATTTTTAAATTATTTTTCTATTGTAGAGATAATTTAGGAATAAAAGCCAAAGTAATAATTGTTGGTGCATTATTAATTTGATAATTATTAAACTCATTTCTTAAGAAATTTGGTTGTAAGTTCAAATATTTTTAATTTTATGTATTCTATTATTTGTGTTAGAATTAATAAATTTCAAAAGGGTAATTATTTTGTAATAGCATATTTCTGATTGAATTTAAGTTTTTTATGTTTTTTTAAAAGTATTATTGCTCTGAAAACTAAATTATTAATTAAGCTTTTTTATATTTAAGTTTGTCATAGAATAAAAATTTTAATATCTTATCGGTTTATGTGTAAGCGGTGAGCTTTAAATTTCCCGGAGCTATAATCGTGATTAGACACGTAGTACAGTCGTGTTCATACAAATCTGGAATTTTTTTTTCAAATATAGTTTGGGTTAAAAATTGAACAATATCTATGGATTTCCTTGAAAAATATAATTACTTTTAAACTTTGACAAGTGAAATCTGTGCCTTATCTTAATAGCATGAAACCCATGGAGAAATTGTTCAATATTTAACCCAAACTACATTTTAAAAAAATGTCTCAGATTTATTTGAACATGACTGTATATACTTTTTATTTTATTTTGATTCTCAAAATGGACAAAATTCAAGGATTCAATATTTTGATTACAGACTACTGCATCATCGTTGTACTGCCACTATAAATTTTTGGTGTGCTATGGTTTCTATGCAGATCGTTGGTGTTGCTATATTACATTGTTAGTGCTTGTTATAGGCCCTAGGGCATAAAAGCTATTTCACGCCCACTCTCAAGGGCCAATAAACGAGATTATGGTTCCAACATGAAATAAAAGAACAATTACAGGATTTTTGTAATAGTAATTCATTAACAGGGGTAGATTAGCTTGTTATTGCTTTCATGGTAAAATTGGTCGATGACTAAAAATTCTTTTGGAAACAATATAATATTGTAGTGTATTTGCTTAATAAGAACTTAACAGAACCTTGAAACGACTACAAATGTTAACTATTATATAAACTACTGTACATTCTTGCACGATTGTACACTTTTTTTTATTATATTTTAAATTTTTTATAATGAAAACAGGAAATGGGCACTTCGAGGGACGATATAACAGAAGAGGGCAGCACATTAAAAGAAACAGGAAGATCCACCTCCTCACCACCATCTTCAGAAGACGACAGTGATATCGAAAGTTTACATAGCTTCCATTACTCACCTAAAGCAGTGGACCTTCCCTCAGCCATTCGCCTTGCCAAACGTTTATATTGCCTTGATGGATTTAAGAAATCCGACGTGTCCCGACATCTTAGCAAAAAGTATTTAACTATCAGATTAACCCAAACTTAATTCTACTTATTGTAATAATAAATAATTTTATTTTTCAGTAATGAATTTAGTAGAGCTGTAGCGGACGAATATTTAAAATATTTTGACTTCGACAAAGATACCTTAGACATAGCATTAAGAAAGTTCCTTAAACAATTTTCTCTTGCCGGAGAAACACAAGAAAGAGAACGAGTTTTAGTTCATTTTTCTAAGAGATATTTAGACTGCAACCCCGGCTCTTTTAATTCCCAAGGTAATGACTTAGATCGATCACAGCTTCATTTATTTTTCATTGCTTTTATTGCAGACGCTGTGCATACCCTAACATGTGCAATTATGTTACTTAATACTGATCTGCATGGACAAAACATAACGCGGAAGATGACTTGCAACGAGTTCATCGAAAACTTGGCAGGATTAAACGAGTGCGAAAATTTCCCCAGGGAAATTCTCAAACAATTGTATCATGCAATAAAGAACTATCCTCTGGAATGGGCATTGTAAGTAAACTGGCAACTACGCGACGTAACTATTTGGAATGTTTGTTTTCTGCTAGGGACGACGAAACGGAAGAGGGCGGATCTCAAATGCAAATGAAAACGCAAGAAGTCGGCAGTTTAGGTGGTAATCCGTTTTTGGATGTTCCTAACACAGCGAATGCTATTGAATATAAAAAGGGTTATGTGATGCGCAAGTGTTGTTATGATTCCAATGCCAAAAGAAGTGAGTATGTTGTTATGTCTTGTATTAGTATTATTAATATTGTATGATAATGTATGATTTCTTATTATTATTCTGCTTATATTGACTCTACAGAAGCTTTCCGTATATGGTTAAAGATGAAAGAAGGTAATCTCTTATGTATGTTTTGATGTAGACGTAATATAATAAAAATCGAAAATTATACATAGGCGATTAAAATCTATAAATAAACATATTTTTTAATGACATCATTAATGGACATCCTATTACTATAGTCACAAACAACTATGATTTATAGATGTTGTAGTAACTATATACATGCAGATTTATGTGGTATTTTCAGTATTTATGACTGCACTTCTATAATGTTAGTAATGAAAGTTGTTGAAACCTCCTTGCTCGTCACTTGATGTATTTTTTTATCAAAAAAGCTCAACATTGAAATGTAGTTGCAGTATTTCAGATTCAACACATTTACTACCCATATTCTGTATAATTATTATAGATGGTCTGTAGTTAGAGATTGAAAAACGGTGGAAAATTTAGCTTTGAAATAGAGATTCCTTATATATGTATAAAAACAAAAAATACTAACTCAAATACAAATAAAATTCACAATAATAATAATAAATAAAAAATTAATGGTTAATTAATTTGAGTAATTTAGAAATACTGAAAAAGGTATAAAGTGTTTTAGAATTAGGAACTAACAATCTAAAAGAAATAATTCCAATTGAAAATATAATAATATAGAAACAGAATTTCAAACTTGAAAATAATCGGAATAAAATTAGATGCTCTCTCTATATGTAATATCTTAACTAACTATAAAATAAAAAAAATAATGTAAACTTATTAACAAAAATCTTCAAAATTACTAAATAATATAAATAAAACTAAACAATAAAAATAAACAAATAAATTATAGTCATCAAAGCACATAAAACTCAAAAAACCGTTTTAATAAATAAATCAGATTATAGTAACAAAATCCTAGATTTATTAAATGAGATATGAGAGAATCTAAAGATCCTACAAGTAATATTCAAAGTTTAAATACAACACGTTAAAAAATTGGCCAAATAACAACTATATAGATAATAATACATATAAACAATTAATATCACACAATGGACTAGCTCCCAAAATTTATGGCTTACCAAAATTATATTAAGGAAACATTCCATTAAGACCTATTGTTGCTTTTTACGTGAGTCATTTATACAAACTTTCTAAATGTCTTTCACAAATACCTTTTCAAATTACTCAAAAAGAAACACACATTGTCAAAGATTCTTGGAAATTTAAACAAAAAATCAATGTTACTAAATTACCTTTTTTTCTTTAGATGTAGTTTCTCCACATATTATTAACATCATCCCCATTGTTGTAGTTATAAAACAATTAAACATACAGCAATGAAATTTTAAAAATAACAAAAATACAAAAAAAAGACCTGTTCAAAATATTTTAAATTTAAACTTTATTTCACTTACCAACCAACTATACAAACAAAATCTTGGTGTAGCAATGGGCCAACCACTATCTAGTATGATTGCAGAAACTACTACGTTAAAATCTAAATGAAATCTCTTTATTAACACTCTGTAGATGACACCTTAATTGAAGGAAGTAAATCTTGTTCATTATTATTTGTCTGGTTGTCCAATTCAATCCATAATTAAATGTTTTGTGAAGCAAAGCATTAGATAGTACAATTAATTTGTTTTAATTAATTTTATACTGGGTGTTTTTAAATGCTTGGGAAAGATTTTAGTAAATGATTCCTTATAGAAAATTAAGGAGAGTTTTTCATATAAACTTTTTCTTTTAAATTCTTCCCCATCCAGTTACACCCTTCTAAAGATGAGAGTGGTGTTAGAATTTTTTAGCAGTAAATAATTTGATTATATAGAAATATGTACTGGAAATCGTGACTTATTTAGAAATTTATTTCACTCTTATTTTTTTTTGCAAAAAAGTGAAATACATTACAGGTATTTCAAACTGAGGGTCCCCCGATGCTATAAGGGTACATTTGTGTTGTCATGAGAGCCACACACGGCAACTATTAATTCAACTCGTTTATAAAAATAATTGCAGAATAAGCTAAATTTCTTCAATTAATAGCTACAGTGTCCTTTGTGTGGGCCGAAAGTATGCTTGCAAAGGGCCTCATGTTCAACATGCCTGCATTACAATGCATGGCACAAGAACCAAAACAATGTCTACAATGTCTAGCGAGATTCTAGGAGGATCACAAACAATTTTTGTGTATTTACGCTGTAAAATGATACAAGTAAGGGCTAAATGTAAAAAAAGTGAGTGAACATAACTTTTATTTAGTAAAAAATATTTTGAACAGCAACATAACAATTACAAAAATTAGGAAGCTAAAAAGTTTTTTCATTTAATACATTTTTGATAAAAGTTTACAAAATATTTTATTGATACTGCATATATGAAGACATACAAAACAGTTACTTGGATACACAAAACTCAGTTGCATGTTGTACGAAAAGTATTTTAAAAAAATCAAAAATGCGGTCCTTCAGCGACCCCCTTAGGGTACTTACGGTTAAACTGTTCGCTGCAGAGAATGCGCCGGCGCGGTAAAAACTCCCGCAAATATTTGTGGACGTCGTGCCAGAGCGTTCCTTATTTAACCGGTTTCAAAGCAAGTAACTTCAGTGTATGATTTTTGATCCGCATATACTCAAAGGTTGGCACAAGTTTTTTTTGTAATTTTTTTATAATAGGCTTTACAAAAATGCTCCCGCACAGGGCGGGGGCTGCCGCGTCATACCCGCAGCGAATGTGTTTTTATAATACATTTTATTATCACTCACTCATAAATATCTAAATATAAAATATATAGGATCTAGCAGCGATATATGGTGGAGAATATAGAGTAATTAAAAAAAAATCGTAGATGACCTATGATTTTTGTAAAACCAAAACTTACATGTTGCAGCTTCACTCAGAAAATGTTGAACACCAAAAATACTTCAAAATATGTCACAACTGGTCGTATGATAGTTCTATTCAGGATGAGGCAACACTAGCAATATTTGCGTATATTTTTTATACTAGACGCTATAGCCAAAAAAGTTCATTACAATACTTTAATGGGACTCACTGCTTTACAGTTCTGTGTAGTCAATTGTTTTCATGGCATACTGTTTTGTCAGCGATGCCATTGTGGATTTTTTTTTCTTTATGAATTCAAGATCCAAGTCGTTGATGGGAAATTTTCTCCCTAAAATGTCAGAAACTTTACATAAATGTAGAAATTTTTCTCTGATTTTACACGCATAAATGAACCAAGTAGGCGTTGACTGCTTGGAAATATGAAACAAAAACAATCAAACTCTTAATATAGTTCCATTAGAAAATTTTGAAATTTTCCTAATTAATAGGTACCTTAAGTAGCTATTACAAAAAATTTGAAAAAATTTACAATCAATGCTATGATATTTTTAATTTCAATCAATTCAGACGTCATTTTAGAGCAATAGTTAAGACAGGTTAAAATTTCAGATTTATTTTTTTTAAATTTTGTTGGAACACCAGAGTTTTATACTGACAGCGAATATGGTAACAATTCCAGTTCAAATTTATGTGATTTCCCAAATTTCAGTCATTTATTGCGTGGGTTTTGTCAAGGCGGTCTATATTGTTCCAGGCCATGACACTGGCTCTGTTGCCAAATTGTGTGCTAGGCCATTCCAAAGCCTTGTACACATTAACGAACCGTTGCATGTAACGTAACGGTTACTGTAACCTCTTCTTAATGTGGACGCCACGTCCATAATCGTCTTGTAACTAACTGCAACGGATCGGATCCATATAGTGTTCGTGGCATTTTGGCGTCCACAAGCGCACTGCGAGCCCCTTTGTGTTCGCAGCAAAAACCGACAATCGGTGGCTCGCAGCTCATGACACGAAGCGCGCTCGCGCTGCGTTTGCGAGCTTGGTTCGGAAGGCGTCTACACTAAAAGAAATGGTTACAGTAACTGTTACGTTACGTGCAACGGCTCGCTAATGTGTACAAGGCTCAAGACACACAAGTTTTGTTTGTTTGAAATATACTTGACATTAAAAACTATTTTGATAATGCAGTTTATGTAAGTTACAAATGTGCATTTGAAGTGTTACGTACCAAGCTGCAAGTCAACTTATTCTTCATCAGTTGCTCCATATGTTAGCGCGTTCAAGTTTCCATCTTCCAGAGAACTGGTGGATTGGAAAGGCTAGTGTTGTGTGTGAAAAGCACTTTAAAAGAGCAGATATAAAGGATAATAAGATGAAGAGACTTGTTCCGACTGCAATATCACTAGCTTCCAGGCAAGTTATTTTGAAGATATTACCGTTTTAGATAAAGTCAAAATGAGTAGCAATCGAGAATTAGGTATCTACCTGTTAGGAATTGTTTTTAAATCGAATATTACGATGTAAATAGCAGTGATTTTATAGATTTTTTCAAGTGGTAGAAACAGTGCACTGACAGATTGATTATTTAGTGACCAAATCTAGTGATTTTTTGTTAAAGGTTGGCGCAGCCATGTTGCCAGATTGTGGAAAGCCATTCCAAAGGTCACGTTATAGGCCCAGTGTCATGGCCTGGAACAATATAGACTGCCTTGGATTTATGTATTAAGTGTTTAATCAAGCAGTACTGCTTAAGTACCTACTTGAGTTATTGTATTGGTTACATGGCCCTTCTTTTATTATCTATTGGATGATAGACAACTTTCTCACTAACAAAACTGGTTTCATGAAACTATTTCCATGGTTTCATGAAACTATTTCCATACAACCATTTTATACAACTGCTCGCATTATTATTTTCACATTAATACAACTGCTTGTGGCCGTCGTCTAAAAGACGAAGTATTGTAGCACGAAAAAGTCACCTTCAGATTTTCACGTTTCCGGGTCCCTAGGTGACGAGAAATAGTTTTTCTCAATTCCGTCTGTTTATTGGTCTGTCTATTGGCGGTATATCTGAAAAACTATTTGTTGAAAGAAAACGTTCTTTTTCATGCACATTATGCGAGATCATTTAGAAACGGGACAGAGAGTGCCATGGAATTTCTGTTTTAGATTCGAACTTTGGTTAACAGCCATTTGTCAATTTATTAACTTAACCCCAAATAAAACATAAGCTTTATTAAACATCAAAAATTACAGTCAATGTTCAAAGAGAGTGCGTTGGAATTTCTGTCTTTGAAGATTGACTGTAATTTTTTACGTTTAATGAAGTTTATGTCCTGTTTGAGGTTAAGTTAATAAATTGACAAATGGCTGTTGACCAAAGTTCGAATCTAAAACAGAAATTCCATGGCACTCTCTGTCCCGTTTTTAAGTGATCTCGTGGTATGGATACCTAGCATGGAACCGAGAAAGTTTCAGAGAAACATATACAGGGCGAGCACTTAAAAAAAATAAAATTTTATTTATTTGTGCTTTACCTCAGACATAGATATAAGTAATAATTTGCACATAGCTCAGGCTTTATTATTGGCAAAAATGAGACCTAACAGATACAAGGTAAATATCACAAATGGGACAGAATAGTATGGTACTATATATCGCAGCAAAAACTTGTACAACTCGAACGAGCCCGTGGCTCGGTTATTCTAACGGCGGACAAGACACTGGCTCGAAATATTTGCCTCGGAGCCCAGAGTTCGAATCCCAGAGGACTACTTTTTTTTTATTTGCAAATTGATCAAATTCGTGCGAGGAGTTTTCTGGTTGTGATACTGCTTCTGTTTCTGGCCATTATTGCAATATCGTCTGCGTAGCTTATTATCTATCATGTTTTGTATAGTGGTCTTGTTTATTCCTGTGGAAGAAGCAATCAAAGTTTCTTCCAGATGCTGACAGCCCATCTTATTGTCTTACTCTCAGTTCTATCTTAATTTCATCTTTGTCCCCATCGCTTGTTTTTGCATGTGATTTTTCCATTGTCATTCTTGTTAGTCTAATTAACGTTCGTGGTATCTCCATTTTTTCATTTTTTCTATTAATTTCTGTCTTTAGACCATTGAATGCTTCTTTAAAGACAATGTGCAGAGTGTGTTCTATATCGTATATTGCATCTACATTCGATCTACCTTTTTAAATTTCTGTTTTTCTATACCTTTTTTTTATGATTCTTTATTTTCTTTGTAATTATCAAGGTTAATTGTTTACATATCATGTTCAGGAACATAATTCTTCTATAGCAGTTACAGGTTGTGGGGTTTCCCTTCTTAATGAGTGGTGTCATTAGACCCATATATTTTTATATTAAAATTATTAGTATTTTGATGCAAACATTTCAAACTACCCAAGTATACGGAGTTCTATTTAAAAGAAAGTGGTTTACCACCTTTTATTAATATCCACCACCCTCCTACCTACAACTTTTATAGAAGCAAATTTTACGTATAACTCATCTATCGTTGCAGGATCCTGTATGTAATACGCCTATGTATTTTTTAATGGTAGAGCAAATATGAGCCCAATAATAATAATTACAGGAGAACTGTTCTAGCTTTGCGGGCGGCAAAAAGCCGAACTAAATTAGAATATAGTAATTTCTAAACTTCATATTGGTGACAATTTTTGACATCTATTAAATTAACATTAACTTGTTAATCCGATTTAGAAAATTAACAAAATATGTAATTATGCTAAATAATAGAGTTTTTGCACAATACAGTAACAAAAACGGTTATAGTAACAGTGAATTATGTGCCATGCCATGCTTGAAAATAAATTATTCGAATAATCCAAAACCTACAGTACACATTGCAGTGGGAAGACAAATTTTATTAATACCTGTAATCGTTGCTACTGATTTCTTGACAGTTATAACATAACCAAACTTTATATATATGACGTCTATATCACTTGATATATTACCAAATTAGTGGAATCAACTGTCATCACAGCGCGTTCCATGGCCTACCTTAACCGCAACGCTAGAATGGTTCTGCTGTAAGCTGTAATAGGAAATAATTTATATAACCAATTTTGCCGTTGACATTTTATTTTATGCTTCAAACCGTACAAATTATTATCTAAGCCTAAGTATGTGTGGTAGGTAAACATGGCCTCTTGTACTTTGTCGATGCTTTACATTAAACTTGTAGGCTTTGAATTGGTGCAGGAATTGCGTAGTTTTGAGTACATATCTGTAACTTTGTATTAGTCTTTTCTGGTTGTATGCTAAGTCTATCTATTCTATCTGCTAAGCATGGTGAAATACAAAATAGCTGTTTCGAAGGCCTTTGCTGCATTTTTCTAGCTCCATTTCACAAGCGCAGCTGGAAGATGTTCTACTGCACTCTGCGTGACTTGATTCTCTACCTGCACAAGGACGAGAACGGCTTTCGGAAGAACCAGATGAGTGATAGCTTACATAACGCCATTCGCATCCACCATGCTCTCGCCACCAAAGCTTCTGATTACACGAAAAAGCAGTACGTGTTCCGACTGCAGACGGCAGACCAAGCGGAGTACTTGTTTCAAACGAGGTTGGCCACTAACCGTTTCAAATTCATGTTGTAACTTATCAGGATTTGATGTTACAGTGATTCCAAGGAACTGCAGTCGTGGATAGACACAATCAACTTTGTATGTGCCAGTTTGTCGGCACAACCTTTGGAAGCAGCTGTTGGTTCGCAGAAGAAATTTCAGAGGCCGCTTCTACCATGCAGTCGCACAAAACTAAGTTTGGTGAGTGTAAAATCGGTAAATTATTTTATTGTTAATAATGAGGATTTGTAGCGAGATCAGCTGCATGACCACGAGGAGAGAGTTATGAGACTGGAAAGTGAATTAGATGAGCATCACAAAGCACCTCCAGAACGAGGATCTAAGTCATTAGTTATACAAAACTACAAAGAAAAGGAAGCTTATTTAAATTACGAGGTATTGTCGTGCCTCAACACATTTGCCCGCTACTTCTAACGTTCAATGTTTCAGTTAAAAAGATACAAGACTTATTCGTACATATTAAGGTCACGTTTATCGCAGTACCCCGAAGTAGAGATCAGTCTAGCAGAGAACAGCATAGGAGAGCTGGATGAGGCAAGCGGAGTCGCACTTCTGGAAGGTCCCCCAGGAGGGATCGTGCCACCACCAATCCCCGATAGGCGGTCACCAGTCACGAATAGGTACAGTTACAGACAAGCTATTTACAATCGCACTGTGCTCAATGGGGAGGCTGATATAGGCTGACGAGTTTTAGGGGTGTTTTCAGCTTGTGTGCTTTGACAGGCTGTTATTTATAACCGTTTCGTGTTGGTACGAAACGACCGCCTGCAGCATTTGTTGGGTGCATTTGTGGCGAAGGGGATTTCCCTGTGCTTTACAAAAGTATTGTCAATTGTTTGATCTTTTTAAGTCCCAAAGCTTGTATTAGGTTGCTAATTACTACGATTCGATTAATTTGTATTAAAAATTGTGTGGATAATCAATGTTAATAGGCCATATTTCTACAAAGCCAGCAAGTATCTAATAGTTATATTGCTATAATACATCCATTAGTGTGATAGAAATAATATCAAAATATTTGAAATACAAGACAGTTACACATTAGAAGTGATTGTTACTATTTTTTGCAGAGTAGTTTTTATTTAATATTCAAAATACTGAATACTCCGCAATCATAGTTTGTCAGAGTCAATATTAGTAAAACATCGATTCAGCCCAAGAGAAATTGTTATCTGGAGTTGGTAGCATCATTATTTTGTTATACAATCTGATTTCAAACTTATTTAGTGAGACAGTGACCAAAAAAATTAGACAAAACATACACTCTTTGATGAACTATCAAGTTATGAATATTTTAAGTTTTACATTATTTTATTAGTAGAATGTTATTGGAATATGTATATATTAGCCAAAATGTTGTGGAAAATTTGTAAAATACTAACACCGTTGTTATAAACAGAAGTGTTATTTAGTTTTTTAGGTTTTGATTAATAAATATAAGATTACAGAAAATATTTTATGCAGCTACACGCTGAACCGGTCCAGTAAGCTTTAATATTCAATATCCGAATTGCCGAGTTGTTTGCAATGGGTATGGATACCCTGTTCACATAGTTTTTGCATGAAGGTTGGCCATGGAAGTTTTCCCAATTTAGCTGTGTGTAAAATTACTTTGTTGTGTTGAAATGTGATATACATTTGAGGTTATGGTTTTCAAATGCATTTAGGTTAGAAAACATGACAGAACTAACACCTTTAAATGTAAAGTTGCAGTGATTTTTACGTATGTATCCAGTTTCAGTTATTATGCAATTGAAGATAATTTTAATTAACAATAATTGAGATTTTAAATGTTCTTCCACATGTGTACTATCAAAATAAGCACTCCATCTGGCAACAATGTTCTATGCTGTCAAATGACCGACCTTCATGCAAAAAATGAATGAATGAATTATACATAGGTATATTTGTAGTTATACTCGGTAATAATGTAACACCAAGTTGATTTTATAGCTTCTTTGAGTAGTTAGGTTGAATCAAGGATTGAGTTAGTTTATAGCAGGCTTAAATAAACTTGAGATATCGAGCTTTGTAGGTTCAGTTCTCATGGCATTCTGCTCTGATTGAGATTTTTAGGTGATTTTCCTGAGTTAACAAGTACCACTCCACCGTTCCTGGCCTCTTCCATTCTCCATTCCTCGTTTCACTCATCCAGGCTGCAATTCTCATTTTTATGAAGATTTTGATTCAATAGAGTGTAATGTAGATATACCTTGAGATCTAAGGTTTAACACAATTATAATGACAGACTATAAACATCGGCTTTTCCATAGTTAATTTACAAAATAACAGATGTTCAAAAAGTCTTTGCGTCCTGGGCGGCGCTGAAGAGTTCATTGTGAACATATCACAAAACATACCTAACCCTACTTTTATAAACATATTTAACAACAACAAAGCAAACAAATTCAAACGTTTAAAACCAACTTTAAAACACTACATTTTATCAAATGGTAATAACTTCACTATAATTTATTGTAATAAAAAAAGGATTCATAACAAATGATCAAAATATTCACCGTCTTCAACCAGGCACACTCGGCATTTGGCATTTATTAACATATTTGGATTGTTATTAATTTCATTAATTTTCTCCAATACTCTGTGCCGCAGTTCATTTTGGTCATGTATTTGTTGCTGGCCATAGAAAGAAATCACATGGCGGGTAGGGTATTGGCATGTTTCGACTAATAATCCGTCTGTTGAAAAATTCTCGTATCATGTTTAGCGTGTGCAGTCTTGTTAGAAAAAACCAAACCTAAGTTTGTCTTGAAGGCTGTAAAAGCACTTCTCGATATGTTATGTTCTCGTAGCAAAACCATTTTAATTGACGAGCTTACATTACCAAACACAAATAACTGACAGGTAGAGATTACAGAATGCGTCATGCCTGTATAAAGAAGCTGATATTCTGTAAAGATTCTATTTTAATTAAAATTGTTAAAACAAACTGTACTGTACTTACAATATTTCACTAACTGAACCCACAATTTACTAAAATTGAACAAAAAGTAAGGTTCTGTTGAATCAGCTAATGTGCTACGTTCACAATGAGCTTTTCAGCGCTGTCCAAGATGTAACGACTTTTTGAACAACCGTTATGTGTAACATTCACCCCAACTCAGTTTGTTATGTAATTTAATAAATAAGTTGGGATTTTTCCTGTTTGAAAACTGCATGTAAGATTGTGGTATTCTCCTAAAACATCTTTAACGTCATCTTCTACTTCAGATATAGAAGAAATATCGTTGTATTATTAAACTATCTAGATTCAGTTCGAGACGGTATAAGATGATTTGTAGAAATTGTAGACTCCTTTCCATCGGGTTGTCGAATATTGGCATATTTCCTTCCAATAGTGTTATCTCTTCTACCCTAGGCTCATATTTTGATTAAATCTTCATATTAAAATTGGATTTGGTGACGATTCTTCATTACCTAATCATCTGGGATATACAAATCATCTTTCGTGAGACGGGGCATTTGTTGCTGTAGGTACATAGCAAAGATCATATCTAGTGAAGTCCATCCTGTAAGACTAAATCCCATTGATTATATTTAATCTTTGCATTTTTATAGGGAGCTCTACAGTCTTTCATATTATGCCATCATAACGCTCTGCTTGTTGTGCAACATGTTGCTACATTACGTTCAGTTAACAAAGTTTTCAATTCTTAAGTGATGGTTCTCTGTCGGAGTGAATATAGGCTGGAAGTCCAAATACAGTTGAAGAAGTTAAGTCAGGGTAAGCAAAAACCAAAGGAAATTGAGAATACTCATCAACAATAGTCAATAAATAATGCTTTCTAGTGTTAGAGGGCAATGGTCCTTTAAAATTTATATTTCAACGCCCAAAAAGAGTAGTTGTTTTCATTAGCTTGTCTGCTTTCTTTATAAATTTTGATTTTATTTCAATACGAACTCTACAAGCTCATGGAACACATCTAATATTTTCAACAGAAAAAGATACGTTCTCATTTCTTACCCAGTGATACATCCTCGCACTAGGATGATAAAAGGAATCATGTAGAAGTTCCAAGTTTAGCATCAATGAAGCAATAGTAAAACAAGCTTTAGACAGTTTTTCAGTGGAGTAAGTTTATCAGAGGATGTAGGTAGAGTGATTTTTTTAAAACTGAATTGCCGCAGGCCCTGGATAGCTTGAATCAGTAGACAGTACTAAAGTGTATTGTCAGTCTATGTCCAATTCCAGATTTGCAGGTTAAGTTTAACCTCGAATTTGACATAAACTGACAGTGCACTTCAGTACAGCCAACTGATTCATGCTATCCAGGGCCTGCTGCAGTTCAGTTTTTAAAAAATCACTCTGTATATAACGGGTGTTCAAAAAGTCTTTACGTTCTGGGCGGCTATGGATTGTAAATTGCATATAATCCGTTCACGACCTTTTTGGGACAGAGTTGGCTATGATTTTTTCTTTTCATGTTGGATTAAATTCGGCGATGTAGTAGATGCAACTTTTTTTTTCTGTCGGTGTCTGTTGAACATTTTCTTACCACCGCATTGCCAGATTTATTATTTTAATATTCGTAAGAAAGTAAATGATTTATCAAGTGTGTAAAAATAATTTTAATTTCCGTCAAAGGAAAAGTCAAAATGCCCAAAATAATTTTGTTGCTACAAAAAATTTCCATTAATCGATGCTACTTCAATTTATGTACTACCGAATAACTTTTTTAGCTTTAGGTCTAAATCAACCATATTATAGGTGATTGAGATTCGTATATGTCTATCAGAATATAGAATTTGAGACTAATTGATTTAGAAACAATTGCAATAAAAATAAAAAATGAAATTCATAAAGAAACAGGTTTTTAATTTGTTTATTGGCTGCAATGAATTTTACAATTACAAAATAAAAAACATGATATCAAACAAAAAACATAACTGAAATTATACCCCGAAAGGAAAATAAAAGTAAATCTAACACTCTTTAATGTTTACATCGCTTTGAAAATGGTATTTTATAGTTTTCTGAGATACTTTCTCACATTTTGTGGCAGGCAACAGTGCCAAAATATCTTTTAGGTGAACCACAGATACACTATCTACCACAAGTTTAAATATTCTTCTTGACTCGACCAATTACTTCAAATTCAGAATCGTCTAAAACATTTTTGATGAGGCAGATGTAGTGAAATTCTGTGAGCCAGATAAAAATTTCACCAACACTAATTTGTCAATGACAATGTTATCTAAGGTTGGTTGGATGTATTCAGGAGGTTCATCTTCATCTAAACTTATATTATTGTCGGTGTCGTCATCATTTAACTCCACAGCCACACTTTCATCTTCCTTGCTTGATGACATTTGAACACGGGCCAGCAACACTTTCTCTAGGTTCTACTCTTAAGCATTTTCTTCCGCTGGGTTTGTGGTCTTGTAGTAGTGTACCTTTGAATTTTTAAATATTTTGTGAGACTTTTTGTAACTTTTTTTTCCACTATTATCATCGGGAAGTTTTCATAACACTTAATCAGAATTAAAAGGCACCAGACCACAAGCTTCAAATCCAGAAATCACGTTCCGTTTAAAAGCACTTTCTTCTTTCGAAACATCCTTTGGTGGAACTTCGCCTCAATTTTATCAAAACATTGCTTCAGTAAAAGGGGAAATACATTTTTGTTTCTCATTTCCCACATTGTTAATGTCTTCCGCCAGCTTTCTTTAAACAGGCGGAAAAAGGCTACATCGAAAGGCTGGAAAAAGTGCGTAAAATTGAGTGCTCTTCACACTGCCTCAAAATATCTGGGTTAAAATGTGTCACCAGATTATCTCCTAAAAGCCAGTCCAGTCTTTTTGCGTATGGCAGGAAAACTGTAGTAAATCATTCGTTGAATGTGGGCATATCTATCCATCTTTGACTTGTACGGTTGTATCGGGTGCCCCCAGAACAACAAATCTTGTTACAACAGGGGTATTGCTTCTGTCCCATTTATTGTCCATGTATCCCATACGTTTTCAGACTTGCATATCACATAAGGCAGGAGTAGTGTGCCTCATGTTGAACCGCATATCATTAACGATGTTGCAGACTTTTTCCTGGTATTTTGTACCCCTATGATAAATGCACAACTTTCCTGGATCACCAGAGACATTGGATTCGTCATAGTTGAAGAAGTTTTGAGGTGGAACTCTTTCCAGTGTCTCACACAGGTTATTAAAATAATCTTGAATTGGCTCCGTTTGGTACTAATGTTGGTGGCTAACCTTTTCCCAGCGGCATTTCGATGTTTTTTCGAGAAATTGATGATCTAGTCAGGGCCTGACAAGTTAGATTTGAAACGATGTATGACTCTGTCGGTTTTATCTAAATAGCTTTTTATGAACATCCTTAAATCTTGTGGTGTTAAGGGAAAGCCCCAGTGGGAGCATTTCAGAATATTGGTCAAAATTGCCTCTTCTTCATTGGCTGTTAGTACTGTCTACCCACCAGTCTTTTTTATTCTTCGTCCATGGAATCTATTATGAAGAGTAACGTAAGCCACATTGTATGTTCTGGCTGCTGCGTTCAGAGATAAGGTGCCATTTGCAACATATCTCATTTGTTCTTGTGAAAAATCGCCATAACTTCGACTGCCAAGCTCACTTTTGTATATTCTACCCATTTTGCTTTTTCAATCTGCAACAATAGAGTAATATAACTAATTTATTCATAAAATTAATTCGTAGAGAGTGGGGTGAGATTGATCACTTGTTGCTTACTGTGATCAGTCTCGCCCCGTTATATATTTGAGGTTATAACACAAAAATAAAAACATTTACTGACCTGGCTTTAAAAGCCGCCTTCCTAATGAACGGATGAATCACTTTCTGGGACACACAGTGGTGAGTAGATGTAAACAGTTTTACGGCGACTAAAAGTTGTCGACTTAAAAAAAGAGCAACTTTTCACGGTTAACTTTGGCTTTAAATCGCTGTTAAAATAAACAAAAGCTCATCAAAACGTTGGCGCTTATGACATATTCATTAGTAAACAAATTTGTATGCACTTTTGTTTATTTTAACAGCGAATTAAATTTAACGTCGTCAGATTAGTGGCCTTTATAAGACTGGCCGTTAGTGTGTGAAAGTTGAAACAGTTGGCAATTCCATCCGCGAACGGTAAAGAAAAGGGAGCACAAAAGTGCACTGCGTAAAATCAAATCAGCAAACCGTGAACGGTGAGGTCTGCCTATATTCACAGAAACACCGAGAGATCAATCTCACCCCACTTTACAGTAGTTCTTTTGATAAGTTAATAGGAACAGTATGGTGAAAAGTCCATAGTATAGCTTGAAAGTGTAGAAATAACATTTTTTAATAACTGGCTTGAATACTTTTTAGTTTTGACTGACGCACCTTTGTTTCTTATAACAACAAATGAAACACTGTGAATTGATAGTTGATGGTGATGGTGCAACTGAGCTAGCTCCAAATAACGAGCTTGCTGAAAAGCTTCTAAAGTTGGTTTAAGATTTTCAAGAAGTTGCTTCACACATTCTACCGTATGTTCGAAAACTTTTAACCTTTAGAGGGCTGTGGATTTTTTTAGAATTGAATTTATGTTGGCAGTGATGATTAAGGGTACTTAATAATATAACCTATACTATTTTGACAGATAAACTTAACTGTTACTGGATGTTTAATACCGAGCACTAGGTGGTGCTGTGTATGGAAAATGCAGGAAATCACTTTGAACAGCTGTAGTTGTTTTTGTTATTAACATTTTTATGTATTCAACAAAAATGTTAATTGCATTTCATTTGGTAATGTACTACATTTCTTCATTCAAAATCGTTGAGAAATGTAGTACGCTTTTGCATTAGCAACACTTTTCTACATAGTAACAGCGATTTGTTTTACGTTTGGCAGTACTGAAGTGTATTGTTGGTGACACTGTAAGTCTGTGTCAAATTCAAGGTTAGCAGGTTAGATTTTGCATCACTCTGTGTCAAAACTAATGCAATACCTAACCTACTAATCTCGAATTTGACATAGACTTACAGTGTCACCAACATCACACTTCAGTATTGCCAAATGCTTAAGATAAACTGGACCTGCTATTGTGCATTAGTACATAGAAACGAGTTCTGCTCAATTTGGTTATGTAGCCTAGGGGTTGTAACAAACCCGCTGACCACAACTTAGCCACCCTAGTGTAAAACCCCGTGCGATTAAGCTACTGATTTTTAATGAAATAATATGCCTATGAAATTTAAATATTGTATATTGTAGAAAACTAAACTTATGAAGTATTATACTTGTTTTTAACCCTATCTGCTTAATGATTATTTAAGCGATAAGCTTCGTAAAAAGGCTTGATCAGTTATGCTTAAATTTAAAACATAATTACACCCTGGAAGGCAAGATATACTTAGAGCCACCCCTCCATTTAGTTTGTTAATAGAATGCCATGAAAATCTGACCTGCTATCCAGAGCCTTTGCTGGCTGGGGACGTGCGTTTATTATATTTTAAGTGATCGCCCGAAAATATTACGAAACTGAACACAGAAGCTCGATTTTTTAGAAAAGTTTCAAAATGCTGATTTTTATATTTGCTTCTTAGGTGAGGAAGCTCAAATAGTCTTTTGCTAACAAATGATTGCATTTTTACAAAAAGGAAAGTACCGTGAGATCATTTAAAAACGGGACGGAGAGTGCCATGGAATTTCTGTTTTAGATTTGAACTTTGGTTAACGGCCATTTGTCAATTTGTTAACTTAACCTCAAACAAAACATACGCTTTATTAAATGTCAAAAATCACAGTAAATGTTCAAAGAGAGTGCATTGCAGTTTCTGTCTTTGAACATTTATGTCTTGTTTGAGGTTAACTTAATAAATTGACAAATGGCTGTTAACCAAAGTTCGAATCTAAAACAGAAATTCCATGGCACTTTCTGCACCGTCTTTAAATGATCTCACTGTAGTTTACTTCTTGTTTATTACCATAAGAACTTAATTAGCAAAGTAGAGCGATTTTTTAAAAACTGAATTTTAGCAGGCCCTGAATAGCCTGAATCAGTTGACAGTACTGAAGTGCATTGTCAGTCTATATCAAATTCAAAGATAGTAAGTTAGGTTTTGTTTGTCGTTTAACACACACTGACACAAAATCCAACCTGAAAATGTCGAATTTGACATAAACTGACAATATACTTCATTACTGCCAACTGATTAAGGCTATCCAGAGCCCGCGGCAATTCACTTTTTAAAAAATCACTATATTTATTTAAAGCATTGACAGTTTATCGCATATACAAATTTGCAGTGAAATTTTGTTTTTTCGCTGAATAAACATTTAGAAAAATATAGTACTTCAGTGAAGTTAAAAGTAAAATCTTCTGAAAGACCTGATAAATTAGTTGTAAATACATAATTTTAGTACAATTTACCTGTGAATTCAGTATTTTTAATATTGATTTAAACAGAAAACAAATTATACTTTGTAATATATACTTTCAAATAGAAATTAGCATAAACAGACACAGATTTACTTACCCAACGTATTGAGCAAAGTTGAAAAATCAAAATATTGCTTCAAGTACAAATTGTACCTCATTTTTAACCCACACATCTTAGTAACCCCCTATTAAGTTCCACGATAAATCGCACACAACAAATGCAGCAGTTTATTGGGAACAAGCAGCATTACATTTTTTTGCTAATTGACTGCAGACTAACATGCTTAAGCGAAGCAGCATCTTTAGTTAATTTTATAAATGGTTTCTGTGTTGTTTTCATCACATCTGAGTATATGGCTTTGTATGTCTTGAATTTCCAAATTTACTGATTATGGATTCAGATTGTACCCTATTTTAAACCTACAATTCACTACTAAAAAATGTTAGACTAACTGTAACTAAATGTTGTGTTTAAGTAAGTAAAGTTAACACATACTTTTTAAAATATTAGATTGATATTACATTTTCAGTTCGTTTTCGGTGTTGTCATTTTCCATTTCATCAAAGTGAAAGTCAATTAAGCAGCTTCAAATACTCATGTACAACAAAGGAAAATGTTACTGTATTGAAAAGTAACTTGCTCAAGCTAGGATAAAACATGTTTTGAAAAAACCGAAGATAAAGTTTTTCCACTTAAAAATTAGTTGTTTTAAATCCATTAAAGCCGTAGTGAATTGTATGTTACCTTGAAATGTATTTTGTAGCTTTTTGTTTTCCTTTTTTTCGGTGACCTACTATGGGTGAACCAAAAACGAACTTCTGGATTTATCATAGTGGTTTTCTTTGCAACGGTGATGGTTGTTAAAGCACCATTTGGAACTATTAGATCTCTGCTAGTAAAGCAGAAATGTACATGAAGATTAAAAAAGTACTTGTTTTAACTCTTTCAAACCAACCGCTATGTAAAAAAGTTCCTTATTTTCCCTTTCTTCTGCGGTGATGTAAGGTTGTCAAGTGATGATTACTTGATTAGAACTCATTGGAAAAATCTAAAAGATTTTTCTCAATTAAAAAGTCTATGATGACTTTAAAAAATTCCAGTTTATCACAGGTCAACCACATTATTAACCGACTCTAACTTACTAACGAATTTTTCATACATTTTACAGTCTGTTTAGCACTTATGTTTTTATATTAAGCATTTACAATTATTGTATATTTTTTCTGGTTTTTAAACGCTCTTCTGTACTGTTATTGCTTAAATAACACCATTTTTATTCGTTTATTTATATCTTTGTAAATAGTTTTTCGTAGCCTACGCTCATTGCGCATTGCAGTTGAGGTATCAGTGCATTTGAAAATATATTGGACCTTATTCGTATAGTGTAGGGGCTGTGAGAATATATTATGAAAGATAATTTTAGGGAAGTTATTATGAAAATACCTTTAGGGAAGTTATTATTGTGTAACTTGCAGTTACAGCATGTTAAATCTACTTCTAATTATAAAATCTTTATGTTACGAAAGTATTATCCCCTTTTGGTGACAATTGTGGTTTATGATTGATAATTGCAGTAAAATAAATTGCGATTTGAAAATTGTCGATTAGTTTCAACTCAACGCTCATATTTTTTAGGTGTAATATTATCGTTCTCATTCACTACGCTCCTAAAAAAGAAAATATTGCACGATAAAGGTTTGTTGTTTACCATTGTATAGCTAAAATTTTATTAAAGCACATAACCTACCATAGTGTACATAATTTATATCGGCTTCTCAACTGCGTAAAATCTGTAAAGCTACCTGAAAGAGCAGTTAAGAAGCCCCTTTTGTTTTGTTTTTGCAACCATTAATCTTTTGAGTATTACCTGTTTGTTTGGCTTGGGTTTACACTGTGCATGATTCAAGGTGCTGTTGTATGCATGCTACCGGTAGAAATTCACCAGATCGGAGCACTTACATTTATTTGCCCGCTACGAAACCTTAAATAGCTTCATCGACAGAGCTGCTGCGCTAAACAGGCATGTGTCCATTTTGTTTTTATTACTTTAACTGAAATACTGCCCAGTGAATAGTGCTTTGAATCTAATACGGTTTTGTTGCATGTACTTAGGCACTCGACAGAAAAATGTTAAGTACCTACTACGTGGCATGGAAGTTGGAATCGTTCAAATTCTGCCTGCGAATTGGTAGCTAAAGTATTAGTTTCTTTTTGTTGTGCAATAAATCCTTTGCAAACTGAAGTTTTTGTGGAATGTGTAAAGTGAGATACAGATTGTAATGAAGTCTTTGCAATTGCATTTAGTGTGATTACCAAAGAATGTTAGGATCGAGCGATTGAAATGCCCAGTTATACTCAAATTTTTAATATGTAAAAAGTGTCGATTATGAAAATTTGACTAATGTAAATAATTCGAACAATGTTAATGCAGTTTGAAATCGATTTCTGGGCATTTCAAAGTGGTTACAAATTGGATGGGTTTTCAAAAACACGATTTATTTATTTTTATACCTGTATGATTATAATTTCTTATACTGAGCTTAATTTTGCGGTAATTTTAATGTATATAAAATTTGCTTTTTATACCCATAAATATTGATATGTAAAGTTTTATTTTCAATCTGAAATATACAACATTGTATGTATTCTTTTTGTGTTTGTAAGTTGCCTGTTGGAATGTTAGATAAGACTTTCGAACCAAAATAGTTGCAGTTGATACTAATATAATTTTATTAAATATTTAATGCTTTTCTTTAATGATAAGATGTTTAATAATAGTTGGGTGAGCAACATGATTATGTTTTCGACAATGCCATACTTCTGGAGCAAAATCAGTATGTGACGTGTGTTTCCATTGGATGGCAGCCATGAAAACCTGTACAGAACAAATAATGTGGTTCACCCAAAAATTGTACATAGTATAGATATAGTACAGGCTGTGTTGGTGTAAGAAGAAATATAGGAACCTTAAAATGAAGAATTAAAAAGAAATCAAAATTACCAATTTTTTTCAGAGATGATGCGTGTTGTTAAGAATATTAATTATTGTTTTGAAACACAGTTTGGCACTTGACGAAATAACTTTTTTGTTGTGACTAGTTCCATTTGAAATTGGATTTCATAAAAAAATCAAGTTTTATAAAAGGGTACTACAACCAATAACATATTTGTAATATTGAATTGAAACAATTAGGTAGGTATGTCCATAAAATGCAAAGAATATCCTGTAGAAGATGAAAAAGAATGAATTCACAATTCACTGGATGAAGAAACCCAACAAATGGTAAGTAAGATTCAATAATTACATTATAAATTGTTAGCATCAAATTAATTTGTCGCCCAAATCTCTCAAAACCAAACAAACTTTATGACTACTTGGATACAGTTGCTGGCCGGTCAAGAAGACGTGTAGATCTTTAAGTACTAACAAAAGATTAAAAACCAAAAGGGCACCAACAAATCAATTAACAACAGGCATTCAACTGAGAATTCATAAACTCAAGTAGCACATAATTTGCTGAAAGAAAAGCTCAAATCACGCACAGGTAGCAGTAACAAATAATAACACCAAAATGCTAATATCACAGTATAATAGTTACTAATTTGGTAGAATTTAATACCAATAACAGATAATTAATTGGAGTAACCAACGACATCTGGGATTGGACCGTGTCATTATTAAGGTCGAAGAACTGAACGTTTCGCCCAATTTCATAAGGAGCTTCATCAGGAGGAAAAAGCAAAAGAGCACGGTAAGTCAATGTGTAAACCATGCCAGACATTATCACACAATTAGTACAAAAATGTCGATCCAACAAGAGTAATAAAAGGCCCAAAGTACAAAAAGCGTAATCAAAGTCGATCCAAAGTGGGGCAACTAAAAATCAAAAATAATAGTTCATTACAAAGTGAATTGTAATTTAACCGAGGGCTATTCCGCGAAAAAATATGTACACTAATTCCCAAGATAGTTGGTAATTTCTCTAATTCCATAGTAATTTTCTAATTTTCTACTAATTCCTTAGTAATTCCTCTAATTCTTCACAAATAACTAGGTATCACCCATAGTGTAAAAAATGTGTAAAAAAATTATAAGCAAGATAATTAGTCCTAAAAGATGTATATTAGAAATTGCGAATCAAATTTCAATGTGGCCGAAGTTTAGACAATTTTGTTTTGTCATCCTCGGGATTTTGAAGATAAACAAACCAAACATTGTTAAGTCTATACATACAAGCTAAATATGGCATCATTAATAATAATGGTAAACACCAATCATATAATCGCAAGGATAATGCTTTTTGTTCAAATGTATAATTAGTCATTGTATTTATAACCCCATATTATTCTCTAATAATGTTTTGGTTCTCTATGCAAATGGTCCTAGAATGACGAAATAAAATTGTCAAAACCTCGACCACATAGATTTTGACCAATTTTTTTCAAAATCCTGGCCGCAATTCCCAAAATATCTCTTCTACGTTAAATTATGCGGTTGTTACCACAATATCTAGAAAATAAGTAGAAGTTGTGGAAATTTTTGTAATAAAACCTCATGAAGAATAAAAAATCTATTCATATAAAACACAACATAAGAAAGTAGTTCACGTTTATATAAAAACAAAATAAATATAAAACATCCTTTACTTAACAAAAACATTAACATATAGCTTTACTAATCTTTAAAGATCTTATATCTATGGTTAATATTGAGGTGTTCCAACCGTTTTAATTCAAATGGCCTGCTACCAATCAAATTAATAGGATCGTAGAAGGTGAAATCGTTGTGAATATTATCAACGTCTTCTTTTCAAGGCCAAATAAAAGTGTTGAGCTGGGCTTTTAAAAACTTTATTTTGTAGTGCAGGTCTCCACAATCTTTCATTATTCGACCGATGAACCATGATTGGTCATAGAAAACTGCGTAATAGTTATCTAAATTAATTTCGAGTCCTGTTTAGCCTGAGACTTCTTCAGATTCGAAATCGTCAGAATCGTCGAATGCCATCATTCTATCTTCTTCTGAGCCAAAGTTTGAAGTCGAGTCACTGTCACTTGTTTGATTCTTTTTTTACCGCTCTTTGTTGGCGATTTTAGAAGTTGAGGTCAGCTGTCTTTGCTGCTTTCATCAAAAATTAATTCCAAAACCATATCCCCATTATTTGAATTTGTTTTTACTAGATCTCTGTCAATTTCGTTTTCTTCGTCTCCGACTTCATTCTCGTTCGCAGCTTTGTTCTTGCTTATGCCCATCATGTCCTTTCGAAGTCCAGAATTTTGATGAAATTTCACGAAATGAACATGCTCTTCTTCTTTCTCCTCTCGCTTTTGTGGAGCATAGAGCGTCAATGATGTTTCAAAAGCTTGGGTTTTCGATAGCCGGGTTGCTACTCCTGCGTATCGTCGGTTGGTTGTATTGTTCTCTTCTAGGTTCTTCCATTTCTCTCTATCTCTTGCTATTTTTTTTTATTTCTCCCCATGTTTTGTTGCTCTTTCGAATCTCTCTTTGAAGACTTCTTTTCATGTATCTAGGGGTCTGCCTGGATTTCTTTTGCCACTTCCACAGTAATCTAAAGCTTGTCTTGGTATGCTATTCCTTAGTTTCCGCAGCGTGTGTCCGATTCATTTCCACTTGCATCTTTTTATGGTTTTTTCAATTTGTTCATCTCCTGTTCTCCTCCACAGTTCTTCGTTGGTGATTCTATTTGGCCAAAATATGTTACATACTATTCGTAGACATTTATTTTTAAATATCTGGATCTTTTTCAAATGTGTGTTTGTTGTTTTCCACATTTCGGAACCATATAAAAGTATGCTCTTTATGTTTGATCTAAATAATTTTAATTTAATTTAAAGTGCAATGTTCTTTTTTTATTTATATCGCACTCAGCCAACAGCCGTTAGGCCAATTATAGGTGTCGCTGTGCATTTATGGGGACTTCCAACCCCACTAATGACTGTCATGATGTTGTTATGACCGCCAGGACCAACTATTTCCGTGACAGCCGTATCACGAGGCGCCGAGAGATGCAGCCGTGGAACTCCCATTCAAGTTCTGACCAGAAAGAGTGTTGCTTAACTCTGTTGACCGAACGTGAACGCTTGTTCAAGCTACACCACCCGGGACCCTTTTGACCCTTTTGATTTCCATCATCATCATGCCGTTCAATCCTTGGGATTATGGCAAACACTGCGCCGCAGCGTTTTTTGAATCCTTTTCCTGAGGTGGATTAATCCTCTTTTTCTGTTGTCGTTACAGCTTGTGGTGGGTCCTGGCCATGTTTGTAATTTTCTTCCAGTTCTTTCTGTCTCTACATTGTGCTTTCCAGTCTCTTATTCCCATTGCTTTTATGTCTTCTTCTATTTCTTCTCGCCATCTTTTTCTAGGTCTTCCTTTAGCTCTGGGCCACATTGGGGTCCACTGTGTTATTCGCCTGACTATTTCTGTGGGTTTTTTCCTCATAATGTGTCCTGCCCACTGTAAGCGTTGGGCTTTTATATGTCTTACAATGTTTGCTTCACCTAGTTGTTCTTCTATTTCTTTATTCGTTTTCATTCTTCTTTCTCCTTCCCTTGTTATATTTGGCCCTAGTATCGTTCTCATTATTTTTCTTTCTATTATCTTCAAGTCTTCTTCTTCTTTTTTATTCATTATTGTAGTTTCCATGGCATATGTTATTATAGGTCTTATTAAGGTCTGGTAAATTTTTATTTTAGTTTTTTTACTAAGCTTTGTACTTTTGAGTAGTGCTCTGTTTATGCCGTACGCCTGATTTGCTTTTTGAATTCTTTCTTTTACACGTTCCTTTCCTGTTTGCCCTGTGGTCACTCCCAAGTAATTGAATGATGAGACTGTTTCGAAATTAAATGTTTGCACTGTCAGGTATTTTGACGTTTCTTTGTTTTTCCTCCCCAGTTCCATATATTTCGTTTTGTCTTCGTTTATTTCCATATTAAATTCTTTTGCTTCTTTGACTATCTTTTCTATTTCTCTTATTAATGCTTTTCTTGAGTTTGCGACTATTGCTACATCGTCTGCGTAGGCTATTATTTGACTTTGGTTTATGATGATATTCTTCTGATTTAGCTTTGTCTTCCTTATAATACTTTCTAACACCAAATTAAACAGAGTTGGCGAAATTGAGTCCCCCTGCTTTACCCCTTTACTTATCTCAAATTCATCCGTAGTTATTCCCTGAAATCTCACTCTTGCTTTTGTGTTTTCTAAGCTCATTTTTAGAAGGTTTATAAGTTTTTTTGGTATTTCCAGTTCTTCTAGTGCTTTCATCATTTTTTCCCTATTTATACCATCGAATGCTCTCTTAAAGTCAATAAATACTACGTAAACTTGTCTGTTGTGTTCGTGCGATTTCTGAAGTATTTGTTCTAGGGTGTGTATTGCGTCAATGGTTGATCGGCCTGGTCTAAACCCGTTCTGGTAGTCTCCCAGTATTTCTTCCGCGTAGGATTTCAGTTTATTGTTAATTAGGTTTGCCAGGATTTTATAAGTTGTATTTAGTAACGTTATTGCCCTATAATTTTTGCAATCTTTTTTGTCCCCTTTTTTGTGTATGGGCGTGATTATTCCGATGTTCCATTCCTCGGGCATCCTGTTTTGCTTCCATATTTCTTCTATCAGTTGTTGTATCTGTGTGTGTAGTTGTTTGCCTCCATGTTTTATCAATTCTGCTTCAATTGTATCCTCTCCGGTGGCTTTGCCATTGCGCAGCCTTTTTATTTCTTCTTCTATTTCAGCCTTTGTTGGGGATTCTATACCTTTATCTTCCTCTCCTATTACTGATGCGTTGTCTTCATCTTTGTCTTTATCTCTCCCTTCTTCCTTTAATAGATCTGTGTAATATTCTTTCCATATGTTCCCTATCACTTGGGATTCAATCTCGATTCTGCCGGTTTTATCTCTTATTCCTTTTACCTTTATACTTGGTTTGTAGTTTTGTGTCCTTAGTTTTTGGTAGAATTGTTTTGCTTTATGGTTTGAATTATAATTCTCTATCTCGTCTAGCTTATTGTTTATCCATTCGTTCCTTTTTCTTTTATATATTGCATTTGCTGCGTTTCTTTTTATTTCATATTCTCTTCTGTCCTGTTCTCCTTTTTTAATTATCCATTTGTTTCTTGCGCTGTTTTTTTCCTTTCTGGCTTCTTCACACTCCTGGTCGTACCACTCTTTTCCTTCGTGTCTCCTCTTTTCCTTTCCTATCGCTTCCTCGGCTGCCCTTGTTATATTTTGTTTTATTTCTTTCCACCTTGTTTCTATATCAGATGGATTAGTGTGTTGGTTTTGTGCATTTTTTATTAATGCTTCCTCGTATGTTTTCTTTGTCTCCTCTGTTCTGAGCTTTTCTATGTCCCATTTTTTCTGGTTTTTCTTAGTGCTGTATCGTCTAGTAAGTTTTAAGTTTTTTAATTTCGTTATCACAATGTAGTGGTCCGTCTCCACCTGGGGTCCTCTATATGTTCTTGTATTTGTTACATTTTTGTGTATCGCTTTTGTTGCCATAATGTGATCAATTTGGTTTTCTATGTTTCCTGCTGGGTGTCTCCACGTTACTTTGTGTTTTATCGGATGCTCAAATTTTGTTGACAGGAGCTTCATGTTAAAAGAAGCGGCTACTTGGCATAGTCTATGACCGTTATCGTTTGTCTTCTCGTGTATTGTCCCTCTTCCATTACCTACTACTTCGCTAAGGTACTCTTCCTTCCCTATTTGCGCATTTGCATCTCCTAACAATATTATTTCTTCGTTTTTTGGTACTTCTTCGCAAATTTTATTTAAGTTGTCATAGAAGTTATCTTTTTCCTGTTGGTCTGCGGTTTCTGTGG
Source organism: Agriotes lineatus (assembly GCA_940337035.1). Taxonomy (NCBI): domain Eukaryota; kingdom Metazoa; phylum Arthropoda; class Insecta; order Coleoptera; family Elateridae; genus Agriotes; species Agriotes lineatus. The sequence continues at coordinate 1,139,480 of OW679194.1, read as the reverse complement.
GTGCGTATATATTGATGATTGTTATGTTGTTTTCTTGCATTTTCAGTCTAAGTACAGCTATTCTTCCGTTCACAGGTACGAATTCTATTATGTTGTTCTCTAGATTTCTTTTTATGTAGAATCCTACTCCATTATTCCCTCGTTTTTGTTCTCCGCTATAAAGAAGCATAAAATCCCTTTTTGTTACGTGATTTCCATACTTCGTTTAAAGTGTTGAAAGTGTTGCGTGCCAAGATGATTCGTCTAGCCACATCTCTTGTTGTTCCCCCTTGGGAGGTGAGAATGCTACCAAGGTAGCAAAACTCTTCTGTTTTTTTATCCTTTTTCCCTCGATGAGTACACTGTTCTCGTTGTTTGAGTTCTTTGTCGGTAGTTTTGTTTTAGCTGTGTTTATGTGTAGTCCTACTTGTTTCGCTGTGTTATGTAATTTGTTCGCTTTTATTTGCATAAGTTGCTTGTTTGTCGATATAATACTTATGTCGTCTGCAAATTCTAAGTCTTCTAGTTCGGTGAGAGTTCCCCAGTTTATTCCTGTTCGGTCATCCACGGTGTTCCATCACCTGGTTAACTAAGATAAGGAAGAACACTGGTGATAGTATACAACTTTGTTTCACTCCTGATTCTATGCTTATAGGTTGTAGTAGTTCTCCATCATGTTCGATTCTTGCAGTATATTCGTTGTATAAAGTTCTTATTACTCTTAGGAATTTATCTGGGATTCCATACTGCTCCACGATACACCACATTTTTCCTCTATCCACTAAGTCGATGGCTTCGTAGAAATCTATAAACAATATGTATATGTCTTCGTTCATCTTGGTAGCCTGTTCTAATGTTATTCTTAGTGTGCCGATGTGGTCTGTGCATGACCTTTGCGGTCTGTATCCTGCTTGGTTTTCTCTTAATTTTCCGTCAATAGCGCTCCTCATTCTTTCTAACATTATTTTAGTGAGAATCTTGCTTACTACACATAGTAATGTGATTGGTCTCCAGTTTTCGCATTTCTTTAGACTTCCTTTCTTTGATAGTTTGATGATTATACCTTGTAGCTAATCTCTAGGTATTTGTGCTTCCTCCCAGATTTTGTTCATTAGTACATGTAATACTTCTACTGACAGATCTAGATGTGCTTTTATAAGTTCTGCAGTTATGTGATCCACGCCCACCGCTTTGCCATTCTTCAAAGTCATAATTGCTTGTCGTATTTCGTCTTTTGTAACATTTTCTTTGATGTTTATTTTCTCTGCTGGTTCTCTCCTTGGTTGCAATGTTCCCTTTTCTCTTGTTTTCCGTTTGTAGATTTCTTGAAAATGTTCAATCCATCTTTCTTGTATTTCTGATTGTTTTTTAAGTGTTTCGCCATCTTTCCCTTCTAGTCTTGCTGATGGTATATATTTTCTTCCTCCCAGTTCTTTCGTGATGTCGTTAAGCTCCTTGATGTTGTTTCTTCTTGCTGCTTCTTCAGCTTTGCATGCTAGGTTTTCTATGTATTGTTGAAACAATTTTTTGGCTTCGCCTAATTGTTTTGCCAGTTACCCAATTATTTCAGGCTTAACCTGTATATTTTTATTTGAATTATAAATCCTTTACATTTCGAATTCTTAAATTTTCCAAACCAGCGCATTTTGTACCTGGATCGAGATCTTTCTTTCACGCTATGAACTCTTGACCCGCGCTATCTCTTATCAGAGTGCGAGCTTTCCTTTGGGAACGAATTGTTCGTACCTCGCACTTGCTATTTTTGGCCCGCCGTCACCGGCATGGTTAAATAATGTTTGTTCAAGTCAAATTACGTGCACTCAATTAATCTAATGAGCAGTGTATGTTTCCTAGGGCTGACAATGATCAGGTACGAGGGCGTTTTTCTGTTTGTTATTCCCATAGTAAGTATACTTTTTTCTTAGCTCTTAATTACCAGTTTCATCCACGAATTCATCTCGGAAGCTATGACTAGTTTAATCTCATTTCCGACACTTGCTGGCGTTCTTCGTTTTTGCTGCAAGTTGTGGGTGCTGCCGCTTTAATCACCGGGCATCCACGGCGACTTCATCCATTATGTGCAGTTCACGACCACCTTATGTTGAACTGAAGGGTGTAGCAACCCCCAGCCAGAAGCGAGGTTAGTTTGTGCAATTCCGGGATTTATCTTACCTTCAATACCTGGATTTTACGTTTATACATTTTAAACCCGTAATTATTTGGAATTTAAATTCACACGTTCCGCAATGATTAACATGTAATATTCAATTTCATACATGCTCTTGTTTTAATATTTAAATTTTTATGCTTATATTTAATTATGCTCAGTATTTAAAGTTGCTATTTTGATGTATTTCGACCCTCTGTAAAAGGTACAGTCACGCTTTTTTATTTCAATATCCTAAACAGAAGCTTAACCCACGAATAATTTGTTGTTAAAGTTATTAAAATAACCTGAAAGGGGTTTTAAATTTTATGCGTGTCGCAACCTTCAGTTAACGTACACTACCTTGTTATCACATTATTTGTATTTTAATCGTTCTGATAATTTACTGCTGACACTACAAGACTATTTTATTGATTACTAATTAAACGTTAGTCACTTACAGTTTATTTCCTCTTATTATTTGAAATCTTTTGATTTCTGGCGCCCATTTCCTTTCCTTTTTTGAAGACATTCCAGGGTACACAGCTGATGATTTGAACCTACGACCCAAGGCCGCCGAAATTTGAGTTAGTTAGGGCCATCGCGGTAAGTAAAGAGTTTTCAGAGCTGCCGTGGTGTATAAACTGTAGGGGGGTTGATCTGCGATTTTTACTACCATCGATCAATTTGATTAATTAATCGCAGGTCGGCTTCTTTATTGTTTCATTGTCTTTTATCATTCTTTACTCCTTTCTTAACTTTAGCATGTTTTTTCTTGTATTCTGTTTGTAATACTTCTTTTTGTGCTTTGTTTGTTGTAGATAGTATTTTTAGTTTAATGTGTTTTCGTTCTTCTATTTTTCTTTTCGTCTCTCTACTTATTCATTTCTGGTCCCTTTTATTTTTATATCCTATTACTGACGTGGCTGTGTTCTTTATAACAGTTTTATATCTTTCGCATATGTTGTCTATATTAAGTGTTTCAGGTCGCTTACATTTCCAATTTTTTCCTCTAAGGTATTCTGGTATCTTGAAAGCACATTTGGGTTCTCCAAATCGATGTTGTTGTAATATTTCTTTCTTGTGCTTATGTTACGTGTGTAATCTGCTCTAATGCTTATTTTTAGTTTTGCTCTAACCAACTCATGATCAGATGCGACGTCTGCTCCTCTCAATTGCCCTCACATCCTTCAGGGAGTTCTTCCACTTTTTATCTATCATTATATGGTCTATTTGGTTTCTATGTGTGTTTCCTGGCTTAGTCCGTGTTGTTTTGTGTATGTCTTTATGCCTAAATAGTGTTTCTTCTATTATTAGATTGTAGGTTGAACAAAATTCTATTAATCTTTCTTCTGTTTATTGTTCCTATTCCATAATGGTCCCATTATATGTTCATTTCCTGTGTTGTGGCATCCTACTTTTGCATTCCAGTCGCCTATAAGAATCTTTATGTCCCGTTTATATATTTTTTTGTATTGGAATGTTGCTTGAATTTGTTCATAGAATTCGTTATTGATGTTTTCGTCTTGGGTGTTTGTTGGTGCGTATGCATTTACAACTATTATGTTTCTAAATTTAGCTTTAAATCGTCCCCATATAATTCTATCTGATGTGCTTTCCCATTCCAGTAGTGACTTGGTTGCTTCTTTGTTTAGCATTAAGGCTACGCTCCTTTCTTTGTTTGCATTTACGTCTGGGTTACCGGAGTAGAGTATTTTGTTTCCATTTTGCATTCTTACTGTTCCCGCTCCATTCCATCGTACTTCGCTGATTCCTAGTATACTTATTTTATATTTAACCATCTCTGTTGCTACTTGGCATGCTTTGCTCTTTTCTCTGTCATCGTTGGCACATTCCAGCATCCAATATAAGTGTTCTCTTTTATGTTCAACCCATATTTTAATTCTTCTTGTTTATCTCCTTGTATTTTATTTTCTGCGTTTGTTCCTAGTTGTTCTTGTTTGTTTTGTTCTGTTTCTTTTGCAATTCTTTGTATATTTGTAGGTTTTTCGCTTTTTTTATTACATGGAACATGCATATATTTCCAATCATTTTCTTTTGCATTGATACCAAGTTGTCCTGTATCAGTTAAAGCATTCTGAAGAGCTTTTTGGACTTCGGCCTTGATATCCAAATTAAGTATTTCTTCTTCAGTTGGTACATTTTGTTTCTTAAGATTATTTTTCAGCCATTTGTCTTCCCTTGGAAGCGTAAACGAGCTCCTAAGATTGTTGATGATATCATTATTGTTTTTATTCTATCAATTCTGTTCAACATGTCCTTTATACTAAAATTCATTATTGTGGAATACGTGGAGGTCATTGACCTGGCAGCCCTAAATACAGACTGACATGTTTGAATTTCAAAAATCACGGCTAAACATATTTGGTTTTAGTTCACCACTTTTGAGATTCAATATATAAGTTTAATCAAGGCATGCACGTTCAGCTCAATGCAAAGGTAGCAATTTCCGTACAAGAAGTTGTACCTTGCTTGATATTTCTTACTAGTTACTTTTAATACTGGCTCTCTATATTCTAGTAAAAAATATAACATACCAGATATTATATAATTTGGTACTCAGTACTGTACTGGGATCCAGAAAACACGACTCAATATAATGCATAAGTTTAAGGTAAGCCACAGTGCCCTCACTCTGTGGAATTCAATTGCTCCATTACTTTCAAGCTACACATTTTTTCCGCAGATGCGAAGTTCATCTTATCTTCGCCCTTAAGATCAGATGGTGTAAGGAGATGTTTATCTTTGGAATTTTTGCGATTTACTCCACAAGGTGATTGACGGTGGCTGTATAATTCCCAACTGGTAGAATGATTCGTGGTTTCAAGCTACGAGTGCACATTTATGTTAAAATGTGTGTAGTGTCTTCTACGTAGCATTCTTGATTTTTGTCAATACTACATTGGTACCACTCCCAATCTAAGTGGAATCAAATGGTGTAACTCTGTGACCTTTTGGTTTGTTTTATTCTTCTCTTTCGGTTCTGATGGCAATCGAGCTATTAGATCAGTATTCGCTCTCATACCTCTTAAAAGGCCAGTATCGCCATCTGCAGAAGATCCCGCAATTGTGATTCTAAATTTTGTTGCTTTATCTCTCATCCAATTCCATCTCAAAGTGTCCTGCTCAGCAGTTGTGCGCGCTGCATTGTAATTCCTGATAGTTGCCCTAATTCCTCAAGTAATTCCATTCCTTAATTCATTCCCCTAATTCCTCACTTAATTCTCGTAATTCCCCAACTAATTCTTCTAATTCCCTACTAATTCCTGGAACTTGAACACCAAAATTCTCCCGCGGAATACCCCTCGAATTTAACATTAAATAAGTAAACCACATTGTCAGCGCATGTTAAAATAGTACATAAATGACGCCGCAACGTGAAGCTAGTACATAATTGTCGACACAACGTGGAGCAAAAACTAATTGTGTGATAAAGGTTAAAAAGCTCAAGTTAAAAGTTAAACCTAAATTTTATAAAAAGGGGTTTTAATAAAATAAAATCGATACGTATTATTGATAAAAGGTTTATTAACTATTTAATAATAATAATAATAAATTGCCTTTATTTGTACAAAAAAGAAATATAAAATTAAAAAACAATGTTTATATATTTTAGGGCAAGGTTCAGTACACAACGAAAGTTGTGGACTGTTCTGACGCCTAACCCTAGAGTAAAAAAAACAATAACAATGGTAATATCAAAATAGCGCATTCACTAAATAAATCATAAATCATAATTACATAAATGACTCTTCACCAACAAGTCAATATGTTCTACTGAGCATTTTGCTTTCCGAATAGCATCGATTTTAGCTGGTACCGAAACCGTGGCAAAGAGCATTGTTTGAGGTCGAAAGGCAAATCGTTGTATAATTTGGCAATTCGATATGAAAAACTCCGTTTACCTAATTAAGAATTATGCAAAGGAATAGTACCATTACCTCTAGACCTCAAATTTAAGTTGTGAACATCGGTACGAAAAGTTATTTTGTTATATAAATATGGAGGTGATTTAAAAAGGAAAATGTTATGATAAAGACAAGCAGCATGGTGAAAGCTTCAGTTACACATATTTAACCATTTGATTTCCTTTAATTTATATGAAATTCTTTCATATTTTCTTATACCAAAAATTAATCGCAGACATGCATTCTGGAGCTTGTATTCTGTAAGTATCTTGAGTGTCTAAACATGGACCATATACCGAATTGCAAAAATCTACTTTAGATAGAACCATACTATTACAAAGTGTTATTCTAATTTTTTGACTCAGAACATGTCGATTATGAAAAATTAGTCTTAGATTATTGTAAGCACTTTGCAAGCACTGTGACACATGTTTCTTGAAGCGAAAAGCTCCGTCAAGCACAAGTCCCAGATTTTTCGCAGACTCGGCAACAGGTACTCGATTACCTTCTATTTTTACATCTATGAAATTTATGGCATTACCAACATCTTTCCATTTGCCAAATAACATCACAGTGGATTTATTAGCATTGAGCTTAAGAGAGTGTTGCCTAGAAATGTCGAATAGCCGTTGCAAATCCCTGTTTATCAGCTCACACGCAAGTAATATCTGATCAGGCTCAAAAGACAGATAAATTTGCGAATCGTCCGCATAAAAATGGCTTTTACACAAATGCAAAACTGTAGGGCAAAAGCAAACAACAGAAAGGTGGGCAGAATACTTCACAGAGATGCTTAACACAGAGGATGTGGCAACAGAAGAATACACAGAAATGGAAACTCAACACGAAGAGCAAATAGAACCACCAACCCTGGAAGAAATAACAGAGATCACAAAAAAACTGAAAAACAACAAGAGCCCTGGCAAAGACGGAATACAGGCAGAACTAATAAAATATGGGGGGACGGAACTATGTAAACAAATACACATACTAATGAAGGAGATATGGAAGAAGCAGAGAACGCCCAATGAATGGATGATAGCAATATTGTGCCCAATACACAAAAAAGGAAACAGGCTTCAATGCGAAAACTATAGAGGAATCGCCCTATTGGGTGTGTTATACAAGATCCTAGCCAAAGTAATCGCAAAAAGATTAAATCCCTACATAGAACAAATTTTAGGAGAGTATCAGTGCGGTTTCGTAGTATTTATTTTTCTCCTTGTCATTGTCCATTTCCGTTGCTTTGTTTGTTATCTTTTGTTCTGCCCGACCGTTATTTTTTAATAGTTTTTTGGAAGCGTGGGGCTGTCTTCTTCTTCTTCCATATATAAGTCTCTTGCGTTATTGTCCCATTTCCAGAGTTGCCCCTCCACCCATAGTTTTTTGAAGCCTATTTTAACTCTTTTGCCTTTTTTCTTTTCTGTTTCTGCTAAGCCCTTTATTTTGCTTTGGATTCTGCGTTCATTGTAGGTTCTGTCTTCATCTATGTAGATTTCTGTACCTTTTAATATTTTCTTTTCCTTCATAATCTTTCTCTTGTCAATGTTTCTGAATTTCGCAATCACACACGGCATTTGGTTCTTTGTGGGGATTAGCGTTACTTCTTGTATCTCTGCTTGTATCTTTAATTTGGTGTTTAGGAGATTTTCCACATCTCTTTTAGCTGTCTGTGGTTTAGTTCTGATACCTTTAATTATCACATTTCTTTGTTTTTCCCTTTTTTCGTTAAATTCCATTTTTTGCTCAATTTCATTCACCCGTTGTTTCCATATTTCTTTTTCTTTCTTTATTTCCTCTATTTCCTTCTTCATCAGTAGTTGCTCATTTTTCAGATCCGTTATCTCAGTCAGCATTGTGTCCAATTTGATTTCAATTCTCGAATTTCTTTTTTCCATTTCATTCAGCTTTTTTAGTATTTCTGTTACTGCGTTTTCCATTGTTGCTAATATTTTATTTATCCAAAGGAAATTAGAATAAATTAAAGTTCAATGAACAGAAAGGCAAGAGTAAAATAAAATAAACTAACAATGAATATTTCTTAATCCGGCCCTGTCGTTCACACACGTTATCAGTAAAATATTTACAGGTTCTATATTTACAAATTCTTATCTCATTCACACCGCGTAAAAGGCCACAAGCCGGTCGACCCGTCGGACCTTGGCCTCTATTGATGTTTATTTCTTTAAGGAATATTTATTTGACTGTAATTTGACGGCGGTTATAATTTATGCAGTGGCGGTGCAAGAGCACCTTGGGCCCCTAAGCAAATATAAAAAGGGCCCCCCTTGTAAAGATTTATATACTTAATAAATTGTATATTTATAATTATAGTATACAAAGTAAACGTTTAACAAAAAATAAAATAACATCCTGTTATAACCAACAGAAATAGAGTAGTAAATGCCTAACATTTAACACATTTTATAAGTAACATATCTAACAAAATATTAATTAAAAATATAAAACTAAATAAAATATTCAAGATGGTATAGGCACAAATACAAAGAAAACTGATGGATAAATATCTACCTAGGTAACACTAGTAAAATAAAATAATATTCAGGTAAAATCCTAAGAATCCACGTCAAAATAGGTAACAAATGCTTAGTATTTATTTGTATCATTAATATCTATAAAACACCGTAAAAATAAATTGATCAGAAATAAAAAGTGTATCCTTCCGGCCTTATTGATGACTGATAACTGAAAGTGGGGACTGAGGTTGCAGTGCTAGCAATCTACACCCAAATGAAGTAGAAGATAACGAGATATTTAATAAGCAAATACAGAACTTACCGGGCCCCCCCAAAGGGCCCGGGCCCCTAAGCAACGCTTATTCCCGCTTATGCATATCACCGCCACTGAATTTATGCGTACAAACTAATCTTACTTTCTTGTTATGTCTCAAAATGTTTTGTCTTACTCCTTATGCACTCACTGAATTAACTTTCAGGTTTTATTTCACTTTTAATATCCCAGTAATTTGAGTTTTATTATAGAGCGAAATTCAACCAAACAGCACACTGGTCTAGGCCGGTAAATGCCGGACAATGACAAGGAGAAAAATAAATACTACAAAAAGGAAAAACGTAAAAGAGGGAAAGAAAACATACTTAAAATCGGGACATGGAATATTCAAACCATGTTAGCAGTAGGGAAAGTGCAAGAGATACTGAGGGAGATGAAGAGATATAAAGTTGATATTTTAGCGCTTCAGGAAATAAGATGGCAAGGCGAAGGCGAAATTATAAACAAAGATTATACACTGTACTACGCCGAAGAAAAGAAAAGGGGCAGAAATGGAACGGGTTTCATGGTTCGAGGGAAAACTAAAGACAAAGTAATACACTTCAAAGCAATAGACGAAAGAATATCCTACCTAAGAATAGAGAATAAACAAGCTAACATATCGATAGTAAACTGCTATGCTCCCACTGAAGAAGCAAGTGAAGAAGAGAAGTCAGAATTCTATAACAAAGTGGAGACAACTTGCGAAGACATACACAGAAACGATATATTGATAATAATAGGCGATTTCAATGCTAAGATTGGGAAGGAAGAGTACAACACAGAGGTAGCAGGAAAAGAAACCATTCACGAAAGTACGAATGACAACGGAACGAAATTGTGTAACCTAGCCTCAACGACAAATACATATATAATGAGTACAAGATTCATACATAAAAAAGAGCATAAAATAACCTGGATGTTACCCGGCAAAACAGATGGCAACCAAATAGATCACATGTTAATCTCAAGAAAATGGAAAAGCATTACACAAGACGTAAGATCATACAGAGGAGCCAACGCCGATACCGACCATATACTGGTAATAGGAACAATAAAAAGAAAAATACTGAAAAATCTGGAAAGTAACAAAAGAAGAAATGTCTGGAATACAAAAAAACTAAACACGGAAGAAATAAAAAAAGAATTTAATACAGCAATTGAAAACAAACTAAAAAGACAAGCAGAGACTGAGGTAGAGACAGAATGGAACAATATAAAGACGGTGATACTAGAAGCAGCAGAAAGAATATTAGGACCTATGGAAAACAGCAAACCAAAGGAGTGGTTCGATGAAGAATGCCAAAGCAGAAGCAAAGAAAAAATGAACGCAAGACAAAAATGGCTACAAACACAACGAGTGGAGGAGAGAGATAAATACAAAAGAATAAAACAAGAAGCTACGAAGCTGTACACAAAGAAAAAATCAGCCTGGATCGACGAGCAGATGCAGACGCTGGAAGAAAATAATAAGGACAACAGCAAACTCTTTCAACATATTAAAGAACAGCTTAGTAAAAAAAGAACCACACCCAAAATTGAGAAAAGCGATTGGAAGAAACACTTCTCAAAGTTATACAACAGTACTATGGAAATAAAAGAATATGAGGAGATAAGTGACGATAGAGACACTGAGGAAGAAGTACCGACATACGAAGAGTTTATGGAAGTAGTAAAACAACTAAAATTAAATAAAGCAGCAGGGCCAGACGAAATCAATTATGAACTAATTAAAAGTGGCGGAGAAGTGCTGCAAAAAAGGATATATAAATTAATAACAGATATATGGAGAGAAGAGAGGATACCGACAGATTGGAGAAACGGTTTAATAATACCAATTTTCAAAAAAGGAGACCCCACAAAATGCCATAACTACAGGCCCATTATGCTGCTAAACACAACATACAAAATACTAACAACAATAGTAAGAAACAGACTGACTAATTACACAGAAAAGGGACTAGGACAATATCAACAAGGATACAGAAAAGGGAAATCAACGATCGACGCAATTCATATGCTGACACAAATTATAGAGAAAGGATATGAATACGACATTGAACTGCACATGGTCTTTATAGATTTCAAACATGCATTCGATAGTGTAGACCGACACCAACTTATAACAGAAATGAAAAATATGGGCATACCGGCAAAATTAATGAGGTTAACTAAAATCACAATGGAAAAATCAATGGCAAAAGTAACGACAAAAAACGGGGACACAGAATATATCAACATAAATGTAGGAGTAAGACAGGGAGATAGTCTGTCTACAACCCTATTTAATATTGCTTTAGATGCGGCGATAAAGGAATCGCAACTAGACAAGTCAATCACCCGAAGCTTAGCCCAAGTTATTGGATATGCAGACGATCTTGTATTGATAGCAAGAGACAAGCGAACCCTGGAACAAACATTTCAAAAACTAGCAAGAGAAGCCGAAAAAAGAGGCCTGAACATTAACACAGAAAAATCAAAATACTTCATATGTTCAAGAAACCAGCACAACACTACAGAACTGAAGATAAACGAGTACAAGCTACAGAGAGTGGAATATTTCAAATACTTAGGAGTGACAGTAAGCGATAAAAATAACAGAAGCTCAGAGATAAATGAAAGAGTGAAAGCAGGAAACAGAGCATACTGGAAGTACTATAAACTACTAAAGAACAAGCACATCAGAAGAAGTACCAAGATAAAAATCTACAAAGCAGCAATTAGGCCAGTTATAACATACGGAGCAGAAACCATGTGCATTACTGAAAGAGACTGTGAAAAGCTACGAGTATTAGAAAGAAAAATATTAAGAAAGATATTTGGACCTAAGAAAATACAAGGAGAATACGCACCACTTATGAATTATGAAATTAGAGATCTCATGGAGGGAGAAGACATTGTTAAAGTAATAAAAGCACAGAGATTAAAATGGTTCGGGCATATTCAGAGAAGAGACCCCAATTCCACTATAAGGAAAATATCAGACTGGAAGCCCACGGAAACCAGACCGAGAGGAAGACCGAAGTCAAGGTGGCAAGATCAAGTGACCGAGGACATTAAAGCTATGGGAATTGATAACTGGAGAGGGCTGATCGCGGATAGAAATGAGTGGAATAAGAAAACAAATCAAGCTAAGACGCACAACAATCTGTAAAGAGGAACACATAGAAAAAGGAATATGCGGGCTGATCCTCCGCGAGAATAAAGGATCAGAAGAGCTCATGCAAAGAGCGGCCTATACTCTGAGTCGGAGTGTCGGGCCTATATATCAGTGCGGTTTCAGGCATAGCAGATCGGTCATGGATCAAATTTTCACAGTAAGGCAGATACAAGAAAAATTTCACGAACGCAACATCCAGCTACACGCAATTTTCATAGACTACAAGCAGGCGTACGATAGCATAAGAACACCGGAACTTTTCAAGGCACTGAAAGACCTAAGGATACCAGGTGAAATTATAAAACTTGTCAGAATGACACTACAAGGTACCGAGCACCAGGTACGAGTGCACGGATGTACATCAAGGAGTTTCAAGATAAACGGCGGGCTAAGACAGGGGGACCCGTTGTCAGCAATCCTTTTTAATTTTGTACTCGAAAAAATAATAAGAGACAGCAAAATAAACAGACAGGGAACAATAATCAAGAAATCACATCAGTGCATAGCGTACGCAGACGACGTAACCATAGTCGCTAGGACAAAAGAAGTGCTAAAGAACCTAATTAAGAAAGTCGTAAGAACATCAGAGACTTTGAAACAAATCTTTAGCTCCGGCTATTTGTTTCGTCGTTTATTCATTTCCGGGCCAGCCTGTATATTCCCACTTGAATTATTATTCGCTGTATTTCAAACGATATCAAATCTTGTCCGCGCAAAAGTGCTGGATTTGGTTTTTCCGAAATTCACTTGTTATCGCTTTGCGCCAGCGAGCAGCTATTCCGTTGTTTTGCGGGCATTTGATTTTTGCATTCGGTTGAAGTAACTTGCTTCTACGAAGGCTTTCCCGCGTGCTACCGCTCCAACTTTTAATTAACTTCGTTTGTGAGCTGATGACTAAAATCAGGTATGTCTACGCTACTTGTTTGATATTCATTTTAGTAATTTCCCGTTTTTTTATTAGCTCTTTGACGATATTCTTCAACGTCACTTTTAAACGCCATTATTAGATGCCGTTTTTAGACGACTCTTTATTTGGGTTTCCTAATTAACACCCTAATCAATAACTTGGACCCGCAACTCCTTTCTGGAATGTCATCTTGAGCTTGCCAAGTGGTACAAGGGGCGTCTATTCCATTATCAAATTCGGCCACGAGTTCGAAGTTGCTGTCGGCTTACGCTAAGCTAATCCTGGACCAATTCAGTGCCTGCCGGCAACGTTTTTTATCACCACCCAGGTTAGTCTTGTTTCAACTTTTGTTGATAACTACGTCCGCCTATGAATTGTTGGCTGAATCGATTGTAACGACGCTTCAGATTTACAATTTGCAAATTTAAACTACGCTATACAAACTTAAAACGTAATGTATTCATTATTCATAAATATATGCGTTACAAATTTAAAACATAATGTATTAATTGTTCCCAAATTTACAACTCACAAATTTGGAGTTTTGCTAAATGAATACGTACTAAGAATTTTGTAAAAAGTGTCCTCACGCCATTTTAGTATCATTACCGAGATAACGGTTAAAGCATATGACAGTGGTAAGCTTACTCCTTCATTGAGTTGTGATCAAATTCAATCCAAGAGCCCAAAAGAAGTTCGCATATTTTTTGTGCGTGCTGCATTTTCAGCATTAGTAGTATACTGTATCATATACTGTATTTAAACCTTGTGATAAACAATTTACAGACCTAATTACGATGTTGCGAGCAACTATTAATTATTAATTAAATAAACCTAATTGTTGCTGTAATTTTATTTATTTCTCGAAATCTGTGATTTCTGGCGCCCTGTGTTTTTTACTATTATTAAAAGAGCTTGCAGCAGTTTAGCTGATGATAGAAATCTGCGACCCAAGGCCATCGAATTTGAAGCTAGCTAGGTCATTGCGGTGAGTAAGAACATTTCAGAGCTACCGTGGTGTATAAATGATAAGGGGGTTGATCTGCGATTATACTACCCTAGATTATTATTAGTAATTGATCGCAGGTTGGCTTCTTTATTGTTTCAACTTTTGGACTAAAAATTATATATTACCGACTTTACTAGAGTACAAAAAAATTCCAAGTCGTGTATCGACAACATCTTCACAAATTTTGAAACACAACTTGCAACTGTGGCTGAATTTCACATATCTGATCATAAATCTCAAATAATTAAATTTAACACTATTCAAAAACGGGCGACCTCTGTTTACAAAACCGTACCAAATAAAAGTTCTAGAAATAGAATCAAATTTTCAAATTACTTCTTAACTGAAGATTGGGTAGAATTATATAGAGAGTCTGACCCAACCTGCACAGTTAATGCTTTTTATAACGTTTTTTCATATTATCACGATTTATCTTTTCCTCCCATTAAAATTAATACAAATAACAAACGTAAAAATGCCTCTATATTTACCAATTCAGAAATAGTTTCGACAAGGGAAGAAATAAATCGTCTTGGAAACATTTTGAAATTGAACTTGCAAAATAATGATCTTCTATCGGCTGAATTTAAACAAAAAAAATACGAATACGAACAAAAAATCTTAAAATTAAAAAAAGAAAAAATCAGTAAAGAAATCTTGGAGTCTGATAATAAACAAAGAACAATATGGAGAATAATAAAAAAAGGTGTAAACAATATCAATAGCAATGGAGTGGTAAGTGTGATTTCCCCAGAATCTCACAACGACTACTTTGTGCATGTAGCCGACGATTTATTATCAAATATTCCCCCATCAAAGTACTCACACAGTGTTTATCTAAAGAAATTATCAATAAACAATGAACAATCACTCTTCTTATTTGCTGTTGAGGAATCCGAGGTAGAAGATATTAGAAAGGCATTAAAAAAGTCAAAATCATTAGACCTACATAATCAATCGGTTTGTATGTACAAAGAAAATGTTTTATGTTTATCTGCCCCGATAGCTCATATTGCAAACATCATATTAAAGACGGGAATATTTCCTAATAAATTGAAACAAGCCAAAATTATACCTTTATATAAATCATGTGAAATTGATGATAGATCAAATTATAGACCCATTGCGCTTCTCCCCATTTTGGCCAAAATTATAGAAAAAATTATTGCAGTTCGAATTCTAAATTTCTTTGAAACCAACCATATTTTTACGGACAGACAGTTTGGGTTCAGAAAAGGAAGGGACACGTCGGGAGCCGTGCTGAATCTCATTAATTATATAACAGAATCATTGGAAAACAAAAAATCTTCCTTTGCACTATTTCTTGATTTAAGCAAGGCGTTCGACTGTGTCTCAAAAAGCATTTTACTCGATAAACTGGAGTATTACGGTTGCAGGGGAGTAACTCTAAAACTAATGTCATCCTACTTATCTGACAGATCTCAATGTGTATTTTGCAAAGGTCAGTATAGCCAGATGTCTTCAATTCAACATGGTGTCCCACAAGGAAGTGTATTGGGACCGTTATTATTTTTAATCTATGTTAACGATTTGCCTAATGCCATCCCAGTTTTCACGACTTTATTTGCAGACGATACGACCTTTGCAAACCACGTAGAAGATGAAACTCTAGTCAATCAGTTACAAACCAACATTATCAACCAAGCTTCAGATTGGTTCCAGGCAAATAAGCTTTGTTTAAACCAAAATAAAACTACCACTTTACTATTTTCAAATAAACAAAATATCTGTGAAACCGTCAAATTTTTAGGCCTTACCTTGGTTAACAAACTAACTTGGCAAGCACATGTTGACAATCTTTCAATTGATTTATCAAGAACAATTTATGTAATTAGGCAAATAAAAAATCGAGTAAACTTAGATGCTGCCATTACTGCATACCACGCATTATTTCATAGTGTAATGACGTACGGTCTAATAAACTGGAGTACCTCTACACATTAAAAAAATTTTCATTGTACAAAAAAGAGCCTTGAGAGTGTTGGCGGGAGCGAGTCAGTTAGACAGTTGTAAACCATTGTTTAAAAAATATAACATATTAACGCTACCGTCAGCAATACTATATTGTAATCTATTACACATAAAAGAACATTATGGCGATTATACAAAAAACGGCGATGACCATGGTTACGACGCCCGCAGTCGAGGCGATATACAGGTTCCGCAGCAGAGACTAACGTCCACTAAACGAAATAATTTTGGAATAGGATTATTTAATTCGCTTCCTAGTACTCTCAAAAATGCCCCAACAAAACTCTTCAAAGTTAAGCTTAAAAAACATCTTCTGGCCAATGTCTACTATGAACTTTCCGATTTCAGATTTGTTGAAAATTAAGACTGTCTTGTTTTATTGACTTTAGTATTTTTGTTGTTACTGTATTTATCTGTAGTTGACTATTTCTGTAAATGCATTGTATTTTTTTTATTTTTATATTTTTATATTTAAACTGGAATTGTGACATATCTAAGCACCGCGGTGTATATTATGATGAATAAAAATACAATACAATACAATACAATACAACGAAACAAAAACCAAGTATATGATAATGGAGAGAGGAGGAACAAACAACAAATGACCCACTAAAAATAAGAGACGAGCAGGGCAAAGAATACAAATTCGAAAAGGTGGAGCATTTCAAGTTCCTAGATACTGAAATTACAAGTGACAACGATCAAAACAAGGAAGTGGAGAAGAGAATAACAGCTGGAAACAAAAGTGCGGGTGCTATGCAAAAAGTGTTAAGTGCAAAAAATGTATCAAGGAAAGTGAAAATAAAAATTTATGAGACCATAATAAGACCAGCAGTGGTTTATGCAAGTGAAACGTGGGTGCTAAATCAAGAAACACAACAAAAACTCGAAATATGGGAAAGAAAGATATTAAGAAGAATATATGGAGGAAAAAACGAAGAAATAGGGTGGAGAAGAAGGACTAACCAGGAGCTAAAAGATTTATACACAGAACCAGGAATAATAACGACCATCAAAACACAAACAATGAGATGGATCGGCCACATTGCAAGAATGACAAACGAAAGAGTAGTAGTAGTAGTAGTAGTAGTTGTGGGGAGACCGAAGTCTAGCAAGTAGGCCACTATAGGCCCTTTTTGCCAATCCCATGCCATCCCCTCAACCGCCTTCATTAGCGTCCTCTTCGATGGGCTCTTTCTTCTCCCTGCTTAAACCTTCCTGATTTTCTAATGAAGATCAGAATTTCGGCCCATGATAGGGAGTTCAACTCTTCCATTCGAAGCGTAGGTGCTCCAAAGGTTCTATACCTCAGTCGCTGGTACGCTTCGCATTCTCCCAAGTAGTGAAAGCACGTTTCATCGTCCCTCCCACATCTTGAGCAGATGGTATCTTCCTCTACTCCTATCAGTGTTAGGTGTCTCTTTAGTTTACAGTGGCCTGTCAAGATCCCTATCAAAAGATTTGCGGTTCTTCGGCTCCTTCCCATTAGCCAGACCGATTTCTTTGAATCAAATCCCGCTATGTGGTACTTTGCCTGACGACAGCCCCTGCATCCTTTCCACTTTTCCTCGCTGGTCTTGTAGGCCCACCCGGTTAGGGCTGCTGAGACCTGCTGCCTTGTTATACCCAAAAAAGGTTCCGGTCCAAAACAAGTTTCCCCGGCTCCGAGTTTGGCTAGTTCGTCCGCCTTCTCATTGCCTTGGACCCCCGTGTGTCCCGGGACCCAGGTGAGCTCGACGTCCTTTTCCCTTGCCAATTCGTCTAAAGCATCTCCATATTCCTGGACAAGAGCTGATCTTGTCCTGGCCGAGAAGATTGCTTTTAGTGCGGCTTGGCTGTCGGAGCAAATATAAATGCTTTGCTCTGGGGATATCCTAACCTCGTTCCTTGTTGCCACCGATAGGATGGCATAAACTTCTGCTTGGAATACCGTGGTGAATCTTCCTAAAGCGTAGCTTTCTTGCACCCACGGCCTTCCATATAAATTCCTGCTGCAGAGGATTGCCTTTCCGCCACTCGAGAACCATCCGTGTAGCATATCAAGGCATTCGACTGGAGATTAACCCTTTTTTGCTCCCACTGTTCCCTTGTTGGGATAGTGAGAGAGAATCCTTTTTCTAACCTTAGCCGGACCTCTGCTTCGGTTACCCTGTAGGCTGATAGAGGTATTTCTCTAGCAGCCATGTCGGCGATCCTAGCATGGCCCGTGCGAACTCCCTGGTCATTCCATAGCCCCGTATCCCGCATTCTGAGGTGGGTAGCCATGGCCTCTCTCTTTATCCAAGTGTCGAGGCCCGGGAGTCCCAATATTACCTCCAGTGCGGCTGTTGGGGTTGTCTTCATTGCCCCTGTAATTCCGAGACAGGCTAGTCGTTGGACCTTTGCCAATCTTACGGAAATACTGGGCCGCTCTACACTAGGCCACCAGACCACTGAGTCGTACTGAACTCTTGGCCTTACTACTAATGTGTAGAGCCAGTGCAGAATCTTGGGGTTTATCCCCCAGTTCTTGCCTATAACTCTGCGCAACTGCCATAAGGTCGTTGTCGACTTCTTCACCGTCCTGTCGACATGCGACCTCCAACTTAATTTGCTGTCGAGGATTACCCCCAGGTACTGACCTCTTGCACTAATGCAAGTGGTCTTCCGTAGAGATGGGCGCGTGAGTGAATTTTCGCTCACGTCACGCACGTTTCACGCTTGCTTTAAACAGTCACGTTCACGCTCACGTTCACTCACGTTCACGGCGTGACACGCCACTCACGACGTGACACGCAGCTTTTATTTGAAAATTTAAATTTAGATAGAACAGAATGTTCAAATTTAAAACCAATGAAAAAACCCTAAAGAGAACTAAAAATATGTTTTGCACCTGACATAATTTACATGATATGTTGCAATCAGAATAGTTGACATAAGAAGAAATAAATGAAAATTGACTACAATAACTTCGACAAGGGATAAATACTGATTTCTCGCAAATATATTTCTTGCAGCTGTCTTCAAAGACATTACTTTTAATACTAAAAGCTGTCATTGGAATTGACGTTTCCCTTATTGGTATGAGTACAGAAGGTATATGTTGCTAGGCAACACTTTTAATTCGTAGGTTTGAAACTACTTTTACGTACAAGGATCAACATTTTCAGCGTTAAAGCGAGTATACAAAAAAACATTACTTTTATTAGAATAAGTTCATCTACACAAGTACACAATAAATTGGTTTAAAAATATCATCTACACATCTACACATTAAAATGTTGATTTAAAAATAATATGTAATCAACATTTTCAGCGTTACGTGGAATTCTGCGCTCTTCTAAAATTTGCCCAGCTGTAGAAAATACTCTTTCGCTTGTAGCGGAACTTGCCGGTATGTTTAAAATTTCTCAAGTTTTTTTAACAGTGACGTATTTACACTGTTTTTCCAAAATCCTAAAATGTCATCTACATTTCCGAATTTTAATTTAACATACTAATTTAGTTTTGTTTCGACATCATCCTAATTACATGTGTCATCGTCAGAGCTATCTCTAAGTGTATAAAGATAAGAATCTGATGCTGATGTACCAGTTTTGAGTCGTTTGCTATGTATTTCATTATTATCATCTATCTTCTCTTTTATGTGAAGGTATGAACTTTAAGGATTTATAATTAGGGTCCAAAAATAAAGCCACATAATGTAACTTGTTTGGCACAATTTGTGATTTAACGAATTGAAAAGTTGCTGCACCCTGCAGTTTTTTATTCGTTACTAAATATTTAACGTGAAATTAACGTGAAACGTGAATCACGCCTTGGAAATTTTCACTCACGTTCACGTCACGATTTTCAAATATTAGTCACATTCACTACGTGACACGCCGTGACACGACGTGACACGACTGTTTTCACGTCACGCGCCCATCCCTAGTCTTCCGTACATAATGGGTATCCTCAGACCTTGAAGTTTTCATCTTTTTGTGAAGAGAATGATCTCAGTCTTTAGTGGATTGACCGACAGACCTTTCTCTTTACACCATCTTTCAATAATCCTGCAAGCTACCTGCATTCTATCGCAAACGACGTTTAGGAACCTGCCAGTAACAAGTACCAGTCCATCGTCTGCGTATGCTTGTGCATAGAAGCCCTCTTTCGTTAGGCATCCCAGTAGACCGTCCATTATAAGACACCACAGGTGAGGTGAGAGGCAACTGCCTTGCGGGCAACCTCCCGTCACCCTGGCCCTCACTGAACAGTCCCCTAGGTTTGCCGTCACGGTTCTTTGCTCCAGTGCTGTTCTCACCCAACTGACCAGAACGGGAGGGGTTTCCCTGGCCTGTAAGGCTTGACATATTGTAGCCGTTCTTGCCTTGTCAAATGTGCCTTCAATGTCAAAAAGTACTGCAAGGGCCACTTCCTTATAGTGTAGTGCCCTTTCGACCTTGTGCACGACAGCGTGGAGTGCAGTTTCGGTCGATCTTCCACGTCTGTATGCGTGCTGATTCCTGTGGAATGGGTGTGATCTTATTACCCTTTCCGTTAGATGCCTATCAATGATCCTTTCCAAGGTCTTTAAAAGAAAGGATGTAAGACTAATGGGCCTAAATGATTTGGAAGTTGTGTAGTCCTCCCTTCCCGTCTTGGGAATAAAGACCACTCTGGCTGCCTTCCACTGTTTTGGGACCCATCCCATTGCTACGTTGGCCCTATATACCCTTACTATATGTGGAAGAAAGATATCCAGGCCTTTCTGAAGCAATGCTGGGAAGATCCCATCTGGCCCCGGCGACTTAAAGGGATCAAACTCCTGTACTGCCCATGTGACTGCACCTTCCGTTATAATTCCCTCAGCGAACTGCCAGTTCTCTATAGGAACTGGTTTCTGTTCCGCTATGGGTGCTAATTGAATGGCGCCGTCTCCTGGAAAGTGGACTTCCAGAAGGTGTTGTAAAGACTCCTCTCTGGATGTTGTCCACATCCCATCGAGCTTTTTTAACGCTCCTACTGTTTGGCTAGTTTTGCGGCTTAAGATTTTCATCAGTCTAGCAGAGTCTGATACTGAGTTTAACTCTGCACAGTATTTCTGCCAGCTAGATCTTTTGCTGCGCCTTAACTCATTTTTAAACCTATTTCTGGCCATTTTGAAAGTGTCCCATGAGGCCTGTGTCCCTTCTCTGATAGCTCGATTAAAGATTCGCCTGGATTCCTTGCGCAGATCGGCTAGAGTGGCGGTCCACCATGGTACCCTACGAACTCGAGCCTCTCCGCGAGGACAAGCCTCCTCATAAGCTGAGACAATTTTACTTGCCAGTTGCTCTACGCCTTTACTTAATAGTTCTTTTGTGCATATACCTTCCTCTGGTTGGCCTCCTTGGCGAACGAGACTGGAACGATAGCTTTCCCAGTCTGTTGCCCTGGGGTGCCGGTAGAGAATTTTCAGAGGCTTGTCGGAATTCATTTCCATTCTGATCATACGATGATCAGGTGTCACGATATCCGACGTCACTTTCCAGTTTTCAATATTGATTGAAAAACACCTAGAGGCCACTGTAATGTCAATTACCTCCTTTCGGATGCTATTGACAAAAGTGGGCTCTATACCTTTGTTCATTATCTCAAGATCCGTGGACGCCAAATATTCTAGTAGGGTTTCGTTCCGAGGGTTAATGTCTGAGTTCCCCCACACCGAATGATGTGCATTGGCGTCACATCCGACAATTACCGGAAAACCTTTATCTCTCGCAAACGATATTAAGCGTTCGAATTCCTCCGTAGGTATACGCGCGTCATCTGAGGGAAAATACGCGCTTCCTACTACTACCTTATGGTTTCTACCACCTACCTGATACTCCAGAACCGCTGCAGTGAGGTCCTTGGTTCCCAGCTGCGGTAGTGGTACCATGCTGAGATCCCTGGACACCATGATACAGGTCCTGGGTCGATCATTTACTTCCTCGCCAACCACTATATCGTAGTTGGCCATCCTCAGTTCCCTGACCTTATTCCTGTAAACATACGGTTCTTGAATGAGGACTATTTCTCTCCTGCCAGTTAGGGCGCTCATCAGCTCTGCCGTAGCGCCCCTACTGTGCTGAAGATTGATCTGACTTGCCCGCAGTAAATCTATTATGGGGAGTTAATGGTGCGGGGGCTGTGGTCCTCTCAGTTATCCTTCTTGGCCTGCTTTGACACGCCGGCCTCAGAAGAGTCCTGGCGGACTGCTCCACTCCACGTCGGCACCCTTCGCACTGCGAGAGTAACCAACTGGTAGTAAAGCTGCCACTCAGACTTCTCCAGAGTTCGGACAGTATCTCCGCTGACCATGAAGGTCAAGAACCACCCTCCTGGTCCTCCTGTCGTCTGAACGTGCCTCCATTGCTCCACTCTTAGTGAGCGGTTTTGCATGGAAAGCATCTGCCTCAGCTTTTCCAGGTTAACCTCCTCTTGGTTTCTGAGCCAGAAACTCACCTTCTCTGGCCATGGTGCCTCCGATGCCCTTGTTGGGGCAAAGGTGACTCCCTCGGCACTGAGAGGTGTCCAGCCCTCCAGCCATCTTGCTGAGGTGTCGTCCTGGGCAGTGACTAAGAACCAGCCTGGTTCCACTAGTCCTGAGTTCCTAAACCGGAGTTGTGGCCCCTGGGGACCACCTTCGGGGCCTGCCATGGCACTGAACATCTCGGCAACTATGTTCACTCTAATCGCCTCGGCTTCCTTTGGGAGAACCTGGCTATCTGGTCGGTCAGACCTGATTACAAGCTGGTTCTCCCTATTAGGCGGCTTCGGCTCCGTTGCTCGCTGAGACTTAGCCGTGGTTTTTCTCAAAGGATGAGAAGCCTTGGCTTTTCCTGCTTGCTTCGGTAAGCTTTTTGGCCTTTTTTTCACTGCCTCTGGGGGAGTGTCATCACTCCTCGGTCTCTTAATGGTCGGTCGGGTACCTGAAGGACCTGGTTGGCTTTCCGTTACCCTGACTCGTCCCATGGAGTGCGTGATGAGCTCTATGGGTTTGCGTGCAGCAGCCCCTTTTGCTCTCCTCGCCTCCGGATCTCTTATTTTTCCCGAGGGCTGTCTCTGCAGCTTACATGGGCCCCTAGGTTGCTGGCCCTGGCCACTCTTTGGAGAGTCGCCTGGACTTGCTTCCCTAGGACCCTTGTCAGCCGCTTCCTGGAAGGAGTGTACTGCCTGGTTTGCCTGGGCCGATGGACCCTAGCCTTCCCGCAGTTCCCTCCGTTTTGCCCTCTCTTCTCGCCTTTTAAGCGTTCTGGTCTTCCGCTTATTTTCCTTTTGCTTCTCTTTGGGGCGGGCCTCCCTAGCCGCTTTATCCATGGGGGAAACGCTAGTCTCCCCCTCGGATTCGCTGGCTGATGACCCGAGAAGCAGTTCCTCTTTCTCCGAATCTATTTCGGGGCCTTCCTCTTTTACTTTTTTGGAGCTAGGGTGCTCCGTGTTTTGTGGCACGTTTGATTCGTGTTCCGTATCTATATCCATTTCATACTAGTTTTAAGGGGGGTGTGTATTTTGTTTCTGTTTGTGCTTGTTCTGTGTTAGTGTGCGTGAAGTGGTATGAGTGATTGCTTTGGGGTTGGGGTCCTCCGTGTACCAGTTTCCGCGAAGTATCATGGCAGAGCTGGTTCCGATTAGGAGGTCTGGGCCGCCGCTGACGAAGCCCCCCGAGATACGCAGCAGGGCCCTATTCCAGGCACCACCTGGCACTACTACATACCACGGGATTTTTCGACGGTTGAAAGGGCAGCCCCCTACGCTGGTTAGGAAAGGGTGGGCCCCTATACTACCCGTCGGCCCAAGTGTGCCATACCTGGTTTCTAAGCCAGCTACCACTGCCAGATCAACCCAACCAGGGCCCCGCCTCGATACTTCTTGAAAAACGGAGATACCGGTCTTCCCTACCCCCGTGTACATGTTGTGTAGATGTGTTTATTGGGTGTATGTGTAAATGTGTGTGCTGTCCTTTTAGGTCGCCTCTTACGCCAGGCAGGACATACCGTGGGACTATTCTACGGGTCTAAGCCCGGCGCCGGACCCCACACAGGGGAACGAAAGAGTAACAAAGGAAATATTATTCAAAGAAGCATGAGTGTGTGGAGCGGGACTTGACAAAACTAGGAGTGGACGATTGGAGGAACAGGGCGAAAGACAGACAGGAGTGGATGAGAATCGTCAACCAAGCCAAGGGCCTAAACGGCCTGTAGCGCTAATATATATATATATATGATAGGGGCTAACTAGGTTTTTAGGCAAGCACAAATTATTGACATAAAAAGTTTTTATTTTTAATTTTTCAAAAAAATTTTTATGTCAATAATTTGTGCTTGTCTAAAAACCTAGTTAGCCCCTATCATATATACAGAGTGATTTTTACTTATTTAGAAAATGAAATTTTCGAAATTGTCAAAATCCGCAGCAGGTTTTTAATGTAGCAGCTGACATATTTTTATTATATTTACATTTTACGACACATGTTTTCTTTAATAGTAAAATCAGTTTAATTTCATGTAAGAGCAACCTTGTTTTAAAAATTGGCAGATGTGATAACCTACAAAACGAAATTTCATTTATTACCCTAAAATAGCATTTTTAAGAATCGACATACGTAAAAGCACTAGATTATCACGAGACTCCGAATGGGTATAAATATGACTATACAGGGTGTTCGGGAAAATATGGGAAATCTCCCGGATATGAAAAAAACACGTGAAAAGAATACTACAAGTTCATATAAACTTTTTTCGTATAGGCCTCCTCTTCGGAGATATGAGCTCCAAAGAGCTCCAATGAAATCAAGTTTTCTACACATAATTATTGAACCACCAGGTATATTCCATTTTTTTTAATATGATGTATACCAGGTAAGACCATTAAAATTACTATCCAAGAAAGTGTTGTGAATTACTCATGGACCAATTTCTTTACGCCCTGTATGATAAGAACTTTGGACAACATTTTTACATACCTTTAACTATTATCTAAAAATTAAGTACTCTTCAATCATGTCACTAATTTTAACTGTTTTCGAAAAAACGTCATTTTATTTACACTGTTAGTGCCCTAACTTCTGTCGGGTTGAATATGAAAAAGAGGAATTTTCCCCTGTCACCAACATAGTTTTAATAAAAAGTTAAAATTAACTGCTGAGTTAAAAACTTTTTAAACCTCCCGAAACGTCGTGTGATAAACACGCAAGACAGTGGAAAAAGTCCGATAAAACTTCTCATAATGGACCATTGTCAAAAATTACATCATTCAGAGAACAAGGAAGAGTGGTTCAACGCAGAGTGTACAACAGCATTGAGAGAAAGAAACCTTGCCAGAGAAACAATAATACGATTAAATACTGACGACAGTAAGAGAAAATATTGGGAACAAAGGAGAAGAACAAAGAGTATTTTAAGACAAGGGAAAAGGGGACACAGAAAGAAAGAAATACAAGTCCTGGAAGAAAAATACATGAACAAGGAAATAAGAAATTTTTACCGGGAAGTAAAAAAGAAAACAAAAAGATCCAATGGAAAAGTGTACTGTAC
The DNA here is from genome assembly GCA_940337035.1 of Agriotes lineatus. Classification (NCBI taxonomy): domain Eukaryota; kingdom Metazoa; phylum Arthropoda; class Insecta; order Coleoptera; family Elateridae; genus Agriotes; species Agriotes lineatus. Next base: position 1,114,044 of record OW679194.1, on the reverse strand, counting down.
TGCAAGGATAAAGGAGGAAATCTGATAGGGGGAGAGAAGGAAATAACAGAAAGGTGGAGAGAATACTTCAAGGAGATGTTAAATGATGAAGAGATACAGGCAAAAGAAACAGAAAGAGTTTGGGAAGGAGAAACCCTCAGGAAAGAAGTAGTAGGAGCAGAAAAGGAAGCACAAACAAAGGAAGAAGTAAAAAAAAGTTAATAAATAATTATAAAAGTCCGAGCAAAAACAAAGTAGCAGAATTAATAAAATATGGAAGTGAGGAAATATGTAACAGAATTAATGAAATAATACGAGAAATATGGGAAACAGAGACTATACCAACGAATACATTGACAAGATTACAGGCGAATACCAATGCGGCTTCCAAAATAACAGGTCAATGATAGACCAAATTTTCCCCTAAAACAAGTGCAAGCCAACTGCTATGAGCACAAGTTAAACATTTATGTCCTGTTCATAGACTTTAAGAAGCCATACGACTCAGTGGATACGGAAAAATTGTACAATGCAATGAAGGTGCTAAACCTGGTGGAATGACACTAACCGGCACGGAAAATAAAGTGAAAACGAATGGATGGATGTCAGAAAAGGTAAAAAAAAAGGTTTACGACAAGAGGCCCTTTATCAATGGTCCTCCTCGGTTTGGTTCTGGAAAAAAATATAATGGAAAGCGAAATAAACGAAAAGGATAACCGTGAAATAGAAAACGTTGAAAGTATTGTGTTTCTTGGCACGTTAATAACAGAAAATGGTGACAGTAGTAGGGAAATTTGGGCAAGTGAAACGTGACAGATGTGCGGGCGTTGTAAATGATGTGATACGAGCAAAAAACGTGGTATGGGGGACTAAAGTTACAGTATATAGAACAGTAATAAAACCGACGATAACGTATGCACGGGAGACGTGGGTGATGAACAAAGCAGACCAGAATAGGCTCGAGGTATGGGAGAGAAAAATACTACGAAGGATTTATGGAGGAAGAAGAGTAGGAGAAAGAAACATGGGAAAGGAAAACAAACGAGGAGGTTAGACAACTGTATGGAGAACCGAGTATAATAAGGGTAATCAAGGCACGAAGGTTGAGATGGCTGGGACACATCGAAAGGTTAGCACAAGAAAGAACCACAAAGATCGTATTGCGTGAAGGCCTAGAAAGCACACGAAGAAAAAGAAGACCTAGAAAAAGATGGCTGGAGACAGTAAGGGAAGACCTGGGGAAGATAGGAGTAAGCAAGTGGGTAGAAAAAACCAAGGACAGAAAGAAATGGCGAACAATAGTCCAACAAGCTATGGGACTATAAAGCCTAATAATATATATATATATATATATATATATATATATCCTCCACTCCTGTCTGTTTTTCGCCCTGTTCGTCCAATCGTCCACTCCTAGTTTTGTCAAGTCCCGCTCCACACACTCCATCCATTTTCTTCGCGGTCTTCCTCTCATCTTTGGTTCCCATGCTTCTTTGAATAATATTTCCTTTGTTACTCTTTCGTTCCCCTGTGTGGGGTCCGGCGCCGGGCTTAGACCCGTAGAATAGTCCCACGGTATGTCCTGCCTGGCGTAAGAGGCGACCTAAAAGGACAGCACACACATTTACACATACACCCAATAAACACATCTACACAACATGTACACGGGGGTAGGGAAGACCGGTATCTCCGTTTTTCAAGAAGTATCGAGGCGGGGCCCTGGTTGGGTTGATCTGGCAGTGGTAGCTGGCTTAGAAACCAGGTATGGCACACTTGGGCCGACGGGTAGTATAGGGGCCCACCCTTTCCTAACCAGCGTAGGGGGCTGCCCTTTCAACCGTCGAAAAATCCCGTGGTATGTAGTAGTGCCAGGTGGTGCATGGAATAGGGCCCTGCTGCGTATCTCGGGGGCTTCGTCAGCGGCGGCCCAGACCTCCTAATCGGGACCAGCTCTGCCATGATACTTCGCGGAAACTGGTACACGGAGGACCCCAACCCCAAAGCAATCACTCATACCACTTCACGCACACTAACACAGAACAAGCACAAACAGAAACAAAATACACACCCCCCTTAAAACTAGTATGAAATGGATATAGATACGGAACACGAATCAAACGTGCCACAAAACACGGAGCACCCTAGCTCCAAAAAAGTAAAAGAGGAAGGCCCCGAAATAGATTCGGAGAAAGAGGAACTGCTTCTCGGGTCATCAGCCAGCGAATCCGAGGGGGAGACTAGCGTTTCCCCCATGGATAAAGCGGCTAGGGAGGCCCGCCCCAAAGAGAAGCGAAAGGAAAATAAGCGGAAGACCAGAACGCTTAAAAGGCGAGAAGAGAGGGCAAAACGGAGGGAACTGCGGGAAGGCTAGGGTCCATCGGCCCAGGCAAACCAGGCAGTACACTCCTTCCAGGAAGCGGCTGACAAGGGTCCTAGGGAAGCAAGTCCAGGCGACTCTCCAAAGAGTGGCCAGGGCCAGCAACCTAGGGGCCCATGTAAGCTGCAGAGACAGCCCTCGGGAAAAATAAGAGATCCGGAGGCGAGGAGAGCAAAAGGGGCTGCTGCACGCAAACCCATAGAGCTCATCACGCACTCCATGGGACGAGTCAGGGTAACGGAAAGCCAACCAGGTCCTTCAGGTACCCGACCGACCATTAAGAGACCGAGGAGTGATGACAGTCCTCCAGAGGCAGTGAAAAAAAGGCCAAAAAGCTTACCGAAGCAAGCAGGGAAAGCCAAGGCTTCTCATCCTTTGAGAAAAACCACGGCTAAGTCCCAGCGAGCAACGGAGCCGAAGCCTAATAGGGAGAACCAGCTTGTAATCAGGTCTGACCGACCAGATGGCCAGGTTCTCCCAAAGAAAGCTGAGGCGATTAGAGCGAACATAGTTGCCGAGATGTTCAGTGCCATGGCAGGCCCCGAAGGTGGCCCCAGGGGCCACAACTCCGGTTTAGGAACTCAGGACTAGTGGAACCACGCTGGTTCTTAGTCACTGCCCAGGACGACACCTCAGCAAGATGGCTGGAGGGCTGGACACCTCTCAGTGCCGAGGGAGTCACCTTTGCCCCAACAAGGGCCCCGATGCACCATGGCCAGAGAAGGTGAGTTTCTGGCTCAGAAGCCAAGAGGAGGTTGACCTGGAAAAGCTGAGGCAGATGCTTTCCATGCAGAACCGCTCACTAAGAGTAGAGCAATGGAGGCATGTTCAGACGACAGGAGGACCAGGAGGGTGGTTCTTGACCTTCATGGTCAGCGGAGATACTGTCCGAACTCTGGAGGAGTCTGGGTGGCAGCTTTACTACCAGTTGGTTACTCTCGCAATGCGAAGGGTGCCGACGTGGAGTGGAGCAGTCCGCCAGGACTCTTCTGAGGCCGGCGTGTCAAAGCAGGCCAAGAAGGATAACTGAGAGGACCACAGCCCCCGCACCATTAACTCCCCATAATGGATTTACTGCGGGCAAGTCAGATCAATCTTCAGCACAATAGCGGCGCTACGGCAGAGCTGATGAGCGCCCTAACTGGCAGGAGAGAAATAGTCCTCATTCAAGAACCGTATGTTTACAGGAATAAGGTCAGGGGACTGAGGATGGCCAACTACGATATAGTGGTTGGCGAGGAAGTAAATGATCGACCCAGGACCTGCATCATGCTGTCCAAGGATCTCAGCATGGTACCACTACCGCAGCTGGGAACCAAGGACCTCACTGCAGCGGTTCTGGAGTATCAGGTAGGTGGTAGAAACCATAAGGTAGTAGTAGGAAGCGCGTATTTTCCCTCGGATGACGCGCGTATACCTACGGAGGAATTCGAACGCTTAATATCGTTTGCGAGAGATAAAGGTCTTCCGGTAATTGTCGGATGTGACGCCAATGCACATCATTCGGTGTGGGGGAGCTCAGACATTAACCCTCGGGGCGAAACCCTACTAGAATATTTGGCGTCCACGGATCTTGAAATAATGAACAAAGGTATAGAGCCCACTTTTGTCAATAGCATCCGAAAGGAGGTAATTGACATTACAGTGGCCTCTAGGTATTTTTCAATCAATATTGAAAACTGGAAAGTGACGTCGGATATCGTGACATCTGATCATCGTATGATCAGAATGGAAATGAATTCCGACAAGCCTCTGAAAATTCTCTACCGGCACCCCAGGGCAACAGACTGGGAAAGTTATCGTTCCAGTCTCGTTCGCCAAGGAGGCCAACCAGAGGAAGGTATATGCACAAAAGAACAATTAAGTAAAGACGTAGAGCAACTGGCAAGTAAAATTGTCTCAGCTTATGAGGAGGCTTGTCCTCTCAGGGAGGCTCGAGTTTGTAGGGTACCATAGTGGACCGGCACTCTAGCCGATCTGCGCAAGGAATCCAGGCGAATCTTTAATCGAGCTATCAGAGAAGGGACACAGGCCTTATGGGACACTTTCAAAATGGCCAGGAATAGGTTTAAAAATGAGTTAAGGCGCAGCAAAAGATCTAGCTGGCAGAAATACTGTGCAGAGTTAAACTCAGTATCAGACTCTGCTAGACTGATGAAAATCTTAAGCCGCAAAACTAGCCAAACAGTAGGAGCGTTAAAAACGGTCGATGGGATGTGGACAACATCCAGAGAGGAGTCTTTACAACACCTTCTGGAAGTCCACTTTCCAGGAGACGGCGCCATTCAATTAGCACCCATAGCGGAACAGGAACCAGTTCCTATAGAGAACTGGCAGTTCGCTGAGGGAATTATAACGGAAGGTGCAGTCACATGGGCAGTACAGGAGTTTGATCCCTTTAAGTCGCCGGGGCCAGATGGGATCTTCCCAGCATTGCTTCAGAAAGGCCTGGATATCCTTCTTCCACATATAGTAAGGGTATATAGGGCCAGCGTAGCAATGGGATGGGTCCCAAAACAGTGGAAGGCAGCCAGAGTGGTCTTTATTCCCAAGACGGGAAGGGAGGACTACACAACTTCCAATCATTTAGGCCCATTAGTCTTACATCCTTTCTTTTAAAGACCTTGGAAAGGATCATTGATAGGCATCTAACGGAGAGGGTAATAAGATTACACCCATTCCACAGGAATCAGCACGCATACAGACGTGGAAGATCGACCGAAACTGCACTCCACGCTGTCGTGCACAAGGTCGAAAGGGCACTACACTATAAGGAAGTGGCCCTTGCAGTACTTTTTGACATTGAAGGCGCATTTGACAAGGCAAGAACGGCTACAATATGTCAAGCCTTACAGGCCAGGGAAACCCCTCCCGTTCTGGTCAGTTGGGTGAGAACAGCACTGGAGCAAAGAACCGTGACGGCAAACCTAGGGGACTGTTCAGTGAGGGCCAGGGTGACGGGAGGTTGTCCGCAAGGCAGTTGCCTCTCACCTCACCTGTGGTGTCTTATAATGGACGGTCTACTGGGATGCCTAACGGAAGAGGGCTTCTATGCACAAGCATACGCAGACGATGGACTGGTATTTGTTACTGGCAGGTTCCTAAACGTCGTTTGCGATAGAATGCAGGTAGCTTGCAGGATTATTGAAAGATGGTGTGAAGAGAAAGGTCTGTCGGTCAATCCACTAAAGACTGAGATCATTCTCTTCACAAAAAGACGAAAACTTCAAGGTCTGAGGATACCCATTATGTACGGAAGACCACTTGCATTAGTGCAAGAGGTCAAGTACCTGGGGGTAATCCTCGACAGCAAATTAAGTTGGAGGTCGCATGTCGACAGGACGGTGAAGAAGTCGACAACGACCTTATGGCAGTTGCGCAGAGTTATAGGCAAGAACTGGGGGATAAACCCCAAGATTCTGCACTGGCTCTACACATTAGTAGTAAGGCCAAGAGTTCAGTACGACTCAGTGGTCTGGTGGCCTAGTGTAGAGCGGCCCAGTATTTCCGTAAGATTGGCAAAGGTCCAACGACTAGCCTGTCTCGGAATTACAGGGGCAATGAAGACAACCCCAACAGCCGCACTGGAGGTAATATTGGGACTCCCGGGCCTCGACACTTGGATAAAGAGAGAGGCCATGGCTACCCACCTCAGAATGCGGGATACGGGGCTATGGAATGACCAGGGAGTTCGCACGGGCCATGCTAGGATCGCCGACATGGCTGATAGAGAAATACCTCTATCAGCCTACAGGGTAACCGGAGCAGAGGTCCGGCTAAGGTTAGAAAAAGGATTCTCTCTCACTATCCCAACAAGGGAACAGTGGGAGCAAAAAAGGGTTAATCTCCAGTCGAATGCCTTGATATGCTACACGGATGGTTCTCGAGTGGCGGAAAGGCAATCCTCTGCAGCAGGAATTTATATGGAAGGCCGTGGGTGCAAGAAAGCTACGCTTTAGGAAGATTCACCACGGTATTCCAAGCAGAAGTTTATGCCATCTTATCGGTGGCAACAAGGAACGAGGTTAGGATATCCCCAGAGCAAAACATTTATATTTGCTCCTACAGCCAAGCCGCACTAATAGCAATCTTCTCGGCCAGGACAAGATCAGCTCTTGTCCAGGAATATGGAGATGCTTTAGACGAATTGGCAAGGGAAAAGGACGTCGAGCTCACCTGGGTCCCGGGACACACGGGGGTCCAAGGCAATGAGAAGGCGGACGAACTAGCCAAACTCGCAGCCGGGGAAACTTGTTTTGGACCGGAACCTTTTTTTGGGTATAACAAGGCAGCAGGTCTCAGCAGCCCTAACTGGGTGGGCCTACAAGACCAGCGAGGAAAAGTGGAAAGGATGCAGGGGCTGTCGTCAGGCAAAGTACCACATAGCGGGATTTGATTCAAAGAAATCGGTCTGGCTAATGGGAAGGAGCCGAAGAACCACAAATCTTTTGATAGGGATCTTGACAGGCCACTGTAAACTAAAGAGACACCTAACACTGATAGGAGTAGAGGAAGATCCCATCTGCTCAAGATGTGGGAGGGACGAGGAAACGTCCTTTCACTACTTGGGAGAATGCGAAGCGTACCAGCGACTGAGGTATAGAACCTTTGGAGCACCTACGCTTCGAATGGAAGAGTTGAACTCCCTATCATGGGCCGAAATTCTGATCTTCATTAGAAAATCAGGAAGGTTTAAGCAGGGAGAAGAGCCCATCAAAGAGGACGCTAATGAAGGCGGTTGAGGGGATGGCATGGGATTGGCAAAAAGGGCCTATAGTGGCCTACTTGCTAGACTTCGGTCTTCCCACAACTACTACTACTACTGCTACTACTCTTTCGTTTGTCATTCTTGCAATGTGGCCGATCCATCTCATTCTTTGTGTTTTGATGGTCGTTATTATTCCTGGTTCTGTGTATAAATCTTTTAGCTCCTGGTTAGTCCTTCTTCTCCACAGTATTTCTTCGTTTTTTCCTCCATATATTCTTCTTAATATCTTTTTTAGGATACTGCATTGGTAACTAGCGTTTACATAGTTACAAACGAGTCCGGTAGATAAAATTTACCGGCCTAGACCAGTAGTAGTAGAAGCACTACTGGTCTAGGCCGGTAAATTTTATCTACCGGACTCGTTTCTAACTGTAACTGTGTAAACGCTAGTTACCAATGCAGTATCCTAAAAAATCTTATACGATACACGACCGGTAGCATTTTTATGGCCTTGCCACACATACAGGTCTCGCCCTACGGGCTCGACCATAAAAATGTTGCTACCGGTCTAATAACGTAAATAGCTAATTCTATATTTTGTGGACTTTTTGACGGACACTGTATAAAATACATTAGACAAAAATTAGAAAAAGTTTTAAACACTAATCAGAGAAAACTAAACACAAGTAACATCTTTAAGTGTGAAACAATGAAATTCAGTGCGAAACTAGAGAATGCAGAGGGATTCCAACGTTTCAACAAGAAAATACCCATTCTTACACTTTGCTTAGGCATAGGGGGTTACCACGTTACAGCTAATGAAATAGGGGTTGCTTGCACAAAAAGGTTGAGAGACACTGATTTAGAGGCTAGGATATCTGGCTTTCACCCAGGAGGCTCGGGTTTGATTCCCGATACCGGAAACTTCTTTTGAAAATTTAATTGTAGTTTATATCTTCATATACATTTATTACAAATAATAATGTAACATTAATTTTTTATGTAATATGTACTTTCTTATTAAGGTTGGCGTTTGACTTATACTGAAAGAATAGGGATACATTGTGTTACCGTTACGGCGACTGTAAAAGAAGTAAGCAAAGGCAAACGGCTTCTCAGCCGGAGCTGGTCGTGGGTAAAACAAAAGACTCAAAAGCTTTAGCTGAAAAATAAAAATATGGGCGCCAAGTAGCAAGTAACCCAGCACTTTGCTAAACAAAAAGTACACTACAGAAGGCGCTACTAACCAAACCTGAAAATAAAAAGGTAACGGCGCAATGCAGTTAAATAGGAAAATTGTAAATAATAAATATGCATAAGGGAATTACACTTTGACTATTGACATGGCCAAATGCACTACTGAATGGAACGGTCGATAGCTTCATGGCTATGACACAATTATTATAGTTGAAAATTTAGATCGATAAGTTGAATTCGACTAATTTTCCACTATGCAAGGTTTAACTTTAAACCACAAAAACGCCGGCATGGATTCAAGATCTTGTTTTCTAATATAGCGCTTTAAAAATACCGGAAGTTGACTAAAATGCTAATCAATCTGCATTAAAATGTCGTAAGCGAGACTTACTTTGAATTTCTTGCAAATGCGTATACTGAGGTTTTATTCAACCGAATGTTATGTCACTAACAAATCGTGACTCACGAAAATGGTTCAAGGCAAGGTTTATGCAAATGCCTCAGAAAAGCAATACTACAAGCACTCGAACGGGATGTGAGATACTATCGTTTGATTGATCTAAAACGCTAAAAGCCATATATGTATATTACATATATTGCTAGTAGGGCCTGGAAATGGCCGAAAACATTATGGCGCCGACATAGTCTCACTCTGAGTATAAAGCGTCTAGTGCGCATGCCTGAGAATTCAAACTCCACCTTTAGAAGTGAATTTTAAACTTGATTACCTCTCCACCGCTCGGACGACGCCGACGCGCTTGCGCACAGCTCATCATATACATTTAAGATTTGATTGTCTGTTTCACTTCCTTCGTGACCCCCCAACTCATAGCCGCTAGCAATATAGTTCTTTAAATATATGCTAAAAGCTTGTTAAAATGATCTACCGCAATAACTACTTTACAATGAAAAATTGCAATCAACTTCGTTACACAGGTAAGTTGCTCGCTTAAAATACGCAACAAGATAAGTCTAAAATTCACTGATCACAAGAACGAAATACAATGGGTCCCGAAGTTCGAAGTTCGAAAGGCCAAAAACATAATACAGCACAACTAAACCTTGCGAAGAGTTTCCCATGCAAACGTAGAAAAGGGGCTCTAGGAACCGCAAGGCGGCCAAGGGTGCAGAACGAACGACCTGCAGGTAACATGTCGAGGAAGGCTACTACACAGGGATTCACCTGAGCTCAATATTGTAGGCGCAGGATTTGCCATACTCGAAGCGGCAGCTAGGGGCAATCTGCGTCAATCGTTCCCAGGTGCAGGCGCAATAGGCGAGATATCCAGCAGCCACGGGAGGAGCCTTCGGTACCGGAACACCATCAAACATAAAGACGCCACCAAACAAAGACGCAAAGGTACGTCACCCGGTAGGAAAAGCTAAAAAGGGCATCAAGCCATAGAATCGAGCTAATTAGACTTCAATGAAACATACCCGTAGTTGTTCACGGCTTCATCACGCCGAAAGGGAAAACATGAGCTTTGCCAAAGCGAAATCCAAACGAGGTTTGGGCTTGGAAATTATCAAAATACAATACCCGGGGTCTGCACCAGAGCCTCCGAAGAATTCAAAACATATTCAAAGTACTTCACAAGCGAGATGCCATTGAACAAATCCAATTAAGGTAAGTCTCCAAGACGTTAACTTTGAGGCAGCTATCTTTAGCAGCACAACATGGCGAATGGGAAAATGGTTTCCAAAAACCTGATAACAAAAACAAAATTTTGGGAAGGGGCCAGACATATGCAACCCAAAAGCTTTTATGCATAAGGTGAAGTCTACACTCCAGGGGCTTTCGAACACTAAGTCTGAATTAAATAGCTTACTTAGATTAAAATATAGCTTGTAGAAGATCTGAATGCTCAGTATTATTGTAGGAAAAATTAGGCTTAAAGAAAGATAAGGCAAAAAGTTAATTTTAACCAAGATTAGGGCAAATAATTAAATAAATAGCTGTAAATGACTTTTGAACCGTAACAATTGCTACCTAAAAAGACTTATTATCAAATTTCAGGTGTCGTGCTGACGTAAACAAGACTGTGTTTGAAACAAATGTTGGCTGGTTATTATCTGCTAGTTTTTAATGGCTAAATGAATCTATTTATCATTAGTATTTTTGCCATTCAGAAGCAAATTGGGAGCGCTTTGTTAAATCAACACCTTGCAAGAAAGCAGATACTGTTACCAAATTTTACTACGATATATAGGTAAATATTATAACGTACAACTTAATTTATACTTCCTATAATGTTATATTTGCCTAAAAAGAACGAATTATTAAACGAATATAGTATAATATAATGTATAAGATCAGAATTAAAAACGTTACCAGATTTATACTATCTTTCACCTGATAATTATTAGTGATGGGCCTATCCGGAATGAATAATCGGAAAGTTTCCGATTGTTAAAAAAATCGGAAGGTTTCGATTATATCGGAACGTTTCGGAACTTTTCGGAATTCGATTATTTTACTGTTCGGTGCACAAAATTCGGAACTTTCGGAATTCGATTATTTTACTATTCGGAACACAAAATGAGAAAACGAAATGCCAATTTGAACTGAACAGAATACGGAATGTTGTGTTGACTCACTTGACTGCTATATGCTGGTGAATGGCACTAATGGCAGTGGTATTTCATAGATAAATTATTAGATAGTACAATTTACAGACTTCAAATTCATGTATTGTTTTATACTATATATTATGTACTTTATGTGCCATTAAACTTTAAAATATCACTACCATTTTCCGAAAGTCTATTAAGGTAACTTCTGTAATAATTTGAAAACATATTTTATTTCCTCTTATATGCCACTGTGCGACTCAAACTCATAAATTGTTTTACTGGCGGTCCTGCAAACCCAAACAATAGATGCCAACGCAGATAAAGGCTTACGGCGCGACGCAAATTTGCACGCACTTCATCTTCCTTCCGCTTGTTGTTGTTTCGCTCGTTTTCTCTTGCTTGCATTTACGGAATGTAAAATAATCGGATGATATTCCGATTTTATAAACATTCCGAAATGGAACATTCCGATTATTGAAATCATCCGATTATGCCCATCACTACTGATAATAAGTCTTGTAATTTTTTATATTTGCAGCTGCTAAAACATCTGCACACCTGCACAGACTACGGACACCTACATAGCAGAAAACAAACCCTTAGTTAAGTTGCATAGCTGAAGTAGAAATGTTTAGAATGGTAAACTGTAGTTTGTTCACGCATTTCTAGGTGACAGTACTATGCAGCACAATAAAAAGGGAGGGACAATTGGTGCATATTCTGTCTCCAATGCCCCCTTAATAAGAAAAGAAGCTTCTACTTGCGCACACAAAAGGCGAGATTTGAAGTATGTGTTTATGATAGTCGAAGCAGGGTTATAAGAACCAAACATGAGGTTTCTCACAACGACTGCCTTTTCTGCTTCTGTGTGATCTGTGGATGCATGTCAGCAAAATGAGTAGGAAGGAATAGCGAGCGTGATAAATCCTTCAACATCCTATAAAATTTAAACAATAAAGAAGCCAACCTGCGATCGATTACTAATAATAATCTATGGTAGTATAATCGCAGATCAACCCCCTTATCATTTATACACCACGGTAGCTCTGAAATGTTCTTACTCACCGCAATGACCTAACTAGCTTCAAATTCGATGGCTTTGGGTCGCAGATGTCTATCATCAGCTGAACTGCTGCAAGCTCTTTTAATAATAGTAAAAAACACAGGGCGCCAGAAATCACAGATTTCGAGAAATAAATAAAATTACAGCAACAATTAGGTTTATTTAATTAATAATTAATAGTTGCTCGCAACATCGTAATTAGGTCTGTAAATTGCTTATCACAAGGTTTAAATACAGTATATGATGTAGTATACTACTAATGCTGAAAATGCAGCACCCACAAAAATATGCGAACCTCTTTTGGGCTCTTGGATTGAATCTGATTACAACTTAATGAAGGAGTAAGCTTACCACTGTCATATGTTTTAACCGTTATCTGATAGTAAAATGGCGTGAGGGCACTTTTTAAAAAATTCTTAATACGTATTCATTTAGCAAAACTCTAAATTTGTGAGTTGTAAATTTGGGAACAATTAATACATTATGTTTTTAAATTTGTAACGCATAGATTTGTGAATAATTAATACATTACGTTTTAAATTTGTATAGAGTAGTTTAAATTTGCAAATTGTAAATCTGAAGCGTCGTCATAATCGATTCAACCAACAATTCATAGGCGGACGTAGTTATCAACAAAAGTTGAAACAAGACTAACCTGGGTGGTGATAAAAACGTTGCCGGCAGGCACTGAATTGGTCCAGGATTAGCTTAGCGTAAGCCGACAGCAATCTCGAACTCGTGGCCGAATTTGATAATGGAATAGACGCTCCTTGTACCACTTGGCAAGCTCAAGATGACATTCCAGAAAGGAGTTGCGGGTTCAAGTTATTGATTAGGGTGTTAATTAGGAAACCCAAATAAAGAGTCGTCTAAAAACGGCATCTAATAATGGCGTTTAAAAGTGACGTTGAAAAATATCGTCAAAGAGCTAATAAAAAAACGGGAAATTACTAAAATGAATATCAAACAAGTAGCGTAGACATACCTGATTTTAGTCATCAGCTCACAAACGAAGTTAATTAAAAATTGGTGCGGTAGCACGCGGGAAAGCCTTCGTAGAAGCAAGTTACTTCAATCGAATGCAAAAATCAAATGCCCGCAAAACAACGGAATAGCTGCTCGCTGGCGCAAAGCGATAACAAGTGAATTTCGGAAAAACCAAACCAACATTTTTGCTCGGACAAGATTTGATATCGTTTGAAATACAGCGAATAATAATTTAAGTGGGAATATACAGGTTGGCCCGGAAAAGAATAAACGACGAAACAAATAGCCGGAGCTAAAGATTTGTTTCAAAATTAAATAAAATAAAACACTGCTGGAGCTTTGTTACAGCGTAAACTTGTATTAACGAAATAAACAGATTGTCACATCCTACACTCGACTACATCACTACAAAATCGGGAAAATTACTCAGATTCGATGCCCTAACCCCGTTACTATGGGCTGTAACAAAAGGCTCCGGCTTAAAACGCTCAGCAAAAAGGGCGGGTTTTTTACTACCTTAGATTAGGGCTACGATTCGGTAAACGAGATACGGATGTTAAATATTGAAGCTCCACCACTTTCTTACTAAATCCAGAAAACAACATAGGTAAGTCCACTCTGAAAGTGGAAGAAAGTGAGCCCACTTTTCCACTTTTACCTTGGCAGCGTTTGGTCGACGAGTCCCATACAACAGTGCTGACTTACCTTGCGGGAAACTTACAAATTGCATGCAAATATCGTAAACGACAAATGAAAACGTCGTTAAATAAAAATGGACCACATTACTAGTAATATGTCAATGAACAAAGGTTTATAACAAAAATAAAGACAACGACATGGGTTAATGAGGGTTAGGTTATATTGCGTAACGGCTTAAACTAGTTAAATGCGGTAAACTTGTTATCAAATATTGAAATGACTTGTAAACGGTATTAACATTGAATAATCAAAATACTGACTCAATAAACAGCAATAAAAGACGGTAGTCAACTAAACGTGGCACAAATGCGATACACACTTTGTGCCCCTTTTTTATAACTTACCTTGGATGGCTCACACGTCTCCGACTAGCTCAATGTACGGTTTTTATTAGGGTTTAACCAATGTGGGCTTCTTAGTTCGCTTCACTTTAACATAAAGGTAATAGTTCATTAATCAACAGAAATGGGCGCCATAACTTTATTATAAAGTGTTAATTTTAAGATGTTTACAATAATTGGGTATTCTTTCTTACAATTCACTGATTATATGTTATTTGTTAAGGTTTATGCCTTTTTAATTTTGACAAATGTTATGCAATTTCTTACTAATCCTAATTTACCCTGACAAGTTGGAATTTGTTCTAATTAAACGTCTACATTAATTAATCTATAAGTATCCAGGAGATTTCTTATACATATTTAACTAATAACCTCTGAGTAGTAAGATGAAAATATAAAGAGCTCTCTATACCCTCGTATTTCTCATTCGAATTCCTTAATCACAATTAATGATCGGTGTTTAGTTTAGCTGATATCATTCCAGGGAGTATAAGAAAAATCCCGTATGATCAAAAGCTTGTTATTTGACAAGTGATTGAAATACTAACTTGACAGCGGCAAACCAATTCAAGTCCCATTCAGGATCAACACTAGGTAAGTAACAATTCTTTTACTTTGAAACGAATCTGTTATCGATTATCATTAAGGCTTATGCCCTTATTTAACTATATTCAAGCTATGACGTTGGTCTAATTCTAATTAACAATATCTAATTCTTTCAGGATTAACATACGGTTAATGCAGAGAACCATTGAATTCGGACCTCTTCATCTTCCAATATCAACAGAGAAGAACCCCTCATCTAACCAAAGAAATGGTCTTTGACTGGTGAGTGATTTCCTAACTTGTTAGCAGTTTCTAACTAAGTTCTCCTTTCTCTCCTTATCAACTTGGAGCACATCAATACCCTCTTCCATGGTGAAGATATAATCAACCAGGAGATGCGAACTAGTGAAAAAGCCTAAGAGCTGGTAGCTATCGAGGAGTCTCTAAGAGCTGAATAAAGGAAAACCCTCTATTATGATTTGTATGTATTAGCTTGTTAGTTACCTACCAGTTAAGTAATAACTGCCCTTTTCAGAAAGAAAATGTTTGTGTGATTTATCCTATCTGCCTGAAAAAGTATTATGTTTTAATAATATGCTGGATTGAGTAAATAAAGCCTTACTATTATCTGCGTGTATCCTTTTTAAGCTAGGACTTTTAATTTGCTTCGCTTCTACACAGAGAAGCGTCCTTTTGCTTTTTCAACCAAAAAGGAAGTAGCAAATTTTTTTATTTATTGTTTTTAATAATTTAACCATGAGCCTTCTATTACGTCTGCTTTAGATTTATAAAAAGGGTAGGCAACCCCTTATACTGTTAATGCACTTTAAGTTGCCTATCTATTAAGTTTAACTAATACCGAACGGTATCATTGTAGAAGCTAAGATATGTACTGCTACAACTTTAATTGCCACGATGTTAAGTTAAGCAGTAACATAAAATCTGACGGCAATTAATTAATTTGACATATTGGCAACTACAATAGTTCAAACAATAAATGCTACGATGACGGCAACATTACGCAAAATTGTCCGACACATTGACGGGACGCTATATGCACTGTAAACTACGCACAATAAATCTAGTACATAAAAACGGTATCTGAAGGAGCTTATTTAGCTGCATTTGATGTCCAGAAGAGTTGCAGGTGATCGCCTTCTAAACAAACGGCCCTAAAACGCCTGAAGGAGCTGCACAATAACAACGGGAAGCTGCCGATGGAAGAGATCTGGCTCTAACACCCAACGAGAGTATATTCGAAGTCCGTGGCGATATGGCAAAGCTCGAAACGGAAAGGGCGGAACTTCGTAATGCAAAAGAATCTGGGTACTGAGATTCCCACGATAATCCGTCGAACGATATAATATGAAGCTGCCCACTTTATGAAACGGGAATTCAAAGCTTACGACGGCACCCAGAGATGCTCAACAAAAGTCCCAGGACCGACCGTCCTAACGCGTGTAGTTCTAACACAGAATGCGGGAAAAGTCATTTATAATTGCGATTTTTGATGGACGGGCCTTCAGATTTAAACAGGCAGCACGCACTCACAGCTGGGTTCAATGTTTTATAAGGCACCGAAAGCAACAACTCCAAAAAGCGCATAGTTAATTTAACTACTTCAGAAGGCGCGGATTTTAAATACACTAGTTAATTCAACCAAAGCGGGTGCGAGAATCGAAGGAAAGCACACAGTTAATTTGGAATTCTTCAGAGGGCACAAAAATCAACGAAAAGTACATAGTTAATTAAAAGAAATATTCCACTTCGCGCCCCAACAGCACGAGCTACTGTTGGGGACGCGAACTCGTCCTAGTTTTCAACTCTCTTAAGACGGTAGCGGAGATCGGAATGAATTGATCCGTGAAGAAATTCTACAACCAAATGAAAAGGCGCACGCGCTACTTCCACTCGTCGACCTCGTGGATACGTTCTAGGCTGATGATGAAATCTTGACCCAGCACCATATCTAAAACTTCGTGGAAGTTTACGCCTGCATGACGACAAATTTGCAGAATTTCACAAAGAAAAATTAATACGTCTACCACCTATGAATTTAGCAACGATTGAGTTATATGTTTTCGCAGAATTGGTGTCTACATCGTGCAGTACGCTCCAAGCATTATTTGCTAAACGTTTGTATATAGTTACAACAACATCAAACAAGCCGCTTTTTGTCAAATCGCCAACAATGTTGATTTTTTTAAATTACGTAATATTGAACTACATAGTAATTACCTCTTATCTATTATGTTTTGTATCGTGTGTTCCAAAAAAAGAAACTCATTCGCAGCATGCCATGATCAAATTGAAGTTTGCCGTAACTTGAGATATACCTATTGATGCTGCCAGAATCTGGCTTGCTTCTTCAAAACAAGATGTCCTTTACTTTCAATTAAAAGTTTATTGTTCAATTACATTATCTATAATATAGTTAATGTTTAACCTCAATCAATAATGATTGTTTAATATTTTACCTTTATCCATTTAGACGCCGTATACTTGCAATGTGGCTTTAATTAGTCATTTGCAAATTTTTGTTATCAATTATTATAAACTTTTATGGAAGCCATTTTGTTATAACACTTGTCAATAATTTCTGATGAAGCCATCTAAAGTGGCGAAACGTAAAATATTTTATCAACCTTCACATGTATGACGTTTGGACCTTAAGGGACAATCAGATTTTTTATACCTACTACAATAAACTTTTTGGCTATCAATCTCCACAACCTTACTACAGATTTAAGTTAAGACATGACTAGATTTTCTATCTTTCTTTCTAAATGAACACACGATAAAAAAATACTCGTAAGCAGAATCTTCTCCAAATATATATTTGGGTTTATTGATGATATATTTTTTAAACGATCTACCTTTACAGGAAAGGGCGCATCTCCTTGTTTTCTATATTCGATGGCTTCGGTAACAGCATTTCTAAATCTCTCCAATGTACTACTGTTGTTAACCTTTTTTGTAAGGATTACCGGAAACCTAGTGTTCTTGGCGATTTTGGATAACTTATTTAAATAATTCCTGAGCAGATCATTCCTGCATTCTGTTTTGTCGATAACAAAAGTAAGAAGCTGCTTCTAATATTTTTTTATATATGCTGCTGTCACCATTCCCTATTACTTTGTCGTAAATAAAATTTTGCGTAGAATTAAAATAATTATGTGAATAGTAAACAATAGTATATTAAACTTCACTTTATACTCTTAATGACAGATAAAATATTTGACAGAAGCGTTTGTTTGTTTCATTGACTTAATTTTAGTTCAAAAATTTACCTAGCCATGATTACATTCTATCTTTGTCTTGCTACTCATTTTGTTTATGTCTTCTTTGTCGCACTCATTAATTTCCGATGTTCCAAACGGATTTCGGACAATCTGTATTAATGATGCTCTGTATAGTAAATAAACCATTATATGGTGTTTAAATTAAAAATCGCAGCTATTTTCTTTTAATCACAAAGAATTAATAATTAGAATTATACAATCACCTAACGCAACAAAATCTAAACTATTTTTTTTGTCGCTATCATTAACGCACCGTTCAACATTAGTCAGTTGGATTAGAAACGGCTTATTATGACACTACTATGAAAAGTAATGACGTTTGACGTATGAAATGACATTAGGTACTTATTTGTCAAATTGAAGTATAAGAAATATACGGTACCTCCACCAAAGAAAAGCGCCCTTCGGTGCTTTCCAAGAATGCTTCGGCACTCAGAATCACTCTGTTTCGCTAATATAATGAAATGTTATGAACCAGTTATTTATAAAAAAACAAAAAAAATTTTTTTTTGCCTTCGACCATACCTTAAAAATTGATGTTGCCTTCATTTTCGGAGGACCTATCGTATGAAAACGATTCAAGACTTCAGGAAGGTTCCTGGCGACCGGAATCGTGTACACATACTAACATACGTACACCGCACAGCACGTTTAGGCACCCCCCAATACGAGGGAGGGATCCAGTGGGCTGGGGCTGAGGCGGTAGCATTGATTCCTTGCTCATCTGTGTAGAATGCTGGTATAGAATGTTCAACTCCTATCCGAATGATTTTTCTATCGAATTTTGCATTGCCAACGTGTTCTACATATAGTGCAGGTTGTAGTGCTTGTAGCGCATAATTTTCCAAGTCACCTGGAATTATGTTACACACAATGATTTCCTTCTTCGTTTACCGGTTGCTGTAATGGGCCGTTTGAATCGAGATCTATCTCTGCCCTAAATTTTAACTACCCGTATTAGCCCATCCTTTCCTGGATGCGTGTCGATTACTCGTGCTAATGGCAAATTGTTAGCAGAGATATGCTCTTCCTTTAGTAGTATAGTATTCCAACCAGAAATTGGAAAGCTATTTAAAATCAGGCCAGCATTGAGAACAGTAAGTCACTTCGTAATTTAATTCATAAAATTACTGTTTGATTGTCATTCAGTGACACTTCGATAATAACCTTCAAATTTGACAGATGCTTTGAGAAGTTTGGAAGACATATACGTTTTTCAACGTTTTCTATGCTACTATACGGTTTTAAAAACACAACTAGCACCTACTTAAACCATGCACAATGTTACAATGCCTTAACAAAACAGTTACATATACAATTTGCAGATGAACTGTCATTACTTGAAAGCTGATTGACATTAGAATATTATTTACTGATTGTATGAAATCAACTTAGACATGACTTACACTTTTCATGGTGTACTGGATTTTAAATAGCTTTCCAATTTTTGGTTGGAATACTATACCAATTCTCTTATTGCTATGTTCCGTTTTGGGGCCTTCCATTTTCCACGCTGTTTTAGCCTGAATAGATACTCCGTTGACCATGCTTTTCAAAAATCCCATTTCATTTTTTTGTAGTAGTTCGACCGGCTCTGCTGGAGTAATAAGTGCTTTTTCCACCACGAAGTGCCTTGGGGTGATTGCTGCCACATCATTTTTTAACGGTGTCGATAGTCTTGAGTCCAGGCATGCCTCGATTTGACTCGTTTAATGTGGTACTCGATTGATTTCAGGCCAGGCTCCCAGATTCCTTCCGTGTGGGGGCTTGCCTGGGGTATAAAATGCCACTGGATGACATCGGTACGCAATCTGTTTTCAATTTCTTTATTCAAATCTTGCTTACTCTCATAAAATTCGTACCTATATCACTGTAGATGTAGGCGAACTTCCCTCTTCTTGCAGTGAATCTTCGGAAAGCTGCTATGAAGGCATCATGTCACTTACTGCTTCGATGTGGATCGCCTTTGTGTCTAAACAAATGAATACGGCAATGTATCCTTTGTATTGCTGCTCCTCTTTTTGGACATTCGTAGCTGGATCGGTCCTACGTAATCCAAATTCGTATGAGTGAATGGGGTCGATGGTGTCACTCGTGCAGGAGGTAGTTGACCTATTAGTTGCTGCATTGGTGCTACTCTATGTCTTGCGCACGTAAAGCATCTATTGGTGATTTTGGAAATCGTTTGTTTGGCCCTTATTATCCAGTACTTTCTTCTCACGAAAGCTAATGTTGTTTGGTTACCTCTATGTAAGGTACGATGATGAGCGTCCCGGATGATAAATTCTGCCAGATGATTGCTGCTAGAGATTATTATCGGGTATTTCTTATTATAGAGTAGCAGTGAATGCTGCATTCTTTCCCACACTTGAAGTACTTTGTTGGCATCTACAGACGGGTGTACGTTGAGTAACAGACTTCTGTTGTCCACCGTCCTGCTTTGCTGGAGCACCTGATGTTCCCTCGGGAAATCGTGCCTTTGTGCGGATTTGATGATGCACTTCAGGCTGTCTTGTAACTCCGTGGTTGATAACTGCTGGGCTGCTGTGTTGTTCTTCCTGCATTTCTTAATGAACCTCTTGCAGTAGGCGATCACTCTAATCATGTTGCTAAGTGATGAGAATCTTGCTAGTATATTAGAAGTTTCACTGACTGCTCTATGTACTGATAATTTATTGTTGTGGCTTTCTCTTTTCTTCTTCCGTGGTGCCTATCATTGATGTCTAAGCCTTTATTCGCTCTTGGTAATCTTCTTCCTTTAACCATTTAGTACCATGGAACCATAATGGGTGCCTATGTAGTTTGGATGGTTGTAACCCCCTTGTGACTAAATCGGCTGAATTATCTTCCGTCTTGACATGATTCCAGCAATGTTTTTCGATGCGCTTATGTATCGTAGCGACTTGGTTGACCACAACATTTTTTCATTTTTCTGGACTTCCTTTTATCCAAGCCATGGTGATCATTGAGTTTGTCCAGGCATAGATCTCAACGACCCTTATTTCCATGGTTGTGATGGAATTTTTTAATAATTTGGTCAATAGCTCTGCAGCACATAATTTTAACTTTGGCAACGTCTTCTTCATCTTGAGAGGTGCCACAAACAGCTAAATCAAATAGCTGTTAATAATGCCGCTGTTGTTGCCCCAGATGGTGGAAAACTTTTCATGTGGCTTGCCATCCCATACGCTTTTTCTGACGAATCGCAGAACCCATACATCTTATCGCGGACGTCCTCTTCATAATTCGTCTATCTTGAAATGTGCACCTCTTCTAAACTCGGTAGCTCCTGCCTGATTTTTTTCATCTTTCTGCTATATCTCTTGGTAGATCAGCGTCCCATGAATACTGGCCTACCCATAACTCCTGTATCAACGGTTTGGCCGTTATGATGGCCGTTACTGGTGCCAGTAAGCCTAGCGGATCGAAAATCTGTGCTATTTCCGTCAGGATTTTCCTCTGGGTTAGCTTGTCCTCTGGCTATTGCTTAACTTTGTATTGTAGAAAATCGCTTGCTGGTAACCAATGAACTCCCAATATTTTCTTTGTTGTGTCTTCTTTGTCCCCTATTTCGATGTTGATGCTCTTTTCATCTGGCAGGTTAGTAGTCCATTTTCTTAAATTGAATCCTCTGGTTTTCAACATCTTGGTGAGTTCACTTTGGACGATTCTTGCTTCTTCTTCAAATTTAGTTCCCGTTAGAATATCATCGACGTAGAATTCTCTCATTGCTATTTGAGACGCCCGCGACCTTTGGAAGTTTTGTTTTTCATCTTCTGCTAGTTGTTGTAGAGTCCGAATGGCCAGGTAAGGAACAGTGGTTGTGCGGTAACTCACCGTGGTTAATTGATATTCTTGGAGTGGTTCCGTTTTGGAAAATCTCCACACAAAATGCTGGTAGCGTTGATCATCTTCAGCTGTATGTCCTATACATGCCTATACATTTTTTCAATGTCTGCGGTTAATGCAAATTTGTACATCCTCCGTCGTAGAAGGATGTCCGCTAGATTTTGTTGTAGTCTTGACCCTGTGTGCATCATCTGGTTCAGGCTTTTTTCAGTTGATGAGGCATCAAAAACTACCCTTAGTTTTGTTGTTTTGCTGCTTCTTTTATGAGAGTTTGATGAAGAATGTAATATCCTCTTCCTGGATCACCATTTTGATTTTTGTATTCGGAATCCAAGTTTTTATTAGTTTCGAATCGTTTATCCATTTGTAGCATCCTGGCTACTGCCATTCGCTTTGATTCTCCTAGTTGATTTGGGTCTTCTTTGAACGGTATATTCACCATATTTGTTCCATTTTGTGTGTGACATTGCGTTGCTTCGAATTGTCGTTCACACTCTTGTTGCTCCTGTGAGACGGGTTTATCCATCAGCACTTCTTTAATATTCTAAAACTTTCTGAGTTGGTGATCCTCTTAGATGTTAGACACCATACTGATCACTCTCATGTTGGGGTTTTTGGTTTTTGCTGGAGAATCTATGTTTCATCTTCACTTCAACGTTCCCTCTGGATTTCCCAGCTTCGCTTCTTCCTAGCCCTACAATATCTGCTTGGATGCTTACTGTTGGTAATGCCAACAACTGAACTGATGCTTCCGTTATGAAAGATGCCCGTGACCCTAGATCGACCAATGCCCTTAACATTTCATAGTATCCTCCGGCTGTTTTCACTTTTATGAATACCGTGGCTAAGATGAAATCCTTCTGATTGGGTTGCTTGGTCTATTTGTTCGCTGGTGGTGAAAACATGGGATTTGGAATTTACTTCCTGTTGTGGTTTAGATCCTGTTTGCTGTGGATTTCTTACCGGTGTTTTATTCCATTTTTTATGCAGCAGGGTGTTGTGCCATTTGTCACATGCATGGTATTTACTTGTACTGTAGCACCTCTCGTTTTCGTTATGAGCTGAGAATTTGATACACAACCGATGGTGCCTGATTGCTTGATACCAATCGCCACTGTTCATTGACAGGAATTTTGGACACTGTACAATCTTGTGGTTGTTGTTGCAAATTCGACATCTGGCGATGCTTGCTTCTTACCGGCCATGATTTTCTTGATGATTTCAATGATTTTGAAGCCCTGGCGACTTCTGCTTTTCTTTTTGATTCCTGAATAGCTTCCAGTGATTGGATTTTTTTTCCAAAAACTATAACATTTCTTCCAGGTCCTGGATCTCTCGAAAGTTGGCCAACGACTATCCATGTAGCCTCTTTGTTTTCTTATCCAGCTTCTTGACCAACAAATGTGCGATTATGGGTTTCCAAGTTTGCGTATTTACGCCCATATTATTGGATATGGCGCAAATTACAATTTACGAAACTTGTTCAATCAAAAAAATGATTTATTCAAGTTACGGATTATACGTATGCAGTTTACAATTCGACTACTAAATGATAACTGATATAAGAACTAGCTGAATACAGCGAGCACAATATTTCTTATCACTAAAGATTGTACGTAGCTCGGGGCTGGGAATTACTTAGTAAGCACATACCTAACATATCACTTAATATAATCCTAGTAAACTTTCCATTGTTGTATCATGCAGCTCTGTTAGACTGGCTGCTGATTCATAGTTTAAATTGGGCAGCTCTAATATGTTGTCCAAAAACTTCGAGAAAATTCTTTTATTATTGTACTTGTTTGCTAATAGCTACCATGCGGTTTCGTAATTAGGATCAGATGCGTCCAGATGTTTGATTAATTTACTTGCCTCGTCTCTGAGGTACCTTTTGAGGTATTACATTTTCTCCGCTTTTCCTAATGTGGAATTATTGTGGATGAGTCGCCCAAAAATGTCGTGGAAGGTTGTTCAGTTTGGTTGTAGTGTTCTCGAATTTAGTTGTAAACTTCGTCAATGAAGTAGTCCTTGGTAAATTCTTTTTCATATCCGAGGATTTCTTCATGAAGGTTTAGGATGTTTTCCCACTGCTCGCATATTTTGTTGACTTTATGCTCGTAGAACATTTTCGCTTGGGCTTGTTCCAATGCTGACACTGCCTCGTCCAGCACCTCGCTAAATAATCGCATTTTAATGCCTTGTTTTTTTAAGTCTGCCTTTTTGTTCGACGGAGTTATCTCGGTTTCTAGGCCGCTGTTCTCCTCGCTGACTGAATTTAATTTTTCTTGCCAGTCGTGTATATAATTTGCTGTCACTCAGCCCAGTCGTGGCGGAGGGGGGGGGGGGGGGTTGGAAAATGGTTAAAAGTTGAGAATTTCTTAGTCAAACTACGCAAGTTGGGAAAACCATTGCCTGTAATGAATAAAATGTCCGGAAAAAACAAGAGACGAAGGACAACTAAAGGCGATTTGAATTTCTCAACTTGTTAAACTCTAAACTAGAAAACAAGTTCATAAGCTTTGCATTTTCATCATCACGGCTGCTTATGGAGTTGCATCAAATGAGAGGTCGTTTAATCAGCTAAAGCTGGTCAAGTCGATACTCAGAACGACAATGTCAGATGAAAGACTAGATATTTTAATGCTGTTGAGGTGCGAAAAATAAATTTGTAAAGTTGTCAACACAAAAAGCCTTATTCAACAATGGGCAAGTTTGAAGAAAATACGTATTAGTTTTAAATAAATGGACATTTAAGAGTATATTTGTTATTAGTTATTATTGTAATTAAATAAATGATTCAACCATACTTAATTCTTTCATTTTATCCTTTTGCTTTATGTACAAAGAAACATATCAACATTATGTATTATACATAATACGCACACATATGTATTATTACTAGGAATTCATGCCAAACGGCTCATATATCTTAAACAAAAATGTATAAAATACTTTAAAATTATTTTACGTATGTTCCACACCTTAATTATTTATTCACTAATCATTAAAAAAAGCAACAAGCTTATGACCTGATTAATATATACGGACTTTATTAATGTGAATAGGCATAGCCTAAGAAAGCAATGAAAATTACGAAATATAAGCAGAATAAGGAATTTTTCCATTGACATAGGCAGTACTCATTATGTTAACAATAGTTGATTTTGTCATTGTTAGTTGTAGTTTTTTATGAGGATATTTTTATTACTAACAATAATTACAGCACAGGGTTGTACGTAATATAAGTATTAAAAAACGTTATTTTAAATGTGTGTGGATAATATTTCCAAGTTGGGTATAAATAAACTTTAAAGTTGGAAAATTTGTAGCTTCAGCCCCTCCCCCCCCCCCCCCCAAATATATCTCGTGACGGACCTGCTGTCACTTGATATCTTTCCTTTACCTGGTTGTAGAAATCCTCTTTTCTGGAAGTCGCTTCTGTAGTTCGGTGTCACTGCTTTCGGATGCCCTCCAGTATTCTTCTAATTCAGCTTCTCGCTTGGCTAGGTACAGCTGATTTTTCCTATGTTCGGAATCCTTTTTCATATTTGTAAGAAACTGGCTAATTTTGTCTGTCAGCTGCTTTGGTTTCTTCAGTATGGCCTCCGTGTCGTCGCAGCTTCTTTACTGGCGTTTGAACTAAACTGGTCTAGTTAAGTAGTATTTACCACTTTTCCGAATTCCAATTTCAAATTTCTTAGCGGACTTATGTCGCTGAAGATTCTTCTCGATAGGTGTCGGAATCGTAGATTTTTAGCGCAACGTATGCCGCTAAAAATTCTTCTCCTCCGTTGGCGGGAACTCATGGTATTGGATTCACTCCAAAAATTCGAAATTGAGTTTTCAACATCTTCACGTTTTAGAGTCCCCTGAACCCAAAAAACATGTTTTTGTTTATTGGTCTGTTTGTGTGTCTTGTGTGTGTTGTTACGGTCTAAAACGACGTCAGCTCATACAAAAAATCAAGAAAAAGCTAGACGGCCAGAGCGGGCGATATTACTGCGTGAAACATGATAGCGGAACACAGACTATAATTATTGACGTTAGTTATCGCACAAAATGCAAGGGATGAGTATTAAATGCACGTGTAACGACATAACGGCTAACATCTACAATACATGCTACCTTTGTTATTGCAGTATCACCAGGCTCTTAACTAGGTGACAGGACTTCACCTCACAGCTCGGAATGTCGCAAGACTGCAGCTGCACTCGTTGACGACGCATACTTCGGGATACCTTCACAGGACATGATGCGACGGAACTCGCATGGGAAAGAAACACGGAGACCTTTTGCACGCCCTCGTTGGATATGATCCCACCTATGAACTAGTGGTAACTTGCCTACTTGGCACACGAGACTACGAGGGCGTTGATCACCAAAGCGGAGCATCATCAAAAACCGCACAACTGCACGCCTCAACGGCTCGAAAAGCTCTCTCAGGACCTGCTCGCAGTAACAGCCAGCAACTAACTGAAAACACAGACTCAAGCCGTATCACGTTACCCTGCCGATAGGCAAAAAGCTGGCGGGATGCCGGCAACGCAGACAGAAAGACTGCGATGGAGCGAAAAACTTCCAAAAACCACTCTCTTGCTCCCACAGGTTGGCGTTTTAAATTCAACCAAGAAGAGCTGAAAGCCAAGCTCGCCACAATTACAAGACGAAAACAGCACACGTGTTCAGCCACATCCCGAATCGAGGCCACAGCTGCGTGACGGGATAATGCCAAAGCCTGTACTAAAATTCGAAACACACTCAAATTTAGGCGAAAAAATATTAAAGAAAGCTATATACAAGCGGGGTCGCAATCTTGAAAATCGACAAACAACTCATTCATTCGCAAACCTTAAAAATGTCCTGGCAGTGTGTGTGTGTGTGTGTGTGTGTGTCTGTCTGTCTGTGAATAGAATATTTCAAAAACTAAAAGAGGTATGGCGTTGAAACTTCATATATAAGTTTTGTGTACTATGTATATGCGACAGCAAGCTTTTGAAAACAATCGCATAACCGGTGTTTTTCAGTTTTTACGATTGTTTCAAAAACGGCTCTAACGATTTTTTATAATTTTACATTTTTAATGTGTATTGATGTGAGATAGGTGATTTTCCAGTCGAATACTTCTAAAATGGGTCTCTTTTGTTTTTTTTCTCTTTTTTTATCAACTCCTACTTTAAATGGAACACCCGGTATATTATTACATTTTTGAATTTAGCTTAAAATTTTAGAGAAAATTTGTCTCTTCAACTAACGCTCTATTTTGTACCGTTTTTGCAGAATTTGTAATTTTTTAAATTTGTTGACAAATGCTTAGAAATTAAAAATCAAATTTTTGGCTAATTATAAGATCACTGTAAAAGGAAGTTGTGTGATTGCATTACACCAGATTTTCCTCTTCTTCCCGATCTGTTCATAGATACGTACAGTCGTGTTCAAAAATGTGTTGTACAGAGACAGTTGCAAGTTTATTGGTGTTTGTGGTATTACTCAACAAAGGCTCACACTATATCATCAACTAGGTAAACCTAGATGTGCGCTCTCAAAATATTTGTATAAACAACACTTTTTTGAGTTGTATGTACTGGGGGCCGGACACATTGTCGAATATCCACAACGTCGAATCGATTTTAAAAGGTCCACAATGTCGAACGTGTACACAACGTCGAATATCATATGATGACCATATCGCCGAACGTGACCACAACGTCGAATGCTGATGAAGGACACTTTGCCGAAAGTGTCCACTTCGTCGAAAATCATTAAGCAGTATTTGCGAACCCGATCTTACCCGATCAGAGTCTAGTTTGCGTGGAAAGTGTAAAATGTAAAGCTCTGATTAACAGGGGGTGGACACTTTGTCGAAACGTGACCACAACGTCGAATTCACGAGAGGTACACTTCGCCGAACTTGGTCACAACGCCGAATGCTAGAAAAAGTCACTTTGTCGAAACGTGACCACAACGTCGAATTCACGAGAGGTACACTTCGCCGAACTTGGCCACAACGCTGAATGCTAGAAAGGGCCACTTTGTCGAAACGTGACCACAACGTCGAATTCACGAGAGGTACACTTCGCCGAACTTGGCCACAACGCCGAATGCTAGAAAGGGCCACTTTGTCGAAACGTGACCACAACGTCGAATTCACGAGAGGTACACTTCGCCGAACTTGGCCACAACGCCGAATGCTAGAAAGGGCCACTTTGTCGAAAAGTGACCACAACGTCGAATTTACGAGAGGTACACTGCGCCGAACTTGGCCACAACGCCGAATGCTAGAAAGGGCCACTTTGTCGAAACGTGACCACAACGTCGAATTCTCGAGCGGTACATATCGTCGAACTTGGCCACAACGCCGAATGCTAGAAAGGGCCACTTTGTCGAAACGTGCCCACAACGTCGAATTCCCGAGCGGTACACTTCGTCGAACTTGGCGACAACGCCGAATGCTAGAAAGGGCCACTTTGTCGAAACGTGACCACAACGCCGAATTCAGGAGAGTTACACTTAGCCGAACTTGGCCACAACGCCGAATGCTAGAGAGGGCAATTTTGTCGAAACGTGACCATAACGTCGAATTCATGAGAGGAACACTTCACCGAACTTGGCCACAATTCCGAATGCTAGAGAGGACCGCTTTGTCGAAAAGTGACCACAATGACGAATTCACGAGAAAGACACTTTGCCGAACGTGACCACAAAGCCGAATGCCCACCGGTAATGCCTCGCCAAGTATTTTTCATTAAATAAAATGGACTTTAACTGTTTATACCATGAACAGTGTTCCACATACCGAAATTGGATGAAAGCAATCGTACACTTAAAAGTGTGCCTCTTACATAAAAATTCCGAATTCTACCAAAAATAAGTAATTTGTTTGTGCTAGATAATAAAGCCTATTGACTAGATTATTACTGTTATATATTTTATTGATTATTGAACACTATAATAAACAAACTAGTGAAATTGGTCAACTTGTCAGAAACGGCCAATCAAGATTGACTGCATTTGAAGACAACTAATGTCGTAGTGTTTTCAGGCAATCACTGTTGGTTTTCATAAATTCAATTTCGTGATTAGCGTTTGACACACCTTTCGCCAAAATATCAAAGTGGATTTTGCAAATCGGCGTCGTTCTAAAAATGAATAACAATCTCTTTGGAAGCTCCAGTATCGAACTAATAGTGAAAAACCTTAAAAAACGTTGTCGTCGAACACAGTAAAATCGAAGTCATATTCATATTATAGAATAATCTTTCCAAATACCTACTGCTCAAACTAAAAATTTTGAAGAGTTTTTTTTACTTACATAGAAATTATTGCAAATTTCTCTCACCACCTGCTCAAATTTTTAACCCAGTTTTGGTTTAGAAAAATTTAAACGTAGTAATTTGCAAGTAAACGGAAAAATCTAAAAAAAATCACCTTTTGTGATATTACCTTTGACAATTCACCTCACGTATATTTCAATCAATGAGCAACTTTAAATACTAGATTCGTTGTCAATTGTATGTGATTATACTGGAATTTGCACTATACTTGGGGCAGCGAACAAATAGAGTGGTTTATGCAACCCAAATAACATGTTACAAAGCTGACTGGATCAGCAATTTAATAATAATTATCAGAGATGGCGGTCCTTATAATTAGACCTAATTTCGGCCGACATTAAATAATTTTTGAGGTTATGATACAAATAGAAACTTCGATCAATTTAAAAATCATGCTATTTGTGCACTTGCAATATGTAGGTAATAATGAGAGTTAGCTAAAACCAGGCCACATGCCAACATATTACAAGTGTAGTAATGCCATGCTTTTCAAGTTGGTCGAAGTTTCTAT
Organism: Agriotes lineatus; assembly: GCA_940337035.1. Classification (NCBI taxonomy): domain Eukaryota; kingdom Metazoa; phylum Arthropoda; class Insecta; order Coleoptera; family Elateridae; genus Agriotes; species Agriotes lineatus. Next base: position 1,084,580 of record OW679194.1, on the reverse strand, counting down.
TTGTATCGTAATCTCAAAAAATTATTTAAAGTCAGCTGAAATTAGGTCTAATTATAAGGACCGCCATCTCTAATTCTTTAGTAATTATTATGTATAAAAATACTGATCCAGTCAGCTTTGCAATATGTCATTTGTGTTGCATAAGCATAAACCACTCTATTTGTTCGCTGCGCGAAGTATAGTGCTGATTTCTACTGGAATTTTTCAAATAGTTGTCGTTTGTTGTTAAATATCCAGTGGCGTACTTACGAGGGGCGACATGGGTATTAGATCACCCGCAAAGAGAAAGAACTACCTAAATAAAATTCGTCTTTTAAACAAAAGATCTGAAATTGCATTTTATTAAGGAATCATTCAATATCAACAATTTCATTTCTTATTATAATGGAGTCAGTTTAAAAATTAAATTACTTAGAAGTTAGCAAAAGCATTTGAATGAAATGGCGCGAAGCAAAAGGCGTACAGCGACGTCACTCGGCTGTTAGCTTCCGAGCTAGAGGGACAGACTATGCTACTAAAATAGTGTCACGCTAACTTGCAGTAGAATTTCCCTCTCAGATCACCCCCAGAGGGAAATTTCAGTTACGTTACTGTAAATATCGAATATAATTTTTAAAAAGCCTGTATTTTAACTTCAAAAATGTTGCAGTTTGGTAAATTGTCAAGCCTAATACAATTCGTACAAAGGATATTTCCGATAATTTTTTTAAGAAAAATTAAACACTCGACCTTCGGTTTCGTGTCTAAACTTTTCTTGCGTGGCTTATATGCCTAACAAGACGCGCGTATAATAAATAACTGCCTTTATTTAAATTAAAGTACTATTAAAACGTAAATTTTAGGCGTGTAATCTTATAAAGGTAAATATTTAAAAAAACCGTAAAACGCATCCATTTGACTAGAAAACTTAGCACATTTCAATATTGGCCAAAGTCAACCATGTATATTATATGAAACTATAATTTGGTTCGCCAAAATATATATTAAAGCAAACCAGGAAATCGCAAAAACTGCTTTCTTTAAAATTAATATCTTGTTCAATATTAAATAGTTTTTTGATAGTAAATTGCAAATTTTGTGCGAAATTAAAGAAATTTATGTATGCACAGTTACATAGAATTTAGCTTACAATTTTTATTATAAATGTTAAATATCTACTGTCTCAAGTTAGCCTGTAAGCTGCGACTTTATAATCAACTTTTGGGTGGTCAAATATAACCAAAAGTTTATTACCTATAAACTAACATGGTATAATTGTACTAAGATATAGAGATATAAAAATAAACTGTTACTGTACATACTACATAATTAGATAAAAGTATAAAAAATATATATTATTGTATATCACTTAAATTGTATAAATTTTGCTTATGTGTTGTATCAATGTATTTCATAAAAGTAGGACTATAATTAATAAATGTGCAACTACACAATAACAATAGTTATTTATGTACCTAGAGCGAAAAATTATGCATTAGGCGTGAGTTCGAAAGTTTCGGGCCGAGCGAAGCGAGGTCCGAAAAAACTCGAACGAACGCCTAATGCATTTTTCGCTCGTGTTGCATACAAAATTTTTCCTACGACTGTAAAATTTTCGAAAATAGGTTTAAACTGATGTTTTTTGCCATTTCTAAAATTTCCAGCGACGTGCAAATTTTTACATCAGAATTGGATATTTTATCGCCCATTTCTTATTTTTCTTGACACTTAGGGTCGGTTGCAGAAAGCAATGTTAAGTCTGGTGTTAGCTAACGCGACGTCAAAGTGAACAAAAACGAATCAAATCTCAAATGTTTATGGTAACTAATACATTAGTAAACGTTAGCTAACACCAGACTTAACATTGCTTTCTGCAACCGGCCCTTAAACACCGACAATACACAAAATAAAGCACAAGTAACTTTAAATCGCGAAAAAAGGTTTAAATCAAATTCACAGTGACAGCTGTCAACTTTGACGTTTTCAAATAGCTGACCACTAGCCGACTTAGGTATATAATCATGAAAGCTTATATAAAATTTATGTATGTTGCTATTAGTCTAAGAGCTGGTGACATTTTTTGATGATCATTTAGTTAAGGCCTATTTTTTCAGAAAATGTTGCTGGAGGCATGTATAAGTGTCATCTGTAAGGATTCTCCTAGATAGCGGTATCGGAGGGAGGCAGAACACCCCCAATTTTCACTGTCAGTATATGTCAAATTCGAGGTGAGCCGGTTAGGTTTTGTGTAATTTTGTGTCAAAACTGACGGAAAACCTAACCTGCTAATCTTGAATTTGACATAGACTTACAATGCCACCAACCTATTATTCATACGTTTCAATTTCCACAGCCGCCCCTTATGGACTTTTTTAGTGTAAGTTATATCAAATTCGAGGTTAGCAGGTTAGATTTTCAGTCAGTTTTGACACAAACTGACACAAAACCTAACCGACTCACCTCGAATTTGACATATACTGACAGTGAAAATTGGGGGTGTTCTGCCTCCCTCCGATACCGCTATCTAGGAGAATCCTTACAGATGACACTTATACATGCCTCCAGCAACATTCTCTGAAAAAATAGGCCTTAACTAAATGATCACTGAAAAATGTCACCAGCTCTCCTACTATATGTATTACGATTCACGATTATATACTTACGTATGACGGCTGCCGCGATGAACTGATTCAAAACAATCAATTTTTGACGTACGTCAACAAGGCGGAAAGCTTGATTTTAGAAGCAGTCGTAGGAAAAGTAATGTAGTTAACTATGGCATTTCCGACAAACTTCTTTTTTTTTCGATCTCTAAATGTCATCGTTTGCTTTACTCTTATCTTATATAGGTATTCTAACTGTGGCTATACAACGGCACTGGGTTCATTTCAATATTATAAACGGCATAAGCGCAGGTGAGCTTTCCGGTAATATTGACTCACCCTGTATGTTGGAAACCTGCAACTTTCTTACCATTAAAGATAAGTCCTCCAGCATGGTTGTTAGCACGTTTACTTTAGTATGCAATCGCCTGTGAGTGGGTCAATTGTATTTCTATCTACCTTTAACTACCTACCGTACCGCCGCGCCTGCGATGCAGGTGTATTTATGTAATCTGGGCAACATTTTTCGAATCCAAATTCCAGCAAAATATTACTATATTTTTAACTATTTTGCATATGAATGCAAATACCACGAGTATGGCAGGTTTTAAGTTTTAAATGAGATTAGAGAAATGAAAAATGCGAGTATATTCAGAAAATTAATTTTTGTATAAAATAAATGGTCTACATTTATTAGTTTTTTCAATATTTAAAGTGAGTAAGTTATGATATTTCACAACAATTTCTTTATTAAAAAGTCATGGTATACACTGTCAAAGGTTTCTATACTGTATAACTTGTGTACATTTTTGAAATTAGATAGTATAAAGCGTCTTCAGTAAATTAACTTTTTTGAGCCAAATTGTGTAGATGCAACTACTTTAGTGTGTTGAGTCACTTTTTAATTACTTTTTCTATTATTTTAGCTAGAGATGGTAGCAACAATATCGGCCTATAATTTTCCCCAACATTCTTCCAATATTGGTACTTGATTGATTTTAAGTTTTCGTTAGTCAAGTTTTCTATTTCTGATGATGTGGTGTTTATGAAATCACTTATTTCTTCATTAGTTACTGGGGATAAAAATATGATCGAATTGTCTAGGTGAACATTTTCATAATTAATGTATTAATTGTTTAATTTATTTTTTACCCTAAGTAGGTACATCAGCAATATCTTTACCTACCCCACTGAAATATCCATTGAATTCATCAGCGATTTCCTTTCTTTTCTTGAGTTATGTGCCATTTTTTGATACATATTTGTTTTATGGTAGATTTACAAGTAGGGATGTTCGATACACCGAAAAGTACCGGTACAATCGTATCGTATCGTATCGATTTAAAAGTATCGGTTCGGGGCAGTATCGTATACAAAAGTACCGCTACATGAAATACCGGTACACATAATAGTAGCAGTAACAATAAAAAATCTGGTGTGATACACTCACACAACTTCCTTTTACAGTGATCTTATAATTGACCAAAAATTTGATTTTTAATTTTTAAGCATTTCTCAAAAACTTTCAAAAATTCAAAATTCTACAAAAATGATATAAAATAGAGCGTTCGTTCAAGAGACAAATTTTCTCTAAACCTAATACTAATACATTAGTACAAAGTTCCTTCAGTAAGAAGGTATAAGGACTTGGAAGTTAAATTTTTTATTTTTATATTAATTTCCTCCAATGTAAAGATTACGATTTGAATTTTAGTGCAGATGCTTACTACTATGTAATGCACTAACGGAATAATTTTCATAAACTAGACTTGACTAAGAGGCACTTTACCTATCTCTGAAAATCCCTTTTAGCTCTAACTTTGTAATCTGTAGCATTTTTTTTAAATTTTAGGTTGATATCTGAAAGGGAATTAAAACGCGTAAAAATATAGTGCTCTTAGTTCATAAGCGTAAAAGGAACCATTTGCCTTAAAATGCCTATCAAAGGTTTTTGGATGTCAATCTTACAGATTACAAAGGTTTTCAGAAATAGATAAAGTGCCTCTTATAGTCAAGTCTAGTTTATGAAAATTATTCCATTAGTGCATTACATAGTAGTAAGCATCTGCACCAAAATTCAAATCGATATCCTTACATTTGTGGAAATTAACATAAAAATAAAAAATAAAAAATTGAACTTCAAGGCCTTATAACTTCTTACTGGAGGGACTTTGTAGTAAGGTATATTAGGTTTAATCGGTTTATTATAACCTAAGGAATCTTGGACCAATCGGTGTCGCATTCTTTTTGGGGCACCCTGTATATTGTAGTAATTTTTATAAGTTTATCGCATTTCACATGGTAACATACTACATTTCTACATTCAAAATCGTTGAGTAACGTGGTATTTTTCACCATAGCAACCATTACAGCATAGCAACGGCGCATCGTTTTACGTTTGGCAACACTCAAGTGTAGTTTTGGTGGCACGGTCAGTCTATATTTATACTTACTTGAAGTTATCAAATTAGGTTTTGCGTAAGTTTTGACACAGACTGACGCAAAACTTAACATGCTAACCTCAAATTTGACAAAGACTTACAGTGCCACCAACATTACACTTCAGAGCGATGTTCGAGAACCACGCCTGATCACACTACTGGTGCGTCGGACATCCTTGTTTTCATTGTGAGAATGTAGTTCAGTCAAATGGAAGAAAATAGGGGAAAGTTTTGGTGAAGTTTTGATATTTGGTTCCTATATGTTTTTGGGTCGCTGTACACGAATATCAGGTTTTCCAACAAAAATTTTGACCGGAAACATGTTTTTTTAAGCAAAAACGGTGTAAAAGACGGTTTTTATAAAGTTTTTCTATAATTACCCGAAAGCTATCCATTTTTCGTAAATGTTGAACCTATATGAAGTGAAAGAAGATAAAATTTCCTACATTTTATGTACTTGAGGTTTTTCTCTCCGACCAATCGTTCAGCCGCGACAGCGCCGCGAAGTTATAGTCCAGTCAAATGGTAGAAAATATGGAAAAGCTTTGGTGGAGTTTTGATATTTGGTTCCTATATGTTTTTTGGGTCACGAATATCAGGTTTTCCAACAAGAATTTTGACCGGAAACACTTTTTTTTAACAAAAAACGGGGTAAAAACAGTTTTTTTTAGTTTTTCTAAAATTACTCGAAAACTAGCCAATTTTGTAACTGTTTTGTAACATGAAATGAAAGAGGATACAATTTCCTACATTTTATGTACCAGATTTCTTTTCTTCGACCAATCGTTCAGCCGCGAGAGCACCACGAAGTTAGGTGTTAAAAGCAAAAAGAGGGAATCATCCCAGTTTATTTCAAAGTAACTCGAAGACTATCCATTTTTCGTACATCAAAATGGTATCTGAAATGAATCTTTATAAATGAAATGTTGGCAAACCTGATATTCGCGTAAGCGACCCAAAAAACAAATAGGAACCAAATATAAAAACTCCAAAACTTACCCCTATTTTCCACTATGTGACTGGACTATAATTTCCCAGTTACATTTTTTGAAAGTTGATATAGGAAAAATATATACAAATTGTCAAAAAGTTGTAACTCCCAAAGCAAGGCTTTCTGTAACTTGAAGGTGGGTATCTATGTTATAAAGTAAAAACAACTAAAAATATTGAACTTTAATTAATTATATTTATTGGTTAAAGAGTAAAGTAAACACACAAAGTATTACATATTTTAACATTTTGGGTTTGAAAAGTAACTATGCTGATAAATTGTTCAATCAAATTTATTTTTACGCGCGTTTCGCTAGCACTTAAAAGCTAACTTCTTCAGACGTTTACCTTAAGATTTTAAACAATTAATTATTTGATGAGCTAAAAATAGGAGAATGAGGTTAGATTTTACATATAAACAATATATATTTTTATTCTTACCATTGTATAAATTGATTTAATTGGGGAGAAATTAACGCTCCCTTTTTTTACTTTTTGAATAAATCATTGATGAAGCTTACAGTTTATATTTAAAAATGCTATTAGTATAAATGTTTAACAATGTGGAAAATAAAATTTGTTCCGCGAACTGTCAAATGACCGTTTCTGACAATTTGACCAATTTCATTAGTTTGTTTATTATAGTGTTGAATGATCAATAAAATATATAACAGTAATAATCTAGTCAATAGGCTTTATTATCTAGCACAAACAAATTACTTAGTTTTGGTAGAATTCAGAATTTTTATGTAAGAAACACACTTTTAAGTGTACGATGGCTTTCATCCAATTTCGGTATGTGGAACACTGTTCATGGTATAAACAGTTAAAGTCCATTTTATTTAATGAAAAATACATGGCGAGGCATTGCCGGTGGGCATTCAGCTTTGTGGTCACGTTCGACGAAGTGTCCTTCTCGTGAATTCGACGTTGTGGTCACGTTTCGACAAAGTGGCCCTTTCTAGCATTCGGCGTTGTGGCCAAGTTCGGCGAAGTGTACCTCTCGTGAATTCGACGTTGTGGTCACGTTTCGACAAAGTGGCCCTTTCTAGCATTCGGCGTTGTGGCCAAGTTCGGCGAAGTGTACCTCTCGTGAATTCGACGTTGTGGTCACGTTTCGACAAAGTGACTTTTTCTAGCATTCGGCGTTGTGGCCAAGTTCGACGATATGTACCGCTCGAGAATTCGACGTTGTGGTCACGTTTCGACAAAGTGGCCCCTTCTAGCATTCGGCGTTGTGGCCAAGTTCGGCGAAGTGTACCTCTCGTGAATTCGACGTTGTGGTCACGTTTCGACAAAGTGTCCACCCCCTGTTAATCAGAGCTTTACATTTTACACTTTCCACGCAAACTAGACTCTGATCGGGTAAGATCGGGTTCGCAAATACTGCTTAATGATTTTCGACGAAGTGGACACTTTCGGCAAAGTGTCCTTCATCAGCATTCGACGTTGTGGTCACGTTCGGCGATATGGTCATCATATGATATTCGACGTTGTGTACATGTTCGACATTGTGGACCTTTCAAAATCGATTCGACGTTGTGTACATTCGACAATGTGTCATAGACCCTATGTACTTAATTTATATTCACAAAGCACAAATGCTGTACAACACTTTAATGAACACGACTGTACATACCAATCTTGTGTGAGCCCTCCACAGATTATTGTATGAAAATGGCAGTTAATCCAGCTCGCCCAAAGTTGGTATCCGGCCCGGTTGCCAAAATTACCGTGTCCTGATTGATGCACCAGTGTCTATATCCTCCAATTCACTCCAGTTTCCGTGATCTGGGAGTTGTAGGCTCGAAGGGCTAATGTCCACGATGCTCCTTGAATTTATGCAAGCCTTCAATTTTTGTAGTTCTGTTGATTATTTCTTGCACTCGTTCAGGGCGCACTTGGGAACAATTTGTATAGTTATTGGACCAGGTCATTTTACTGAAGGGGTTTACACTTGGTGAAGGAATGAAGAGTTGTAGGTTAAGATTGAGAAGAATGAAGGAATAGTTAGGTCTGGCTACTCCATTCACATAACATCCTCATCAATTTTTTAGCATTATATTGCCGCCGCCATTTTCTAAACACATTATATATATATATATATATATATATATATATATATATATATACTTATTCATTTTTAAATTATTGACGAATGTTTGAAAACAAAAAATGTGAGGAAACTAAGCGTCCCTAGCAACCCTCTAGCCATGCCAGCTAGCGGTTTTTTGTGTAAATTGGCGGAAGTTTGAATCAGATTCGGTTTATTATAATTTTTGACATTTTAGTTTCAGTATGAAATAAAACGCGTTACGTCATTCGTCCGGTATCAGATATTTCGTACTCATTGCTCACTAAATTAATTATTTGTACATAATATCTGTTTTACCGTACTTATAACGTAAATACCTATTACGCTATAATGGTGACACTGTAAATTACGACATATCTCTGATTCTGACATTTATTTGATTCAAAATAAAATTCCAATTCCTTGAAATTGTCTTGTATTATTATTATTATTAACACGTTTTAAATGCTAATTTTTACTTCCTTTTACAATAAAGGCAGTATTGGATGCACCCCAAAAATTCTAAATTGAGTTTTTAACAGATCTTCACGTTGTAGAGTCCCCTAAACCCAAAAAACATGTTTTTGTTCATTGGTCTGTCTTCTGTTTGTGTGTCTGTCTGTCTGCCTGTAAACAGAATATCTCAAAAACGAAAAGAGGTATGGCGTTGAAAGTTCGTATATAAGTTTTGTGTACTATGTAGATGCGACAGCAAGCTTTTGAAGAAAATCGCATAACCGGAAGTAGATGTTTACTCTTGTGATTTTTCAGTTTTTTCGATTTTTTGAAAAACGGCTCTAACGATTTTTTTTCAAACTCCACATTTTTAATGTGTATTGATGTGAGATAGGTGATTTTCCAATTGAATGCCTCTAAAATGGGTTTCTTTTGTTTTTTTTTCTATTTTTTTTATTCACTCCTATTTTAAATAGAAGACACGGTATATTATTACATTTTAAATTCACCTTAAATGTTAGAGAAAATTTGGCTGTTCAACTAACGCTCTATTTTGTACCGTTTTTGCAGAATTTGTAATTTTTGAAAATGTTTGATAAATGCTTAAAAATTTCAAATCAAATTTTTGGCTAATTATAAGATCATTGTGAAATGAAGTTGTGTGCTTGTAGCACACCAGATTTTTAAGATTGGAGCTTAGAAATGTCCAGAAAAACTAGAAACTGGGTATAGGTACATTAAAATAACATATGAACTGAAAAACTTGACACTGAACAAACACTTACCCTTAAAATTGCAATTTCCACAACATTTTTACGACAGCATTGCCAATAGTAATTATCGAGAACGCCATGTTTGTGTGTGTTTTTTTTTTAATTTTTAAACAGAGAATAAGTAACTGAGCTCTGAATAAAACAAATAGGGTGTTAAGTTAGAAAATTAACAAACAAAAAACACGAACGTCAATGCTCAGAAACGTCAAACCGATGCTTGCATGCAACTTAGAACATTAAATTCCACAAATGTCACTGGTTGCGCGTTTTTTAAAATCATTTTTTGTATACTGGTCTGTAATTCATATTCTTTTTTTGTGGTATTTCGCCACTCTGCAAATTAAAATTATTAAATAACGTATTAAATAACGAACGTCAATGTGAAGCAATTCATTGGAGGTTCGGGGTTTTCAATCTCCGTGAAAAATCTAATAGGTTTTCTTGTTCCTTTTTAATTGTTAATCGTTGATAACGAGGGCAGATTGTCCCTCGAAACGTTCGTTATTTAATACGTTATGTAATAATTTTAATTTGCAGAGTGGCGAAATACCCAAAAAAGAATATGAATTATAGATTCACGCCACAAAGAAGTTTCAGAGATTATCATACTGGTCTGGTAGCAACTATCTACCAGCTTAGCAAGGAGTCCGGTGCCGGGGTCGGTACCTCAGTGGTAAGCATCCTGACTACTGATCTAAGGGTGGCGAGTTCGATTACCGGTCCCGGTGAGGTTTTCAAAAATAAAAAAATGCAGATGAAAACCTCTACAGAATGCCATCATTCGGAAGTGATGTAAAGCCGTGGGTCCCATGTTACTACGATGTGTAGCATGTAAAAGATCATCTGCTAGGGTTGGAACTCCTTAGTCTCGGCAAAATTCTAAGTAGGACTTTGACCATATGACCAAAGCAGTCGGTGTCTAAGGTACCTGGTAATCTTCATGTCTATACCTTGTCCATTAACAAACAAACAAACAAGGAGTCCGGTAGGTACGTTTTTATGGCATAGGCCGGTTGCACTTAGCAACCAACGCCTGTGATTCGTGTTATACGTTGAGCAGTACTGAAGTATGTATATTGTTGCTGGCAATGTCAGTTGATGTTAATTTCGAGGTCAGCAAGTTGGGTTTTTCGTCAGTCTGACACAAACTGACGTGAAATGTAACCTCAAATTTTACATAGACAGCGTCACCAACAATACGTTTCGGTACTGCCAAACGTATAACAAGAATCGCATAATATTTAAAGCTAATAGGTTGGGGTAATTCTTTAATAAAATCAAAATGTTTTTGTTCTTTTTCAATATACAAAAATATATACGACACACGGCCGATATTCACGTTTATGGTCTTGCTAGTTCACGTGTCTCGTCTTGGCGGGCTCGACCGCGATGTACTAGTTCGGCCATAAATGCTTAGCTATCAGCCTAATGTTGTAAATAGCTGTCCCTAGACATATTTATTATTTAAACAACCTGTATTACCATGTATTAGATTTATTTTAATTTTTTTATCACTTTTTGCAACACCATATATTATCTATTCACAAAACTCATGAACTGTCAATATCATTTTTTTTAAATATTTGCTGAGTGTAAGTACCTGAAAATTACAGTTTTTTTGGGAATGTACTTCGGATCTAGCGATTTCTAGTAATATTTAAAGTTAAGGTTATGTTACATGTGTCAAAAGTCAAAACTATTTTCTTCTAGTTTTTTCTTGTAATAATCAACTATAGCCTTTTTCTCCAACCACACGAATAAGACGCCATATTGTCGAATAATTTTGTATAAAAAGTAAGTCATTTCGGGATATCCACCAATTACCTTGGCAACTGTACACTTTTCGATTCATATTTGCACTAGTACACAAATGGACGCAAGATAGGGTTTTACATGGTAAATTTGAAATAAAAAACAAACGCTTCGTCAATATTCGGCAATCGTCGTCGTTGTTGTTTATTTTCCCCGTATAGTGATTGTTTATTCGCGCCATAAATGTTCTACAATGTTGCCTACAATGTTTGATTCTAAATAATAAGTCATATTAACGTATTTATGAGTAGTTGAAGAAAAAATAGTATGTTTCATTCGCACAAAAATGCGTTTTCGGGATGCGTAAAGGTCTGTTCATAGTGGGAGCGGCGAGCGCCGCGTCGCGTTTGCGTTGCGTCGAGCGTCGCGTCCACTATTAACTATCCTATGTATTTAAATACAAACGTTTAGAGTGAGAGCGTTAGTACAACGCTGCGTTTAGCGCTGTATATAGCGTTCGCAGAGCGTCAGCGTCCGAAACAATCCAGATTGTTTTTAGTAGCATTTTCAGTGTTCAATATGAGTTCTTCAGAGGACGTTGCTGAGGTGCTAATAGCAGTTACAATTTTTTTGGGACGACGGCTAACTCTTTCTACCAGATAATCAAATGTCCCGACAGACATTCATATATAATTGAAAAATCGATCTGGAAACTTTCTTAGCTTGTGATACAAATGGTGAAATTCACCAAATACATATCTTTCCCTGTTTATAGGGTGAATACCAACTCTTTTCTTTAACTTGTAAGTATAATACGGTACCTCGATCAAGAACATTAAACAAACTGCTCTCGTTGGAGCCATTTTGCAAACTGAGCTTGCTTGTTCAACGCTCGGTAGACGCTGTAACTCTGAATACCCCTGCGCGACGCGAACGCGACGCGGTGCTCGCCGCTCCCACTATGAATAGACCTTAAGACTCGTCGTACTCCGCTGCGCGTCGTCCGGCGATCTGTCTTACTTGTCCCGAAATCATGCATTTTTTGTACTAATGAAACAAATAACTACTTTCCCATTTTCAATAATAAAACCCTCTTTCGTTTCTGTTCCATTGCAATTGAAGTGTATGCACAAAAATGAAAGAATTTGGGAGATTTTTTTACAAGATAGTGTGATATAGTGAAGTTTTTAAATTTTAAACATTTCAGTGCTGCCAAGATCGGCGAGTAGAAGTTCCAAAACAGAAATTAAACAAGGTACCAACTTGACAGCGTTTTGACAGTTTACGAGTTTTGTGAATGGATATACCATATACAGTGCGTACCAAATGTACAAAACCGGCCTTGTTATTTCAAAACTATTCAAGCTAAATCGATAAAATTTAATATGCATGCTGTTTACAAAGCCTTCTATTATTTCCACAGTTTTGTTATTTTTTTAACTGACAAGGTCGCGAGCTGCACAGCCAACTTAATATTTTTAAATAGGAAGGGGGGTCAAATCGCATACAGTTTGAAAGGTATTTTCAAGTAGAATTCAGCGACATGCTGTTTGCCATAGTTATCTCTAAAGATAACTTCGCTATTGTAAATTAAAGATTGGGAGTAGGTATTAACTGGATAACTGAAGATTTAGTGAGCGCTGAAAACAATGGTTAGTTTATGTTGTTTAATGAACGTCAAAAGCTTAAAATCTGTGCCCGAAGTGCTAAATTATGGAGCATCTTACAGAAAAAGAACGTATACAAATCTTGATGATGATAGGATACTGTGATAGAAGACGCAGTCATGCAGAAGTACGTGATTTGTTTATAAATGTGCTTATAAATGATTCTTGTACTAGATGAACTTCATAAACTTAAAACACGGTTTCAACAATATGATGTTACATTAAACACCATAAAACAATTCAGTGTTCCCCATGCTAACTGGATCTTCAGTTTTACCAGTTAATACCTATCTGTCAATTAAAAAAATAACAAAACTGTGGAAATAATAGAAGGCTTTGTAAACAGCATGCATTTTAAATTTTATCGATTTAGCTTGAATAGTTTTGAAATAACAAGGCCGGTTCCATACATTTGGTACGCACTGTATGTATTACTTACGGATATACTTCAGCACTTCAGCTCTGCATGTTGGTGACATTAGATATTAGATATTATTTTGTGTTGGCAGCCATGTGCACTAACAATCGACGGTTTTTCAAAAACATAACCTACAATAAAGGTAATATTTGTAATTTAGTTTTAAAACGTTTTTAATGTAAATACAGCATGTAGTGAATTTTTCAGAGACTGTCAGAGAGGTTTCATGAAGTAGCCAGTTTTGGTGGCTACTTTATAATGAATGAAGACTGTGTGATCAACGATACTTTTGACAACTTCTCATTCTCGGAAAGTGGACAATTATTGAATAAAAGTAACAATTTGAATGCAGTTATTAATTCTGAGATTCTACACAGAAGAAAAATAAGTGGCTTGTCGAATATTACTAATAAAGCTACCTTAAACTACGATCCAATTAAACAAGAAATTAAGCATGCTGAACCTCATATCGATTACAATATTTCTGTTGATGATTCTATATTTTTGAATGATTTTCTCACAGTTTACGAAAAGAATACCAGTTGTGAAGGCAATAAGATTGATGACAATATAAAGGCAAGTGAAGAATTGTTCACTGATTCATTAGAACAGACTGCACATAACGGCAGCTACAATAACGATTTGAATACTCGTAATTCGCAACAAAATAATTATAATATTACATTGAAAAATAGTTTAAATAATAAATCAAATGCAACATTAATATCACAAAGAAATGTTGAAAATAATCCTGGTAATCAATCAATTTCTTCAAGCCAATTTAAATCGAATCAAATAAATATTTGGGATGAATCAAATACTGAAGGATTAATTACAAATATACCAGAAGAAATTGGTGAACATGGTAAAGGTAATATTTCAACATCAATTTCGTCTAATAGTTGTAATCTTGAGGCATGGGGATTACCTGATTTAATACTACAAAAATATGCAAAGCGAGGCATAGTTTCGATGTTTCCCTGGCAAGCAGAATGCCTTGGCAACGCTAGTCTCTTGCAAAATCACGCCAACTTGGTCTATTCAGCCCCAACATCTGCAGGAAAAACGTTAGTTGCAGAAATATTAACAATTAAAACCGTTGTGGAATGGCGAAAGAAAGTATTATTTATCCTGCCCTTTATATCAGTAGTCCGTGAAAAGATGTTCTATTTTCAAGACATTTTAGGTGGTTCTGGGGTGCGTGTCGAAGGGTTCATGGGCTCACACAACCCTCCTGGAGGTTTCCAAGCTGTGCAAGTGGCCATATGTACAATTGAAAAAGCAAATGGCATTATCAATCGGCTTTTGGAAGAAGGTTCATTGGCTGATATAGGTGCTGTAATAGTTGACGAAATGCACCTCTTAGGTGATCCGAATCGTGGGTATCTGCTCGAATTAATGTTAACAAAGTTGCGCTACATGACTATGCGGTATGATGAAATTAAAATTCAAATTGTTGGTATGTCTGCTACTCTGCCTAATTTAGGTTTGTTAGGGAAGTGGTTGAAAGCGGAGTTGTACGTAACTGACTTTCGGCCAATTCCTCTGCTCGAGCAGTGTCTTCTAGAAGGGGAAATTTATAATAAAGCCTTACAACTAGAGCGGCGACTACCATCTTTACCAGAATTAGACACAGATTCAGACAATATTTTACAATTATCTCTGGAAACTATTCAAAATTCATGTTCGGTTTTAATATTTTGCCCCACGAAAAATTGGTGTGAAAATTTATCTCAGCAAATTGCCATGGCATTTTGGAAATTGGGCTGCTCTAAATCTGATTTTGGACTTATTTTACGCGAGCAATTAAAGTGCGACTTAATCGGTGAGTTGCTCGAGCAACTGAGACGTTGTCCTGTCGGGCTGGACAAAATACTGCAAAAAACAGTCTCGTACGGAGTTGCTTTTCACCATGCAGGCTTAACGATGGACGAGCGTGACATTATAGAGGCAGCATTTCGCAACGGAGCACTTAGAGTTCTGGTGGCCACTTCGACGTTGTCGTCTGGCGTTAATTTGCCTGCCAGGAGGGTTATCATACGTACGCCCAGATTCCACGGTAAACCACTAGATAGCCTAGTGTACCGCCAGATGATTGGCCGTGCTGGGCGGATGGGCAGGGATTCGTGTGGCGAGAGTATCTTAATTTGTCAAAAGAACGACTGCACAGTTGCCAAAGAGTTATTGTCTGCGGAATTGGCACCGATTGAGAGTTGTTTGGAAGGTGCCGGGAGATTAAAACGAGCGATTTTGGAAGTGATTGCTAGTGGGGTTGCAGCTACGCCTGACGATATCCAGCTTTTCACAAACTGTACATTACTTGCTGTGATGGAAAAGGAGAGTGAGAATGCACTTTTAAGCCCTATTGAAGAAGCTATCGATTTCTTGTGTAGGAACGAATTTATAAGGTAAATATTGATTTCTATTCTATTATTATTATATAATTAATCATCAGGTAATGCATTAGGATCAATATGGGAATTGGATTATTGCATCCTCCTGAAGTGTATTGTGTTGTAGAAATTTCATCAAGTTATAAGTATGTCTAACTGTTTTGTTCTAAAAATGTAGTGCTACTAACAATTTTTTCTGTTGGTCATATTTTAAGTCATATTTTTAATATCTAAATCCTAGAGTAAAAACAGTAGTTTAAAACACATTTCCCAGAACACAACAAATATGGCAACAAAAATGGTTTATTAATTGCATTTTGGTATCTTGAAGTGTTAGTACAACATTTATTTGTTTGAGGTAAACAATTACATTCCCAAACTTCTAAATGCGCAGGTTTTCTTTCACTTTTAAAGATGACTTCAGCATCGAATAATGCAGCCAAAGTGAAGCAGGTGACGTTTCTTGCTGCAAATCAAATGAATTAAATATGAACGACGTAAATGAAAATGAAAATAATCGCAGACTTATCTTCTCGTCTAAATAGGCAAGAATTACCTCTTCTGTTACCGAGGGGATTTTCTTATTTTTTCTCCAATGGCAGAAATTTTAATAAACCTTCTTGTAGCAGCTTTAGACTTCACGGGCAACAATTTTTCCCGCAATAAATTCTCTTTCTTTAAAATATTTCCCCAACACCTTGCGGTAGAAGGGGTAATGATTAAATATATATATATATATATAAAATATTTTCAGGAATTTGATTTGACTTTTACATTTTCGTTTATAAAATAAACATCAAAGACAAAATAATATAATATAAAGAGTATTATATTATTTTGTTTTTGATAAACATATCCATAGCGACTCGTGACCAACGTAGTTGATCAAAAGAAAAAATTATGAATGACACTCTTGCGAAAACACTTAAAAGTTTCTCGGGTGTCAATGCAACTCGACTGCGTCTCGTTGCATAACAACACCCTCGAACTTTAAGCTTGTGGTTTCGCACATGTATCATTAATAACTATTTACAACTCAGTAATCTATTTCTCTTAGCAAATAAGTGCCCTGTACTCAGTGGCAAAAGTGCTGTATATGTAGGGTGTTACAGATAAAAGTATAAGAAAATATAAAACATACGGATAGTAAACCAAAACTGAAGCTTGCCGCTATTATTTTTTTTGCAACGAAAAAATTACCGGTTTGACCTGATATTGCGGGCGGCCTCCTATACCATTCTTATCAGTATGGCACATCATTTCCATCTGGGGTTTAGGGACCTTGTCTATTGATTACAACAAAAATTCGCCTTGCCGCTTTTAAAAAAAATATTTGATTTCATTAATATAATGAAAGGAAAATAAATATAGGATGGACAAGATGTCCGGTTTATGAATATGTACCACTAATACAATGTTACAAGTGTTACAAATATAATCATTTATCTAAAGATTGTCCTAGTGAAGTAACATGTGGAAAATGTATGGGTAATCAATAATCATTCAGTAACAAATTGCGAAGCTAAAAATTTAAAGTGTATAAACTGTAATTATGCTGTAGAGAAGTTAGGTATAAAAAATATTGATGTTAATCATAATGCGTGGGACTTTAAATGTACAATAAGGCAACAAAAAATAGAGAATATAAAAAATAAAGTAACCTACAAATAGCAATTAATTAATAAAAAAAGTAATAAAGTGAATAACACTACCTTATTATATTTGAATTGTCAAGGATACATTAACAATAAAGCTCAAATTGATTTATTAATTACATATAGGAAACCAATTATAGTATGCTTAGTGGAAAAACATATTGATGACAGTGTAGGGCCAAATGAACTAAACGTGGATGGATCAAAGTTGAAAACTGCCTAACAAATACTAGAAGAACTGGAGGTGTTACGATATTTATAAAATCCGAGATTTCGTATAAAATTAAACTCAATGTTAATTTAGGTAAATATTTGTGGCTTCTTACTGTAGAAATTAGAATGGAAGGTGAAAAGTTTCACATCGTTACGTTATATCATCCTCCACAAAAAGAAGATTCTTTAATCCTAGATTACATTGATAATCATCATATAGAAGAAAACGTAGACTTTGGAGGAACTTTTGTTATAGTTGGTGACTTCAAATTAGATTACAAACAAGATTTTTACTATGTAAATAAATGTAAAAATATTATATACAGGGTGAATGAGACCACCCGTATCAGTATTTTTTTTAAAGAACGGTGAGTAGTAGAGAGTTGGGATAAACAAAATTTATTGTAAAAGTCATACTAAAGAATCGAATGGTGATATTATTTCTCGAAAAAGTCAGCATCACGAGTAGTTTTGTCCACAATGTCTAGAACTCCAAAATTTTAAATGGCAGCATAAGTCGAAAAACGTATTGTTGAAAAGATCGTTAAAAAAGAAGAAAGTTTTGTAGGAAAAATTATTGTTCTACTACCACCCCTTTTAAGTAATATTCGATTAAAATTATTAAATTTGAAATTCGTTGTTAACAAACAAAATTGAAAAGTCGGCTTTTAAAATCTAGTTACCAAATTAAACAATGTTACAAGTGTTCAAAATGTTATTTACATTAAAGCGTGTGTGTAACATTGTTTAATTCGGTAATTAGATTTTAAAAGCCGACTTTTCAATTTTGTTTGTTAACAACGAATTTCAAATTTAATAACTTTAATTGAATATTAGTTAAAAGGGGTGGTAGTAATAAAATAATTTTTCCTACAAAACTTTCTTCTTTTTTAACGATCTTTTCAACAATACGTTTTTCGACTTATGGTGCCATTTAAAATTTTGGAGTTCGAGAAATAATTAATATCACCATTCGATTCTTTAGTATGACTTTTATAATACATTTTTTTATCCCAACTCTCTACGACTCACCATTCTTTAAAAAAAATACTGATACGGGTGGTCTCATTCACCCTGTATAAGCATGGACTTAAACAGATTGTTACCAAGGATACAAGAATTACTACTAATAGTTCAACGCTGATTGATAATATAATCACAAACACAAATAATATTAAAAATGATGTACATTTAACACCTAGAATAGATGATCATTGTTTCCTAACTATGGAAATAAAGCCAGTAAAATTTAATAACCAACGTATGTTAATTAAAAAGAGATCTTTTAAAAATTACGATGCAGATATTCTTCACAATCAACTACAGTACAACTTCGCTAATCCGGACATGCGTTAACTCGGACAGTCCAGTAATTCGGACTTTACTACAATTCGGACAGTTTTGTGTCATTTACCTCTATAATCCGGACACATTTAAAATCGTGTGAATTACGTGCCCCAACCGTCAATAAACTTCAGGGAATCCCCTAATTTTCTACTAAAACATCAAATGCCTCGCGTTTGCGGTTTCTTCGTGACCCCATTCTCAGTTTGTTGACGCTAGTGAAAGTACGTACATACATTTGTAGTTTTTAGTTAAAATGAAGCGAGGCCACAAAACTCTTACTCTTAAAGAGAAGTGCAAAATTTTAGATTCTCTTGAGAGTGGGAAAAGTATTCGCTTTGTAGCCGAAATATTCAAAGTGCCGAAATCAACAATATATGGCATTAAACAAAAGAAAAATAAAATTAGACAGTTTGATTCAACTACATTTCAAGGACCAGGTATGCATGATTTTATGAGTTATGTACAAATTAGAAAAATTAAAACAGGGCTTGTATGTAGGTTCCAAAAAAGTTATTCGTCAAGGTGATCATCCTAAGGTGGAGAAGGCTTTGTATACATGGTTCTTACAACAGAGAAACGTTCATGTACCAATTTCATCGGAAATTTTACGTGAAAAAGCCAGATTTTTTTATAGAGAAATAACTGGAAAAGATGATTTTTTAGCAAGTTCCGGTTGGTTCGATAAATTTAAAAAGAGGCATGGAATTCGATTTTTAAAAATTTGTGGTGAGAAAGTGTCTAGTGATACATGTGCGGCGGCACCATTCCAAGAGAAGTTCCTACAGTTGGTTAACAAAATGAATTTATCAGAAAGCCACGTGTATAACGCTGACGAAAGTGCTGCATTTTGGAAAACTTTACCAACTACCACTTGGGTCCATGAAAAGGAAAAATCAGCTCCCGGCAGAAAAGTTTCCAAGGATAGAATCACATTTATGCCTTGTTCAAATGCGGCAGGCACCCACAAGCTACCACTACTTGTTCTTGGCAAATCCCTCCACCCCAGATGTTTTAAAAATATTGATCTTCCTGTCGAGTATAGAGCTAGCAAGAAAGGGTGGATGACCCAAACAATTTTCATGGACTGGTTTAAACAATGTTTTATTAAGCACGTAAAAAAATTTTTGAGCGAGAAAGGTTTAGATGTATTAAATTTTGATCCAAATTTCAAAGTTATGTTTTTACCCCCCAACTGCACAGCGATAATACAGCCAATGGATCAAAATTTGATCCAAAATATTAAAGTGGCGTACAGAAAAAAATTATTGGCGAACTTAATATCTCAAGACAATGATTTAACAAACACTTTGAAAAGCTACAATTTGAAGGAGGCTGTCATGAACTTGCATCAATCATGGAAAAGTATAACAGAAAAAAATATCAGAAAAAGTTGGACGCCACTCTGGCCAAAAGAACAATGGGATGAAGAGGATGAAATTCCTTTGGGTCAGTTGAAACAACAGTGGGAATCTGAATCTGCAAATACAGATTTAAACGCCATTACGGAAATGTTGAATTCTATTGGTCCACAAGTTAGTTCTGAGGAAGTCTTTAATTGGGCAACTGGGCAAAATGAGGAGATGGCAAATTTTACGGATCAAGATTTAATTCTGGAGGCTTCAAAAGCTGACGATAATGAGTTGAATAATATTACCGAGTCTGAATGTGAGTTTGTAGACGAATCTTGTAATAAAATCAAGCATAGCGATGTTGTTCGGTCATTTTCTCAATGCATTCAATGGGCAGAAGAAAATAACATTCCAATGCAAGATGTTCTTTTATTAAGAAGATTGAAAGAAAAGGCCAGTACGCAATTTTTCGAAAACGCGAAGCAGCAAAAAATTAGTGTTTATTTTAAGAAAAATGATTCTGTATGAATATAGTTTTGTTATTTGTTTATAAAAACAATTAGAATTCATTAAAAACATATTTCTTGCTTTATTTGTGTATTTTTTTAATATTTCCGTAATCCGTAAAATTCGCAAATCCGGACAGGAGGAAATTTTTTTCTGTCCGGATTAGCGAAGTTGTACTGTACTTGAAACAGATTGGACTTATCAAGGAAATTACATTGAGTATGCAGCAGACTTGTTAATAACACCAGTGCAAAATATAATAAATAAGATGTGCCCAATAAAAGAACTCGTGATGAAATCAAAGTATGGAAATAATAAGTGGATAAATGATAGCATTTTAACAACGATGCAAGAAAGGGATAGAAAATATAAACAAGCAGTTCTAACTAAAAGTGAAGAACATTGGAAGGAATATAAAGTTCTTAGAAATAGGGTAAATATCATGATCGATTATGAAAGAGAAAAATACTTTGTTACAACAGCTGATGATAATAATAAAAATAATCCAAAGGAAATTTGGAAAAGTTTAAAAACTATCTTACCAAATAACACTAACGAATGCAGTGATACTGTAAAATTTGAAGAAGTTGTATTTACGGATCTATATACAATAGTAAACAAATTTGATTCGTTCTTTTCAGATAGTGTTAATGATATCGTTCTAAAGATAACGAAATATAATGGATATTCGCATGTGTTACAAGATATTGAATATTATAATAAATTTGATATTTTTTAACCAATCACCATGCAGAAACTTAAAGAAATTGTACAAGGACTGCCTAATAAAAGTGGAGGTGAAGATGGAATTTCAATAAAAATTTTAAAGGATGCTTTTCTCGTCATAGGAAATCGTTTCCTGGATGTCATAAATATGTCGCTTGCACAAGGAATCGTTCCTGAAAAATGGAAGACTTCAGTAATAACACCAGTGCCAAAGGTTCCAAATACAATCCAGTGTCAAGAATTTAGACCTATAAATACAGTGCCAGTGTATGAAAAATTGTTAAAACTGGTAGTGAAGGAGCAACTACTAAATTATTGTGAAAGCAATGGCATTATTGTACAAAATCAGTTGGGTTTTTGGGCAAAACATTCTTGTGAAACAACAATACAAAATGTGTGTGATAAGTGGCTCAAAGATATGGATAAAAATGAAATAATAGTAGTTGTGTTCCTAGACTTTCGTAGGGCCTTTGAAACAGTCGATAGAAGGCTATTACTAAAGAAACTAGAAAAAATCGGAGTAAAAGGTGTAGCATTACAATGGTTCGACTCATATTTGACAGGAAGAAAACAAAAGGTAAAATTTAAAAATTGTACTTCTGCAGTTTTACCAACAAATTATGGTGTACCACAGGGTACTGTTCTAGGATCCTTGTTATTTATCTTGTATGTTAACGATATGATAAAACACATCAAACAATGTAAAATCAGTATGTTCGCTGATGATACTATGCTATATATTAATGGTAATTGTGTTGGATTTATTGGTGAACGCGACACATAATTAAATATTTATTATTGACATTGGTGGTTGTATGGAAGTAAGATCATTCATCTAGAAGGAGGTTAGTAGGAGTGCTAACAGAATTGGACTGCTTCTGAGGGGATGGCTGAGTGCAGAGGACTATCTAAGGAATAAACAAGATAAGATCAGATTCATTTATAAAGCTGAAACTTACTAGGAGTCTATTGGAGTTGAAGTTGACGTTTGATGAGGGGATTGAGGTCGGATTCAGCGGATTCTTGGAATTGCTTGACAGGAACAGTTTGCAGGTATCACACAAGGTGAGCATCGGGATCTCTTGAGAGAGGGAGCAGTGGTGTTTGGATATTTGCAGAGTGAGCTTAAGAAGTGATAAGGTGTGTGTTAGTAATTAATATCAAAACATTTTAAATAGCGAGCAATAGGGAAAAAGTAAAATACAAAACAGGAATTATTTTAATAAATTAATTAATAATCATGTCAATGTAAAAAATAGATTTTATCTACTTTGCGTTCGTACTGAGGCTATTACAATACGCGTTTGCGTATCGTAATAGACACAAAGCGATGCTATAATAAAAATACTAAAAATTTTCATTTTTTTGCTTTAAAAGTGGCAAAGTAGATAAAATACTGTATGATACCTCGTTTATAAGGCATTTTGTAGCACTTACTCCTTTAGGGCACTCCTCGCTTCGCTCGTCGTACCCTAAATCCGTGCGTGCTACAAAATGCTTCTTATAAAGCTCTTATCATAATATACTATTTCAATACCTGATTTGAGAAGGTGTGGAAATCAGTTTGACAGCAAGTGTCATTAAATATAATTTGAAACTTCAACTAATAGAGATCTAGATTTGGCGAACCACCCCTGAAATAAGAGTACTTGATTTGAAAGCAATTATAGTTTAACTAACGGGGCATTGTATTTATTAAGGGAGGAGCTAGCATATCTTTAACAATATACCGGGTGGCCACTTTCAAACTGGAACATAGGGATTTAGCATTGTATTTAACAGTTTCATGAATTCCTGCTCGCCAATTCGACCTACAGAAAATGTTTTGGTATCAATGGAAAGAGAAAATTATTGTGCATCTAATGGTATCAAAAATGTAATTGTTTTTGTTAATTTTCATTGAATAATATTAATTAAAAGTTTTCATGTTTTTTAAATGAGTTGCCTTGACTTGAAAACAGTTGACAGCTATACTCAAATTAATTTGTTATTTGATGACATTCAGAGTTAGTTCAGTAGTTGTTACTTTATAAAATCAACGATTACTCGAACGAAAAGGAAGTTTTTATGAAAATAGCTTTATTAGCATTATTGCTATACATAAACAATTTCACAATTAATAAACAATAATTCTTATGGTTAAAAGATACATATTAGGTCGTTCACTCACTGAAACGACACGATCACGACGCAACTGACAAGAAACTCATCAGTAATTATTGCGGGGCGATTGTTCTATGGGTTTATGTGCTTCACTGCACACTGAGTCAACTGCGATGCGAACGCGATGCAACTTGCAAAAAAGTAGTTGCTCGCGACTGTCAGGCTCTCCGTCTACTGGCCCGACGCAACTGAGATGCTATTACGACGCAACTACGACATACCTACGATGCGATCGCGACGGCAACTTGTGTTATGCACATCAGAGCAATTTATTTTTAGTCTGGTGCAAAATATTTTCGAGTGATGATGATAATGACGTGGTTGTAGCTTACTGATACATACGAAATCAGGACAGGGAACCAAAAAGGAAGTCCACTTTCACCCCTATATCAAAAATAATAAAGAGGGCAATACCTTTATTTTACTGCAGCAAGGAAGCTCACCCAACATGAGCAAAATCATGTTACCGAATGTCAAAAGAGAACTTTAATGTATTAGTGGAAGAGTTTAAGTCGTCGATTGAATGACGCGGCATTAATATAAGGGTATTTTTGTACTAATTTGACAGTCCTTGCATTTTTACCCCGCAACTTCAATGCAACTAATCGCTTCGCGATTGGCACTGACAGTCGCGAGCAATTATTTTGTGCAAGTTGCATCGCAATGGCAGCAGTGTGCAGTGAAGTACATAAACCAGTTGCGTCGTAATCGCGTCGTCTCAGTGAGCGGACGGCCTCAATGTCAATCGTGAGGCGATTAGTCGTGTTTGAAGTTGCTTTGTAAAATGCATGATAATCCCGCAAAGAATGTCAAATTGGTACAAGCCGTTGAAAAATACCCTTGCCTGTACAATTATAAGCTAGCGACATATGCGAGAAGAGACATTGTAGAGCAAGCTTGGCAAAGGGTATCAGATGAAGTAACAGAGACAGGTTAGTAATAAGTATATTACAGGCATCTTTACATTTTAACTATTTTGTTATTAAATACAAACAGATATTGAGCAATAGATTTAAAAATGAGATTGTGAATTACTAGCAGTAGGTAGGTAAACTCTGTGTAAGCGAAAAATTCCGGAGAGCAATTAGGATAAGTACCTTACAACTGGTGGATGCTTTGAACAAGTAATTGTTACAGGCTATTTTAGCTTCAATTATGCTTCACCTTATGTTACTTTTAAGAAGCATAATGCAATAAACAATTTCGATGAAACAGTGATTTCACCGGATTTTAAAGATACTCATCTTAATTCCTCTTATCGGAATTTTTCTCATAGACCAAGTTTGTACTTTTATTTATTTTGTGTAGATAAACTTCATTCTATTGAATAATAACTTATTAATCTTCATGCATTGACGCAATATTTCCATTGCCATGGTAAGGCTGTTTCTGGTTTAAGGAAATAAGTAGACAGATAGTCTCTTAATAATTGCGCTGATAGCCTTCCTCTCAAGTCAACATTTTGAAATTCTTTGTCAGTATTTGGATTTACATTCCCACTGTTGCTCCCTCTTTCACTGATATCAAAATTTGGCGTATAAACGCGTCCTTCTCTTTTACGAATGAAGTTATGAAGAACGCACACACATCGAATAATACTGTTAATAGTATTTTCATTCGTACAGCGAATGGGTGTCATTAATACCTGAAACTTCTGCGTCATCATTCCGAAAGAGCATTCCACACATTTCCGTTCTCTACTTAATCGATAGTTAAATACCCGTTTCTTATTATCTAGGATTTTTTTAGGATACGGTCTCATAAGATAAGGCTTTAGTGGAAAAGCTTCGTCTCCCACAAAAAAATACGGGAAGTGGTTTTCAACTGCATCGTGTGGCAGAACACTGCTTTCAGGTAAATTTAAACCATCCCCTTCTAACCAGCGCCCTATTCTTGAAGCACGAAAAACTCCACCGTCACTATTTCTTCCGGCATAGCGAACTTCAATCATAACAAAATTACCATCTGCATCAGCACATGCCATTAGTACTATCGAACGATAAGATTTGTAATTAAAGTTGGTAGATCCTGAGTTTGGTGGTTTTTGTATTCGTATATGTTTACCGTCGATGGCTCCTACACTATGTGGAAGGTTCCAAAGCTCATAAAATCTGTTTGCAATAGATTTCCATTGCTTACTATCTGGTAACGGCATATAGTCTGGCTGCAGGCATGTCCATATAGCATTAGTGGTATCCGCTACGATGTTCCCATTGGTACTTTCCCCACGGGCAAAGTAAAATGAGAGTGCTGTAAACGTACATCCGGTTGCCAGGTACCTGCAACAAAGTAGAAGAGACGTGAAGGATGAGAGGGTCGGGGGAATATCTCATGTCTTGAGCAATTTTACATTTTAAATATAAAAGTAGTTTTTTAAGTCTGCCTCTCAGCGGTTTCTCCTGTGTCACTGCCTCTAATATATTAGTTATTACTAAGAACGTTTGTTTTAGTGAGTGAATGCAAGGAACGGTGGAAAAACGTTCGAACAGTATTTGTCGGGCGACTGAAACCTGGTCGTACCGGCGAAAAAAGCAAAAAACCGTATTACTTAAATGAACTGCTGCAGTTTATATTACCGTTTGTCAAAACGGCAACTAAAGTGGATGACCCAGGAAATATACCATCTCCTCCACCTACTGAGCAGGACCCTGATGTTCCATCACAGGATGAAGAAATTGAGGAAAATAATGATATGACAGAACACAATCAAGACGCTCTACTACAGCACAGTAAAGCCCATTCTGAAGCAGATACAAGCAGTGAAGTCAATAGATATAAAGCAAAACTAGGAAAAAAACGAAAGCAGAGCATATCAGAGATTGACAAGTCGTTTATGGATTTTGTAAAATCTCGGACAAATCCGGTAAAGTCAAACAAGGAAACTGAGCTGAAGCTCGAAAAATGTTTCTTCTCAGCTTGTTACCAGAAGTCAATGATTTTACAGAACCCCAAATGCGCCAGTTTAAGCGAAAAGTATTTCAGCTTATTGATGAAATCGTGATTGCGCCAACTCTATTTTCCAATACCAGTAATTCTTTGTCTGCTAACTACACGGTTCTATACCCGCCGACTTGAAGTATTCCATCATCTCAACCGTCTTCTCCTTTCAACATTGAATTCACTGACATAAATTAACTACTACCTAGTTTTGAAATAAATGAGTTATTTTTGTATTGTATATGTATAACTTTGAACCTATGAATAATTTGTTATAATAATAAATAAAATAAAATTGTGGTGTTAATACTACTTATCTTAATGTTATTAATATGCGTTCTTCCACACTTACACATCTTCTGAAATTAGTATCGCGCCTTTCAATCAGCGGCTTAACTTTCTCTACTAACACCTTAAAGCTATCTTTTGACATTCGGTAGAATGACTGGAATCTTTGCTCATGTTGGGAGAGCTCTCTCGCTGCCATAAAAGTATTGCACTCTTTATTATTCTTGATATAAGGATGTACCCAACATTTCCTTTTCTGTTTCCTGTTCTTATTGTGTATGTACCAGTAAGCCGCAACCACATCATCGTCATCGTCACTCAAGAACATGTTGCGTCAGACTGAGAACAATAGTTGCTTTGATGTGCACAACACGAGTTGCCGTCGCGATCGCATCGTATGTATGTCGTAGTTGTGTCGTAATCGCATCGCAGTCGCGTCGGGTCAGTGTACGGAGAGCCTTACAGTGAGGTTAGTTTGCGGAGAGTGAGAGATTTGTTTCAATGCAGGAGCTACCTTATTAATCAAAAGTTCAAAATAAGTGTTCGAATTTAAATTTTCAACAATTTCAAACGGTCCGATAATTTTGCTAACTTAAATCTCAGCTCAAATATTAATTTTTTGAGCGTATTGGGTTCTTGTACACAGATTAATTCTTGGTTTTTCTTGAGTCCAATATCTAATATTTTGCACATTGGGTTCGTTGTTTAAAGTAAAAGTACATTCATCCGTGAAAAATATTGATGACAAAAAGCGACGATCTTGATTGGCACGTTCTTGCATTTCTTCACAAAATACATTTCTACTTTCTTTGTTCGCACCAACATTCCTGCGATTACCTTTATTAAAATTTAATTATTGAAATTTTTATGAAAGCCAAAATTAAATAATAAACACTAACCACCTCTAGCTTCTAATTTTACTGAAATATTAACAGTTTCTTCAAATTTCCGGACATATTCGTGTATTATATTTTACAGAAAACAAATCTATCACTCTACGCAAACTAACAGCACATGTTTTTACGATAGAAACTCTCACTTCGTTCGAGTCATCGTTCATTTTATAAAGTAAAAACTACCGAGTAGTTCGTAGTTTACTTTCGTCCAGCAAAGAGTACGGAAGTGTGTGCCTTGAGTGCGATAACCTACACAAGTCGGGCGCGGTATCGGGTCCGTGCCGCTGTTATCTACTGTGTTAAGCTGTAAATCATATACACAGCTGCTAAACAGGTAATAACAAAACTTTCTAAACCCATACAAACAAACAACATGTACAACACTAATTCGGGATCTCCTGTATATCCAAACACCCACCTTCTGCAACAAACAACAAATAATAATGATGCTCGAATGTTTTATAATTCACAAACGCAAATGCAGTGGCAGCCACAATACCAGCTGCCCCAGCAAATAATTCACTGGCAAAACCCGCAACAAATGCCCACTCCGCAGCCATATCTGCAGGAAGCACCATCTCACTATCTAACAAACACACAACCACAAAATTTAACTTACAGTGAAATGGTTCGTGGACCAAGAATTACAGATACGTCATTTATCAATACACAAACGTTTAATCCAACAATGTCAATGGATTACTCACTAAACAACACAACATCGCAAACACCTATTAATAACACCACTCTCAATGATGACATTATGTCGGTCAGAAGTGACAAATCTGAAGTCATAACGCTTAATGACTTCCAAGAAGTTAGAACACGTAATAGGAAAAGGAAAAATAAAAATCCTTCCTCACAAAAAACAAAGCAAGTAATCTCACAAACAACTGTCACTAACAAATATGAAAATCTCTCGAACACGAACGAAGAGGCTTCATCAAGCAGCAAACAAGATAACAAAGTAAACGCTGCACAAGTTCCCCCCTTCATTCTACATTATGTAACAGCAATAAACCCACTGCTAAATTTAGTGAATAGCACCATTGACAAAAAGAACTACTTCTATCAGATAATGCAAGGAAATAAGGTTAAATTGCAAACCAAAAGCGTGGAAGATTATAAGAAACTTAGAGATGTTCTTGATAAAAATAAAGTAGCGAGACACACATACTCATTAGAGGAGGAAAAAACTTTCAGAGTTGTATTAAAACATATGCATTTCTCCACGGATGTTGAATTAATAAAGGAAGCATTAATGAAAGAGGGACACGAAGTGGTAAACATCATGAACGTCATAAACAGAGAAACAAAGCAGAAGAAAAATACCTTCTTCATTGATGTTAAACGTAATCCAAAAAACAAAGAAATCTTCAATATTAAACACATAGAAAATGCGGTAGTAGTATTCGAAGAACCCATAAAGAAAGTCCAGATTCCACAGTGCAAGAATTGTCAATGTTACGGACATACGAGGAACCGATGTACCAGACCAGCCAGGTGTGTCAAATGTGCGCAGCTACATGACTACCGCACGTGTCCTAAAAATAAAAAAGATGGTAAACCGGCAAAATGTGTGTTGTGCGGTGGCGCACATCCAGCTAATTACAAAGGCTGTAAGGTCTATGTAGACATCATAAATAGAAGATTTCCGAATCAAGTTATAACTATCAACAGACAACAGCAACCGGCTCAAATCAAACTGCAGCGTCAACAGGCACAGCACCAATCTTATAAAGTACAACAATCTCAACCACATCAATCTCAACAATCTAATCATTCTCAAATACAAGAGCTTAGCAATGAGCAAAATAACGTATAAGTACATACCACAAAATCTAGACAAATCATCCAGATTATCTAGACATCATCCTACAACAAGTACACAATCATTACAGTCAAACAATAACACAACAGAACAACAAGTAGGTGACCTAACCTCCGTAATTGCTGCAATGCAGCAAACGATACAAGCTCAACAACAAACTATAATTGAGTTAACAAAACAAATAGCGCTTTTAAGAGAAGAACTAATTAAAAACAAAAATGGCTCCAACATATAAAATAGCCCTCTGGAATGCCAATGGCCTTTCAAACCACAAAAATGAACTGGAAATCTTCCTCAAGCTCCATACGATAGACATAATGTTAATCTCGGAAACTCATTTCTCACAAACAAGTCAGTTTAAAATACAAAATTATTGCATATACTCTACTGAACACCCGGACTCTGACAGACAAGCGAGGGGAGGTACGGCAATATTGATTAAACAAGGCATTAAACACTACGAACTTCCGAAATTCAAAAAAAACTTTCTACAAGCCACAAGCATAGTTATCGAGGACTGGCTTGGTCCGCTCGCACTTTCGGCAGTATACTGCCCCCCCAACTACCCTACCAACAAAGAAGGATTCATCGAACTCTTCCGATCCTTAGGTAGCAGATTCATGGCAGGTGGGGACTACAATGCGAAAAACGTGCTCTGGGGCTCACGCATCACTGCCCCAGGACGTGGTAGAATACTTAGTCAAGTTATACAGGACTTACATCTTAATTACCTTTCAACGTATGAGCCAACTTACTGGCCAAGCGATGTAAATAAGATTCCCGATCTCTTGGACTTTTTTGTAACTAAAGGCATCGCTCCAGGATATTTAGACATTTCTTCATGTTCGGATCTATCATCAGATCATACCCCAGTTTTGGCTACAGTCAGCGCCACTGTAATTGAAAAAGAAAAACCACTGCAGCTATGTAATAAGAGATCAGACTGGTGCTACTTTAGATCCCTGATTCATGATAAACTAAACATGAAAATTCCGCTCAAAAATAGAGAAGATATTGAGTCAGCAGTAGCCTACCTTACCCAAGTAATTCAAGAGGCGGCCTGGGAAGCCACACCTGACGTGCCATCTAAAAAAATACAAGAATGTTGTCCTGTTGCTGTGAAAAGAAAAATTGCAGAAAAAAGAAAACTAAGGAAAACATGGCAAAGGACCAGATATCCATCCGACAGAATGCTCTATAACAAGGTTGCAGACGAACTTAAAAAGCTAATAAAAGACCTTAAAAACAAAAGCTTTCAAGAATACTTAGAAAATCTAAGTCCAAAGCAAGATTCAAATTATACCCTATGGAAAGCGACTAAACGGATAAAACGCCAGAATGATCCAATTCCCCCCTTGCGTAAAGCAGATAACAGCTGGGCACGCACCGACTCTGAGAAAGCTGAACTACTGGCACAACATTTAGAAAAAGTCTTCCAGCCCCTACCATCAGCAGTAACGCCTGAAGAAGATTCTGAAATCCGGGAATACCTAGATGTCCCTTTTCAAATGTCGCTAATGCCAAAACTGTTCACTGTAAAAGAAGTTCGCGAAATGATCAACACAAATCTTCATCCAAATAAAGCCCCAGGTTTTGACTTAGTAACGGGGCAAATAATAAAAGAACTCCCCCGCAAAGGTCTCGTAATGTTAACAACTATATACAATGCGATTTTGAGAATAGGTTATTTCCCGGCACAATGGAAGGTCTCTCAAGTAATTATGATTCTTAAGCCAGGGAAAACACCAAACGTAGCTGATTCCTACAGACCAATCAGTCTCTTGCCGATTATAAGTAAGCTCTTTGAAAAACTGCTTGCCAATAGACTAACACCTATCATAGAAGAGCTAAATCTTATACCTAGTCATCAATTCGGCTTTAGAAATGAGCATTCCACCATCCAGCAGGTTCATCGAGTAGTTGACTACATCAATCAATCATTCGAAGAGAAGAAATACTGCACGGCAGTGTTCCTGGATGACAGCCAAGCGTTTGATAAAGTGTGGCATGATGGCCTCCTTTATAAACTGAAACATACACTGCCACATACATATTTTATTATATTGAAATCTTATCTAGAGGATAGACTCTTCCAGGTTAAATACGGACAGCAACTAAGTGAACTGTATCCTGCACGTTCTGGAGTCCCACAGGGAAGTGTCCTTGGACCTATGTTGTACCTGCTCTATACAGCTGATGTCCCCACCAACACACAATCTCTAACAGCCACATTCGCGGATGATAAAGCCATCCTGGTGAGACACAAAGATCCTGAAATAGCCGTCAAAATGCTACAAGCACATCTAAATGAAGTAGTTACATGGACCAAGTTATGGAGGATTAAACTAAATGAAACCAAATCGCTACATATCACCTTCACCAAATGTAGAGGAAATACACCGCAAATCTATATCAACAATACACCATTACCGCAGGTTGCGGAGGTAAAATATCTCGGCATGCATCTCGACAAAGGGTTAACATGGAGGGCACACATCTGGCACAAAAGGAAACAATTGGGGATAAAGTTCAGCAAACATTACTGGATGCTCGGTAGAAGATCCAAGTTGTCACTTCAAAATAAACTCTTAGTTTATAAAGTTGTCTTCAAACCAATCTGGGCCTATGGCATACAGTTATGGGGGTCAGCAGCAAACAGCAATATCCAAATCATCGAAAGATTCCAGACAAAAGTGATACGTGCAATGTGTGACGCACCCTACTTCTTAAGAAACATAGACATTTTGCGCGACTTAAAAGTGGACACAGTGAAAGAAACCATCACCAAACTCAGTGAGCAATACCTAAGTAAACTGGAGTCTCATAGCAATCCCCTTGCGCTGAATTTACTCGATAACAGTTTGGACACACAAAGACTTAGCCGAGTTAAACCACTACAACTACCTCATAGATTTACCTAGCAATTAAGATCACAGTTCTGACTTCCCTACTGTAATAACCTAACCACATCTCCCCGCCTTCTAAGTTACTTATAGGTTTAAGTCACTGGACGTTAATCCTAACGCCTTTTTCATGTCATTTACTCACTCATGTAACAAATTTGCTTATTGTGTATACAGATCGCAAATAGTGAATAAATTAAAAAAAAAAAAAAAAAAAAAAAACTACCGAACTATAGTCTGTTTTTTTGCTTTATGATTCAGAGCAGGCTTTGCTTTTGCATTTTTGTAACAGTGTAGGTAGTTGGTTACAAAGAAAAAACACTAGTAATGTCAAAAACTTATTACAACTGTCAATGAGTTATTTTATAAGCACTATTATGCACA
Organism: Agriotes lineatus; assembly: GCA_940337035.1. Classification (NCBI taxonomy): domain Eukaryota; kingdom Metazoa; phylum Arthropoda; class Insecta; order Coleoptera; family Elateridae; genus Agriotes; species Agriotes lineatus. Next base: position 1,051,835 of record OW679194.1, on the reverse strand, counting down.
ATGAAAGCTAAAATTACTGAACCATTGACATTAAATAAGGTATTGCCATGCTCTTTGGTATTGCTTTATTTTAAGAACGTTTATTTAAACATGGTTGTTATCTAACTGTACAGAAACGGCATAAAATTTCTAGACATCGATTTATCTTATATGTTCTAATGTAAAAATATATTATTAACAACTTGCTGATGATTTTTGTTTGCAGATCTGTGTTGTAGAAGTTATTATTTATGCTAAACATATAACAAGGATTAACTGTTTTTCAACATTCCCTAAAACTGTCACCGTTTATACACTTATGATAGTCATTATTGTCCGTGTCCAACAGTAAGTACAACCTGGTAAAAATCCTGATGTGCATCCTGCATGCAAAATAGTATATCTCTTTCCTTCTGCCTTAACTTTAAATGGATTACTTTTCAAGTCTATGTAGTGGGTCCGCCTACGCACACTGGTTCCATTGTGATATCCAAAAACAGGAATATACATTTTTCACTAGAATTTCGAAATTGTAAATATTTCTTTAAAAAAACAATCATCACCGAAATTACATGATTCTTCTCACAAAACAATTTTCTTCCATATACAATTTTATATTTATATCCCATAGTTTGTAATGTGTAGTATAATTTTGATTGACTCCCAGTTTAAATTAGTTCCTCTCTTGCACATCGCAATAAATTATCCAAAGTAAAAAAATCCCAATTTTTCTTCTTAATATCCTCCCTGAAACTATAGTCCTCCCAAGTTAGAAATTCCTTTTTCTTTTTCATATTGTCATTCGGTTGTTGCTGGAGTTGTAATTTTCCTTCATTTAGAATATTAAATACAGTTGAATTCAAAATCTAGCATTATAAGAAATTGTTAGATATTTTATATCTGTTTAATTCTTAATACTTACTACATCAAAGATTTGACCAAGTCTTCCAATGATGGCCGTTTAACTTAAGTTGCTATTGATATCTTTTATATTAGTAAAACAGTGTTTTATAGCCTCTAGTTTTACTATTACTACTGCTTTTTCGTGGAATTTTATTAAGCTTTACCGAAGTGTCAACTTGACAATCCCGGGGACCTTGATTTTGACGTTAGGTATATTTTGTAACTAAACTGTTGTACACTGCTAAAATAATATAAATGCAAGGCCTGCTCTGAATCATAAAGCAAAAAAACAGACTATAACTCTGAATGTCATCAAATAACAAATTAATTTAAGTATAGCTGTCAACTGTTTTCAAGTCAAGGCAACTCATATTTAAAAAACATGAAAACTTTTTATTAATATTATTCAATGAAAATTAACAAAAAATATTTAATTTTTGATACCATTAGATGCTCAATAATTTTCTCTTTCCACTGATACCAAAACATTTTTTGTAGGTTGAATTGGCAAGCAGGAATCCATAAAACTGTTAAAAACAATGTTAAATCCCTATGTTCCAGTTCTGTACCTCAGAGCCAGAGTATTCCAAGTCCAATTATTCATTTACGAGATATTCCACTTTAAAGATTTTTAAACTACATTTTATTTCTTGTAGAGTTTCGATTTCGCTAAGGCAGCTGTAAACTTGGTTTAGTTACCTTGCTATTTTGTTGCTTTTGCAGTTGCACAGTTGAAATCTGTAATTTTTTTTTTTTAACGGACTTGGCATACTCTGTCTTAGAGAAAAATTTTTAGTTATGGACTTGTCCTTATGCCAAGTCCGGAATATCACTAACAATAATTGGACTTAGAATATTTTATTATTTAGGAAGGGATGTTTCACAAAAGCATAGACAAGTTACTTTTAAATTTTTTATGTTTAAGCATTATTGTTAGACAACTATGAAGTCTCAGTTGTAAAAAAAAAACTTAGGAAGTTCCTGGCTTGTCTTGCGAATTTCTCTTGTTTCAAACTCTTATAAAAGGTGTGAAATCTTGATGGTACCCATTGTAACAATTTTTGTAAGTGCTGATACTTTTTCGAAGATATAGGCCTGGGTTCATTTCGAGAACAAGGGAGTTCGTTTAGGATGTTCACAGATCTCCTTGTTTTTCTGTTTAAATCCACGACAAGATATTGTCCGTTAAAACTTGTTTTATGAAATAGCATGCCAAGACTTTCCTTTCGTATCTGCAATTCTACGGCATTTGAGATCAAAAAATCGGTACCAGACTCGGTTTTTTTTCTTGAGACGTAACTTGCGCTGGGTCCTTCGTACATAGATCCAAAATTTTTGAAATCTTCAGTTTCCATGGACACAACATTCAGTTGTTTTTTGGAGCCACATAATCGCACCAGTTGTTGCCAATCCCACGGTGTCATGATTTGGAATTGCGGAATCTTCTTCCTTTCACGCTCGATTACAGAATGCACTGTGTCAGCTTCAAGGTGCGTATGTCCCCTAGCCAGGAATTTGTGAGTTATGATCTGAAGATTAGGTTTAAGATTCATCATCCAAAAATAACACATTACTACCAGCATATTCCTATTTTGACTGGGGCAGTTGTCGGACCACAAAGTAAGGTTATTAATGCTGTCTCCAACATTTTCAACAACCCACTTTACAATGCATGATGCCACTTCGTTACCTCCTCTTCCAGAAATACTTTCATCCCACATCATACAGAACGAATTTTGAGAAGTGGCGTCGTGAATTGTCAGATTATAGGTCCAGAGTTTTAACGAATAAAAGCTTTGACTGTTTTGAAGGTCTGGAGTCGGCAAACACTTCTGTAAATCAATCATCACTACCTTTTGATTTACATTATCCCTAGACTTTTTTTTGTCTTCACTTTTTAATTTGTATCGGTTAGACGCATCAGTCAAATGTTCGTCATATTTGGTTTGTATACTTTGTCTTGTTTCGGGCAATGATTCCTGAAGTTGGAGCTTGAAATTGTCACATATATCACATGTGTCTGTATCAGGGCTCTTGAAGGAATAATTGAATTCATAATTGAAAATTTCAGAGTAAAGCCATTCTTTTGCAATCATCCCTTGTGGCACTCCTTTTTCTTGGCATTCTTCAAAGTAAAGGTTATACATTCTTGATATATTCAGATGATTACCCAAGTACTTCTTCTTTGTTTTTTCCCTAGAATAATGTGATTCATATGCCGGAAATTTGGAAATATGTTCTCTTACACTGTTTCTAACTTCATCTGAAATTTTATTTGAGGGGGGATGTTTTCCTCGTTTGTCAGGTGTAATAATTCCACCTTTCTTTTTCTTTTTCACAGCAGTCTCAACAGTTTGTTTTGAGATACTTAAGGTATTCAAAAAAAATGTCTTGCAAATTTTTATTTTCCGACCGTCTACTTCGAAATGGTACTCGTTCATACACTGTCGCTGGCCGCTTCTTTCACCAGTTCGTTCTCTACACCTCTGTACCGGTACTTGTTCTACATTCGATGCAATAAATTGACGCCTTGTCTCAAATGACTTTTGTGAACTCCAAAACTGATTGTGAATATCTTGTCTTTTTTGCTCAGTAATCTTAGATTTGCATTTTAGTTTGCAACTGTCACTACAAGGGGGCTTAATTGTTTTTGCATTGATTACTTTTTTCTTGGTGCGATACTCCAATCCAGAATGCTTTCTCATTTTTTGAACGTTTTTCTTCCACATTTTAGGATTAGCCTTCCGTTTTCGTGATTTTGGTTCTTCAGCGTCGTTATTAGAAGCAGAAGACTCACTATCAGTTTCTTCTACTGTTTCGGTATTATAGGAAGGGTCAGCAATATCATCATCGCTATCGAAATCAAATAATGGTATTGGGGTTATGTGTACAGGTTCTTCTATAACGCCATGGACACACTGAAGAGATTCTTCCGTTTCTATATCTGCAGTAATATGTAGTGGCTTCTCATTAATATTCTGGTTTTCAGAACACATAAGATAATTGTCGACATTGTCCAATGAATTTTCATTTTTATCTGCGGAAACTTTTAATTCTCCAGTCTTTGCAGTGAAAGGCGTTAAGGATTTATGTGCAACTTCATCTTGAGTTTCATCAGATTTTTGGTCAGATTCTGTAACTTTTTCTGTTTCGACATTGTTGTTGGTATTAACATTAGCATCTAAAGGTAGTACCGGCAAGGCAGAAGCTTCATGACTTTGATTCTCACCGAAAATTTCTGAAAACAAAAAAAGAATCCATCACTGAAGATGCGCCAAGAATCCAAACTGATAAACAGTGTTTTTCTACAGAAAAACAAGCATTGTCTAAAAGCAGGGCTCTAAAAAAATGGGCTAACTTTTACCGTGGAAAAAAAAGTTAAATAAAATTTGTATCCATAAAAAAATGATACATTGTTTTGGAAAAGTATCCAAATATTAAAAAAAAAAAAACATGCAAGTATGCCTTGCGTATTAGCACCCCAAATTAAATGTCGAGTTTTTAGGGATTTCTTTGCAATAAACGCCAGTTTTTACAATTTGAGACCCTGTATACTTAATAACAAACTCAGCCTCACCTCAAAAGGAATGTATTAAATGAAAGTTTACTATCCCTTAAGAAAAGCAGAAACAGTAAAAAATGTTAAATATTCCATGTCCAGACTAGAGATGGAAGTAAAATATTCCAAGTCCAAAACGAACAGGTTAGAGGAATCATAAAAGTAAGAAAACCCTCTGAAAGCTTAACAACAATCATTAAACCTGAATTAGCAGTAACCGTAATTCATGTCATATTAGTAGTAAAAATAATAAGCTAAACAAACCTGGTTTTTCTTTTGTGAAAAGTCTGCCCACTACTTGAACATATTCTTCTTTCTTCGTTACCATATCTAGTATTTTTTGTGCCCTTTTAGACATTTTCACACTTGAAATTTAAACAGATTATAATATATCACCGTTTTTATAACTTTACTTAACTCTACCGACCGACTCGACTGTCCGCACCTGAGGTCCGCACTCATCGGAGAATAAACTGGATATGGACTTAGCATATAAACAAGATTCAGCTAGTCCGAGACAAAAAAGGTTAAGTGGACTTGACCTATTTTAGATCTACGCGTCAAATGGACTTGACATATTTCATAAACATCTAAAATTCAAACCATAGGTTATATTGCAAATCTGAAAAGAGTATTATATTCCTTATAGATTTGTTAAGGACTTAGCATATTTACCTCATTTTAGGCAAATTTGGACTTGGGATAGTTTGGCTCTGGGATACAGAGTTTGAAAGTGGCCATCCGGTATACAACATTTAAGAGAAAATTATATATGCATGTTAAAAATGAATACTAATTGTTTATTGTATGTATACAGTCAATTTATTTTAATGGTTAACATAGCAGTTTCGTTTCTATGCCAGCATTTAATCATACAGGTCACTTCCATAGTTATCAATGAAATCAATAGATTAGAGCGTTTATTTTACGAGTTAACATACGAATTTGAATTAGGTATTTGCTAATAAGAAACTTTAATTTTGTTACCGGAAAGTAGGTATGCAACTAAAAAGTAGATACGTAGGAACAACTTGTGTGTTGTATCTTTTCTTCAGTGGTATACATTAGGATAACTTTTAATTGTCTTTTTGACAAGTAATAATTCCTATGTTAACTCGTAAAATACACGCTCTAATCTATTGGTATGATTTGTAACTATGGAAATGACCTGTATGATTAAATGGCGGTGTAGACACGAAACGCTTATGTTAACTATTAAAATAAATTCCCTGTATATTTAGGGAGATGAAACTCTTTTTGTTTATTTTTTTGTTGTATGGTTTTCCAATTGTTTGTGAGAATTTTCATGTGTATGGTTTGTATGTATTAGCTTGTGCTAAATAAACTGAGTTATTATTTTAACAATTTTCAAAAGCCTCTGTTAATATTTGTAACCGCAGTTTAGCTGCTATACTTGGGTTTTTGACACCAACTTGGGCAATATAAAAAGGTTTATTACCTACCGAGCTTGCCACTATGACTAATAATTCAGGTTTTATGGGCTCTTGCTCCAGAATGTATCATTTTAACGTACATCAAATATATTCTCTAGTCTCCACATCAGCTCGTGTTCTTTTAAATCTGGTCCGTCCTTTTTAAATTGGAAGTAGCATCGTTTAATGGAAATTTTTTGATGTAGCAAAATTATTTTAGGCATTTTGACTTTTCCTTTGGCGGAATTTAAAATTATTTTTACACAATTGATAAATCATTTATTTTCTGACAAATATTAAAATAATAAATCTGGCAATGTGGTGGCAAGAAAATGTCGAACAGACACTGACAGAAAGAAAAAGTTCCATCTGCTAAATCACCGAATCAGTTAGTCCAACATGAAAAGAAAAAAGCATAGCCAACTCTGTTCCAAAAAGGTCGTGAACGGATTATATCAAGCTGGTTTCAGGAAGGGTAAATCCACAACAGACCAGTTACTTAGTATGCGGCAAATAACAAAAACAGGAAGAGAATATGGATTCGATATTCATAATATCTTCATAGATTATAAACGAGCTTACAATAGCGTGAAACATAAGACAGTAAAACAAGTCATGATCATTAAAGACGTATACTGTAAGAAAAGAGTAGGAGGGGAGCAAACGCAATCCATTAGTAGTAATATGGGATTAAGACAAGGAGATACTCTATTGCCCATATTATTTAACATGGTACTAACATGTGAGCAAACGGAAATTAAATGAACATATGTCGATTATTAATTCACATTATGTTGAATATGGACTATTATATCGTTTGTTTCAAAAAAGCTCATTTGCAGCATGCCATGATCAAATTGAAGTTAGCCGTAACTTGAGATATACCCATTGTAGCAAATGAACTACCTTAAGTCAGAGAGAACTAAATTACATGAACTATTTTCCTAAAAATATACAAAACACTTAATAAAAACAATTTTCATTGAGTGTTATCATTAATACCGTGTGTTTAAAAAGAAATTACATAAGGGTTGCCCATGGAAAAACAATGTTAACAGCAAGCTTTAGAATTTCCAGTTACGATTTCAGTTTATAAATTTTAGGTTAAGTTTTCCGCTAGCATGTAATAAATAATAAAATTCCTTAAATCATTTATATTCTGATTAGTACCAAATTCAGTGAGTTAACTGTGGTTGTGTAAGACAATTAAATACTCATCGGTTAATGTTTAGACACAGCCTTCCTTAGCACAAGTGCCAGTAACTAACTACATATAAGTTGCAGTTGTGTTCATGGAGGTTAACTTGCATTGTAAATAATAGCTATTTATGCAACAAGTGCTAAAAGTCGACGTTTATGCGCGAGACATGAAAATTATGAAACGAAGCCGAAGGCTGAGTTTCATAACATGTCTCGCGCATAAACTACTTTTAGCACTCGTTGCATACAATATTTTATCTACGACCTTAATTTTACCGTTATTAATCCATAAATATCGATTTAAGAAAGGTTCGCATCTGCGACGCTTTTAATTTATGTCATAATGGATAGTAGGCTACGCCGCGGTGGCGATTGTTTGACCACGCCCGTGCTGTCAAGGTGAGTTATGAAATGTAATTATTGATACTCCACATATGACTGTATTCATTACATAACGCTTTAATTATTTCAAAAACGCTTTACCTGTAACGCAAGAAGCAACTAGAATAGCTTTACAACTTCACTTGCAGTTCGAAATTGTAGTTTTGAACCTCGCTTCACTTTTAGCACATGTGCTAAAAGTAAACAGCTGATTTCTTTAAACACGGTAAACTATAAAACGTCACTTTTAGTGAAACAAGCTAGCGCTAAAAGGCCTACTTTTAGTAGTGGTCGTAGATAAACCAATTTTACAAGAAATTAGCTCTTTTATTTTAATTTAGACGATATCAGTAACACGTAGGTAATCATCAAAACTGGAAATTATATATTTTTTATTTCACAGATACAAAAAAATAAAAACTAGCCAAAAGCTATTCAAAATGTTTCCTATTTTCTTGAAGACACAAATTTACTTGTCTCTTCATACTATTAAAATAGTCAAGCCTGGTGATCTAGGTGGAAATTCTGAATTTGAACGTAAACTAATTATTCAATCACCAAAAAATTCGCGAAGGTAATTAATGGTCTCTTCAGCGGTGTGCGCAGCTGCGCCATCCTGTTGAAAGTAGTGATGGGAAGTTTCGATACTTTTGCGGACTCGCTCATTCCATTTCCATTCCGCAAGTGGAACGAGTCCGTCAGATTCGTTCCTCGGAACGAAATCGAATTTGAAATGCACATGCAGACGTCTGCGGTACCCAGTTACTCAGATCCGGATCTCAGAACGAACAATTCGCTGGCTGCGCTTCTCGCAATTTCAGCTTCTCGGTAAAGACTGTATTAGTGACTTAAGCAGGAAATTCAAACTTTAAATGCGTAGTTAAATTAGCTGTTGCACCACCTTTGTAGGAAAATGTACCACTACTTGCAATATTCACACCTACTACAGCAAACAGGTTTCAAATTTCACAAGTTTTTTTGTTCATTTTTACAATAACAAGGATGCACTTGGTGAAAAGACAATAGAACAGAATGAAGCAATAATCAGAATACAGACGGAAGAGTGTTCCAGCTGCTATTGAAAGGGCAAAAATTTAAACAAAAGAAACCTTGTGTTACAAATTGCAAAGAATAAAAACATGATAAATAGGCAGTTGATGTGGCATAGTAAGTTTGTTTTGGTCAGTAGTCACACCGTCGGTAGTTCAATATGTTTTTATGTTTGAAGCTTGAAATCAAATGGATACCTACAAAGCCGCCAAAAGCTATAAATCACTGATAACTGATAAAAAAGCATGCAACTTTGGCTGTATCATGTGTCACCTGTCGACGTCGAACCTCTAAAACGAACATTGTATTGTATTCTGTATTGAAATGGATTGAATAACGCAATGCCAAAGGAATGAATGTCCGACCGGATCGATACATCACTAAGTGGAAGTAGCCTTGCTGGAGCTCACCCTCATGAAGCTGACTAATATATTCATTTATAATATTTCTCTATCTCTGAGCAGTAACAGTTTTGTGGAAAAATATGGGTCCGATAATACATCTTCGAGACACAACAATCCAAATACCAACTTTTAACGGGTGAAGGGGAGTTTCACAAAAAGTGTGAGGGTTATGAGAACTCCATAACTTCATATTTTGTGAATTTATATACCCCTCGTCAACTGTATGCTGAGTAGCGAATTGTGACCTACCAATTTTACCTCTACAAGTAATGCTAGCTGTATTTCGGAATAAATCAACACATCTTTTAAGTACGCTGTAAAAATCTTAAAGGAAAGCAATGTCTGCACATTGTTGCCAAAATTCTGCTAATAATAGCACCGCATTGTGTTCTGTAAAAAGCATTATAATTGTAGCCTAATTGAATTTTGAATATAAACTTATGACAACAACAGTGATAACAATTAATGAATTCTAAAGCTTGCTGATGACATTACTTTTATTTTCCATGCTAACGCTCATGTAATTTGAACAGACAGTTTTTTCAGCATACATAAACAAGTAGAGACACTCATTGTCGGTTCCTTTGATGTCAAAATACCGATTTGGACGACCTTGAACGGCTCCTGGGGGGGTACTTTCCGATAGTACTAACAGCTGGCGTCACTACTTTATCACATATGATTGGTAGCAGAGCTAGTAACTGGTACAGTGCCTTTATATAGACAGTGGCGACAATACAACTAAGCCACACCCCCGCCGCCATATTTAGGCAAATTTCTAACGGGTGTTCATTTAAATCTGATCAGAGTCGACTGTGATACGTGTTTTACGTTTGGCAGTACTGAAAACATTCGAGATTTGCAGGTTAAGATTTGCATCAGTTTGTGTCAAAACTGAAGCAAAACCTAACCTACTAACCTCGAATTTGACATAGACTGACAATACACTTCAGTACTGCCAAAAGTATAACACGAATCGCAGGTGATTTAGCCTAAACATGGCGGCTAAAATCACGTGATCTATGGAGCCAATCAAAAGTAGGACACCCCATTGTCGCCACTGTCTATATAAAGGCACTGTAGTAACTGGCTCTGATTGGTAGAATTTTGTGCTGTCATCTGATAGTCAAGCTTAGAAATACCCCCTGAGGTACTGTCCCAGGCACTCTAGGCAGGTTTCAACATTTGGCATGGGTGTCTCTACTTGTTTGATGTATGTACGCTGGTATTTTATTCTTATTAGTCATTAATTTTTAAATTTCATTCATCGCTCTTCTATGAATTTTTGGCATGATCTTTTAAGATTAAAATTCATTTATTAAACTCACAATAAATAGAGAGCAACAATATAAAAAAACATTTTGTAAAGTAAAAATTGAATGAATAACATAGTAAATTAGATGTGAAATGTGATGTCCCGCTTTATTAATGCACAATCTAACTCTTCGTCTAATACCTTCAAATATATTATTTAATATTACGGCATTATTATTGATTTCTTCAATTTTTCCACTAATTCTTTGTTGAAGTTGCTGAATATTGTCCAGCGGAAGTTGAAAAATGGAATGTTTTAAATATGGCCACAGAAAAGAATCGCAGGGAGTTAAGTCACAAGACCTCGGGGGCCACACTGTAGTCCTGTTTTGACTAATAACTCTGTTTTCGTAAAACTCTCCAAGTAAATTTAAATTTTCTTGTGTCGTGTGAAGTCTTGACCCATCTTGTTGAAAGTAACCGCTTTGTAATTCATCGTCATGCAACTTTTCAAGCAACAGCGACAAAATTTCAGTACGCTATCGTTGTGCATTCAGCGAACCTAAAATTTGAATTAATAAAAATAAAATTTTATCGTTTTGCTGCACTTACCTTAAAAAAATATAGGACCTATAACTCTTCTTTTACTAATTGCAGCCCAAACCTCGATTTTTTGTGGGTGAAGCGGTTCTTCAACATAAAAATGGGGATTTTCAGCGCTCAACATCCTCATATTTTGTGAATTAATATAGCCGGATAAATAAAAGTATGCCTCATCAGTAAAGAAAGTTTTCTCAAACGCATCATCGTTATTTTCTAAATTATTGATAAACCAGTTACAGAATTCCAATCTAACCGGAGGATCGTTTGGCAGCAGTTTCTGATACACTTGCAACCGGTAAGGAAAATAATGCAAATTGCTTCTTAATATCCTATAAGATGTTGAATATGAAACATTTAATTGCTGTCCAAAATGGCGAACAGATACGTGTGGTTGTTCAAGCACAATTTGTCTCGCATTATTAACCACTTCTTCAGTGCGTATATTTGGTTGACCACTGCCTTGCTTCCGGGGTACACTTCCAGTTTCGCGGAAGTTATGGACCATTCTTGATAAAGCATCACTAAATACCTTATATTGTATAGTTACCAAGGGAAACTCCTCATTGAATCCCCTAAAGGTGTCTTCAATAGAATAAATCCAATTTTCATTGACTTTTCTTCCATTCCAAAAGTAACTTTCTGTTTTGATTGATGCAAGTAAACTTCGTGCAGTGTAAACTTTTGCCTGTCGCAGTGACAGATGGTTTCATAAACAAAATGCAATCTGACATTCACCTACAGACTTAAGTTAAGACATGACTAGAGACCCTGTATAAAAAGTAAGATTAATATACAGGGTCTCTAGACATAACTATATTTAAATTTAAAAGATCAGAAGTAATAAACCCATATATTTTTACTTCTATATTTCTAGTAGGGTGTGGGAACAGGCCAAAACATTACGGCGCCGACATAGTCTCAGTCTGAACACTGCGCGTCTCGTGTACATGCCTGTGAATTCGAACTCCACCTTTAGAAGCAAATTTTAAACTTGACCGTGAAGTTCATTTTCCCACCTCGCTGGACAACGCTTGCACACAGCTCACCAAGTGTGTAGAAACAGATGGTTGTCTCTCTCACTTACGTTGTGACCTCCCCACTTACACGCTCTAGCAATATCTCTCTCTTTCTTCAGCCTTTTAGGAAGTCCAATATTGAACATAGGCCTTCTCCAAATTTTTCCACTCTTGGCGGTTTTTTGCCTTTCTTGTCCATCTGAATCCGCCAATTCTCTTGAGGTCATCACTCCAGCGCATTTGTGGCCTTCCTCTTCTTCGTTTTCCTTTCCATGGGCGCCATTTGTGTATAATGTTGTTCCACCTTTCGTCCTGTCTTCTTTTATTGTGTCCGGCCCATTGCCACTTAAGGCGTGCCATTCTTTCTTTTACGTCTGTTATTTTTGTTTGTTGTCTAATACTTGTGTTTGTCACACGATCTTTCAGTGATATTCCGAGCATTGCTCTTTCCATGGATCTTTGTGTTTTTGCCAATTTCTCTACATTTTTCTTTGTGAAAGTCCATGTTTCTATACCATATGTTAAAACTGGCAGGATACACATGTCAAATACTTTGCTTCTAAGATGTTGCGGTATATTACTATCCTTTAGCATGAAACTTAGCTTGCCAAATGCCGCCCATCCCATTCTTGTCCTTCTATTTACTTCCGAGGTCTGATTTTCTTTACCCAATCTTATGTCTTGTCCCAGATATATATATTTTTCCATTTGCTCTACTACGTCGGCCCCTAATGTAATTTGTCGTTGTTCTTCACTGCTCACCATTACTTTTGTTTTCTTTCGATTTATTTTTAATCTTATTTTTTGTGATTGTTGTTCTAATTCCGTTAGCATTGTTTGTAACTCGTCGAAATTTTTCGCAATCACTATCACATCATCCACGTATCTTAAATTATTAATGTACTCTCCTTTGATGTTTATTCCCTTGTCTTTCCAATCTATTATTTTGAAAACGTCTTCCAAAGCAAGGGTAAACAGTTTTGGGGATATCGTGTCTCCTTGATGTACGCCTTTATTTATCGGGATCGGGTTAGTATCTTTATGTAATCTAAAGATGGTCGCTGCTTTCTCGTAGATATTATGTATTAGCTTTATGTATCGGTAATCAATTCGACAATTTTGTAATGCTTTCTCGATAGCCCACATTTCTATACTGTCAAACGCTTTTTCATAATCTACAAATCCCAAGTACAGTGGAAAATTATATTCAGTCGATTTTTCGATCAATATTCTAATTGTATGCAGGTGGTCAATTGTACTGTATCCGGCTCTAAATCCTGCTTGCTCTTTGGGTTGGTACTGGTCTAATTTTCTGGTTAGTCTTGCCGTTATAATTTTTGTCAGTAACTTATATAGTTGCGAGAGTAATGTGATTGGTCTATAATTTTCCAGTTTTGTCTTGTCCCCATTCTTAAATATTAATACCGCTACTGCTTCGTTCCATTCTTGTGGAATTTGTCCTTCTTCGAGGCATTTGTTCATCAATATCTTCAGTGCCTTTATAATTTCTGCACCTCCTTCTTTTAACATTTCTGATAATATTTTGTCTTTTCCGGGAGCTTTATAATTCTTCATTTCTTTTACAGCGCTTTCTATCTCGTCTTCATTTATTTCTAGCATTTCTTCTGAGTTAACGTTTATTATTTTTCTTTTTAGTTCTCGGGCAATTTCCGGTTCCGGGGAGATTTGTGAAGTATATAATTCCTTATAAAAGTTTTCTATTATTTTTAAATTCTGTTCTTCGTTCCTTACTTCTTTATTTTCTTTGTTCTTTAGTGTAATCATTTGCTTTCTTTCTGTTTTTCTTCTGATGCACTTCATGTTTTTGTTTTCTTCTATAATTTTTTCTATCAGTACTTGTTGTTGTTGCTTTATTTCTTTCCTTATTGATTTTCGTATTGGTTTGTTTATTTCTCTATACACTGGCGTGTTCTATCTCCCGGAGGCTAGTATTTCTCTTCTCTTTTTTATCATAGTTCTTGTTTCTTCAGTGATTGCCTCTTTTTCATTCCTTTCTTTATTAATTGCAATTTTACTTCCTTTTACTATAAAGGAAGTATTGGATTCACCCCAAAAATTCGAAATTCAGTTTTCAACGGATCTTCACGTTTTAGAGTCCCCTGATCCCAAAAAACATATTTTTATTGGTCTGTCTGTCTGTGAACAGAATATCTCAAAAACGAAAAGAGGTATGGCGTTGAAACTTCATATATAAGTTTTGTGTACTATGTAGATGAGACAGCAAGCTTTTGAAGAAAATCGCATAACCGGAAGTAGGTGTTTACTCTTGTGATTTTTCAGTTTTTTTCGATTTTTTCAAAAACGGCTCGAACGATTTTTTTTAAACTTTACATTTTTCTTACATTTTTAATGTGTATTGATGTGAGATAGGTGATTTTCAAGTTGAATACTTCTAAAGTGGGTTTCTTTTGTTTTTTTTCTATTTTTTTTATTAACTCCTATTTTAAATAAAACACCCGGTATATTATTACATTTTTGAATTCACCTTAAAATTCTAGAGAAAATTTGTCTCTTCTACTAACACTCGATTTTGTACCGTTTTTGTAGAATTTGTAATTTTTGAAAATTTTTAACAAATGGTTAAAAATTAAAAATGAAATTTTTGACTAATTATAAGATCACTGTAAAAGGAAGTTGTGTGAGTGTATCACACCAGATTTTTATAAGTGGAATATTTTAATGATTTAGTAATTGTTGTGTTTATTTCATCAATGCTTTTTTCGCTTAAATTTATTTGTTGTCTCAGTTTAATTGTCACCTCTTCTTGATATTTTATTCTTCTATTTCTCAGTTTTCGTGGATCTACTACTGGATTGTTTTTCCGTAGCAATTTTGTTCTTTCTATTTGTTTGTTTATATATATTTTCGCTCTTACCAGGCGGTGGTCACTTCCAGTTGTGAAACTGTTTAGTACTGATACATCTTGTATATTTTCTTTATTTGTTTATAGAATATAATCTATTTGATTCTTTGTTTTCCCATCCGGGCTTACCCACGTCCATTTTCTATTATCCTTCTTCTTGAAAAAGGAGTTCATCGTTTATAGGTTTTCTTTTTCTATAAAGCTCAATAGTGTATTTCCTCTTTCATTTCCTTCTCCATATCCAAAGTCTCCAATTCTCGTTTCGTTGATTTCTTGTTTTGTTCCTAATTTAGAATTAAAGTCTCCAATAATCATTTTCATTTTTGTTTTATTTTCTTCTATCGATTGACTTATTTCTTCGTAGAAATCTTCTACTTTATCTTCATTGTCATTTGTTGCTGTAAGTGCATATATTTGTATTATTTTCAACTTGTGTCTTTTTGTTACTTTTATAATTATATAAGCGACGCGACTGGATATTCCTTTATACATTTCAACATTCGGTGCTAGTTTCTTGTTTATTATCATTCCGACTTCTCCCAGGTTATCTTCTTCTTTTCCTTTATGGTATAAAATATGTTCAGATTTTAGTTTTAAACAGTTTTCTCCTTTTCTTCTTACTTCTGCTAAACCTACTACATCCCAGTTAATATTTTCTAATTCCTTCTCTAGTTCTAATAGTCTTTCATTGTTTGACATCGATCGTATATTATATGTTGCTATGTTTAATACAGTCTTCTTCTTCGTCATCATCTGGCAGCCTGTTCGGTCCCAGCAATTCTTAGCACCCCCTGCCTCTTCATTACACTGACTGCTGCCTTGGTCAGGTTCTCCAAGGCTGCTGGGGACTAGGGGCCTTTTCCTTTCATGTTGTCATCTTAATTTGGAAAGTTTTTGGTAAAAATAGCCCACCACGCTTGCCAAACGGGTTGGTGAGCGAGTAGTAATCAGTTTTGTACTGACTCTGATCGCTGCCGTTGATCCGTTTACTATGGATCTTGCCACCGATCCTAGAATGCCTTCCCTACTCTGGGGGTATTCAGCCTGTAGGGTACACTAAGTCCTAATGCACCCTGAGTAAATAGTGGACTGTATAAAAACTTTTAAAATACTTTATTTTACCAAAAATAACAGTAACTCGTTGCCGACATAAACAGGTCGTCCGCCATGTTCGCGTCACTTCCGGTCTCGGTCTCGCAGTGTCTATTGCGCGCACTCCGACTAAACAGTTCTACTTTTTCCACAGAGATGGCGCACCTAGTAACTAAAAACTGAATTAGCAACACAATTATCGCCGCATACGGAACATGCCGCCGGCCTTGGAATGCACTAGCATTTCAAAAAATAACAAACTAAATGAATACGTATAAATAATATAAGTATATAGTTGTATATATAACATAAAACAAAAATGCCAGATTAACAGAAAAACAGAATACCGTCAAATTGGTAGCACACACAGATTGCGAACAGAACGTTTCACCACACTGCCGTTGCTGAGTTGCACAGTCACGACCCTGGTAATACTGTCCTTTCCTGCATGAAGTTCCTTTACACGAGCGGTAATCCAGTGAAACGGTGGTACCTTATCATCCTTGATTAGTACTAAGCTGCCACTGGTCAATAGCTCCGAAGAATTTTTGTGCCATTTGAGTTGGGCTTGTAGTTCTGTAATATATTCACTGCTCCAACGTCGCCAAAAATGTTGTACAATTTGTTGTAGTCGGTTGAAATGATTAAGTCGGTTAGTCGGAATTTCAGTAAAATCGGGTTCAGGTAAGGAGTTAAAGATCTTCCTATAAGGAAATGTGCAGGGGTCAATGGTGTATGATCGTCAGGACTTGAGGATAAGGGACTGATTGGCCTTGAATTTACCACTGCCTCTATCTGATTTAGTACTGTAAAGAACTCTTCGAAGTGCAGAGAGTTTAAACCAATCACCCGTTTTATATGGTATTTTATGTTTTTTACACCTGCCTCCCAGAGGCCACCAAAATTAGGCGATTTAGCCGGTATGAATTTCCAATTGATACCCTCATTAGTTAAAAATGTTTCAATTGTACATGAATGCTCTTTGATAAGTCTCAAAATTTCTGTGTTTGCGCCCACAAAACAGGTGCCATTGTCACTAAAAATACACTCTGGTTTTCCCCGTCGAGACATGAATCTTTTTAAACATGCTATAAATGCTTGACTCGTTAAATCAGTCACCAGGTCCAAATGAACGGCTCTGGTAGACATACAAATGAAAATGCAAATCCATGCCTTGGTTGTAACTGGCTTTCTTGTTTTTCGGTCTTTTAGCAAAAAAGGTCCGGCATAATCGCAACCTGTGTTTGCGAAGGAAAATGACTGACTCACCCGTTCAGGCGGTAGGTTTCCCATTGAAATTTCATAAAACCTAGGCTTTACCTTGAAACAGGTAATACATTTGTTAACTAGCAATCGGCATAAATTACGACCACAAATTGGCCAATAATGTTCTATTATTGAATACAAGAGCTGTTGTGGTCCGCAATGTAATAGTCTTTTATGCTCGGAAATTAAAATTATTTCAGTAAGTGGGTGCTTATTATGCAATATAATTTGATGTTTCTTGTCGTAAGGAATAGGGGCTTTGAGTAAACGACCGCCTACTCTTATTAAACCATCGGAATGTAAAAAAGGCTTTAGCATTAAAGTACTGCTTGACTTGTCGACCTGACTGCCTGCCGCGAGGCACTTGAATTCGTGACTAAAAGATTGTAATTGAGAAATTTTTAATAAAGTTATCATAGCCGCGTCTAATTCTTTAGTACTCAATTGTCCCATTTGTTTTGAGTTAGGGTTCTTAATGTTAAAAATAAAACGATTGATATATGCAGCTACGCGTTTCAATTTACCTAAATTTGAAATTCTACAAAAAAGGTCAAATTCTTGAAATACTGATAGATTTGCCACAATACGTTGTTCAGGAATAGACTCATAATCAAGAACTGGAGTAGTAGACGGCCACTCTAAAATGTCATTTTCAAGCCATGTGGGCCCGTTCCACCACAACGTATTTGTCAACAGGTTGGCTGCTGATATACCACGTGAAATGCAATCCGCTGGATTTTCTTTAGAAGCAATATGATGCCAGTCTTGGCAATCAGTCAAGGTTTGTATAACACTAACCCTATTTGCGACGAACGTTTTCCATCTTTCAGGACTGCCGTTTATCCAATAATACGTAATTAATGAATCTGTCCAGAAAAAACATTTTTCAAACTTCATTTTCAAGGAACTTTGTACACGCTTAGATAATTTTGCACCTAATGCCGCCGCGCACAGCTCTAATCTTGGTAATGTGACTTGTTTTATTGGAGCAACTTTACTCTTTGCACAAAGCAAGTTGCACGAAATTTTACCGTTTGCGATACTTCGAACATAACACGTTGCACCATAACCTTTTTCTGATGCATCTACAAATGTATGAAGTTCGAAATTATTTGCCGTAGAGTCCAAAACATGACGATTTATTTTTATGTCGTGTATGTTTTTTAATTTAAATTCTAACCATTTTTTTGCCAGCGAATCTGACACAGGTTGATCCCTACAAACTTTCTCGCGCCACAATAGTTGTAGTATTATTTTAGCTGTCATTATCACAGGGCCAAGAAGACCTAAAGGGTTAAATAATTTGCCAATCGTCGATAAAATAGCCCGTTTAGTCATAACTCGTTCATACCTAAACTCACTTGTGCAATATTGAATCATATCCGAATTTGCGTTCCAAAATATACCGAGTGTTTTATTTGACTCATTTTCTCCGAGATGCAGGATATTACTTTCTGAATTTGAATTACTTGTGAATTTTTCACAAAGCTCTGGGCGATTCGATAACCATTTTCTAAGTTCGAATCCTGCTGTAGCCAATATATTAGTAATGTCTCTTTGTAATTGCAAAATTTCTGTTTCCGAATTAGAACCTGCTAAGAGATCATCAACGTAAAAACTATCAGTGATAATCTCACATGCCAAAGGATAATTGTCCTTATTAATAATAGCCAATTCAAGCAAACAACGGGTAGCTAAAAACGGTGATGCCGCAACCCCATATGTTACAGTTAATAGCTCATAGCATTGCAACTCGTCAAATGAATCCGATCGCCAAAAAATTCGATGAAATCGTGTATCATCTTGGTTCAAATGAATCTGCCGATACATCTTAGTAATATCAGCATTTATCACGAAGGTATACTGCCGAAATCGCAATAAAATATCAAACAGTTCGCTTTGTACTGTCGGTCCAGCCTTATGCATCTCATTTAGTGATACGCCACTGTCCCTTTTCGCACTCGCGTCAAAAACGACCCTAAGTTTTGTTGTCAGACTTGCTTCTTTGAGTACTGCATGATGGGGTATATAATACACTCCAAAGTCACTAAGCTCGTCTACACTATGGGATAATTTTCGCATATGGCCTAAACTTTCATATTCTGTCATAAATTCCGAGTATTGATTTTTCAACTCTTTATTTTTGTCTAGCCTTTTTTCTAGCAAATGAAATCGTCGAATCGCGCCGTCCTTCGAATCACATAACTTATTTTTATCCTTAATCAAAAGGTATTCTTACTACAAAACGCCCGGTAGTACTATCTCTTTCCGTGTTTTTTATAAAATGTGTTTCACAGAAATTGTCAATTTTCGGTATATCATCGCACTCTTCTATACGCCAAAATTTCTCGAGACTTTCAACCTCACTATCAACGCAGTGATGACATGATATTGTTTTCAATGTGCTATTATTATTAGCAAAAGGATAATTAAATTCTCCGCCTAACACCCAGCCTAATTCAGTGTTTTGTATAACTAAGCCGCCTTGAAGTTTTACTTGGTTTTGTACTAACAAATCATAAAATAAACCAACTCCAAAAAGAATATCAATGTCCGATTTTTGATTAAAATTAGGATCACACAACCCCCGTGGGTAAGTTTAAATTTTTAATATCAAAAGAGTAACTAGGCATTGGTTGCGTGATTTTCGGCAAAATCAAAAAGGATGCTTCCTTGGAATATTCCGAAATTCGTGAACTAAAGGTAAAAGTCGTTTTGTAATTAGCTAACAATGAATTATTGTTTCCAATACCAGAAATTGAATAATTAACACGTGTCTTATGAAAACCTAATTTATTTGCTAGCGATTCTGTCACAAAATTGCTTTGAGAGCCTGGGTCCAATAAAATTCTAGCCGAAACAACGTTTCCTTTTTTATCCATAATATCTACAATCGCTGTCGATAGTAAACAGTACGTAATAATTGTCAAATCATTCTTAGATGCTCCGCCGCCGGCCGTAAGCGCGTTTATTGTGGATATTGTATTATCATTTTTTGTGGACATGCCCGCGCCCTCCCCGCTTACTTGATCGTCGCTGTAAGTTAACATTGAGTGCAGAGCCGGACTGTCGACTGTTTGCCTCTCAGCCGCCACAATTTCTGAGTCTTTATGTAACAAGGTGTTATGCTTTTTATTGCATACTCTACATGGTGTTTTTTTACACTGGTGCATGAAATGATTAGGATTAAAGCAATTCAAGCACAATTTAAGCTTTTTAACTTCTTTGTTTCGTTCACTAACATTTAAATTTGCAAATGCATTGCATTTAAAAATAGAATGGTTCTGTTTACAGAAATAACACGTAAACCCTAAATTGGAACTACTCGTCAGTGACTGGAAAGTTTGAGTTTTAGTTTTAAAGTTGCTCCTTGTCGAAGCCTTAACGTTAATTTTAGATTTATTGGCCATATTGTTGGACTTTGAAAGTTCAAGTTTTTCAAGCATTTCACACTTTTCTTTAAGAAACAGTTTAATTTCGTCAAATGTGGGTAGTTCCCCTTTTATTTTAAAGCATTCCCAATCCCTTCTTGTCCTGTTGTCAAGTTTAAACACGATCAAATGTACTACAAGCGCATCCCAGCTTTCTGTAGGTTGTCCCAAAGTTTTAAGAGACCTTAAATTTTTACTAAAAACATCAAATAAGCTACGAAGTTGAATACTATTTTCTTTCGTCAACACAGGTGCATCAAATAATGTTTGAATATAATTAAAAATAATTAATTGCTTATTTTCATATCTTTCGGTCAATGTCAACCAAGCCACTGGATAATTTTCAGCTGTAACTGAAATTGATTCAATCAACTGTGATGCTTCGCCCTCGAGGCATGATTTCAAATAATAGAATTTTTGAACCTTATCTAAAGAGCCATTATTTTCAACCAGAGACGTATAAATGTCTCGAAATTCTAGCCACTTGTCTAAAACCCCTGAAAAATTAGGTAATTTCAAAACAGGCAATTTTGCACTCATTGTATATTGAGCTGGAGGCCCAAAATTACTAATGTTGCCATTAACTACGTCTGACGTCACAGAATTTATTTCACTCTGTTCAAATCTAATAATAAAAGCCGAAATTTTTGAAGCTAAATCAAAATAACATGTCTCGAAATGTTCTCTTTCTATTAACTCCCTATCCTTTTCGTCAACAGAAACCTGGTCATCTATATCTAAGTTATATTCTATCTCAGACTGTATTTTTGAAAACTCGTCAATGATTGGTTCTAACTTCTGCCATCTTAATTTTAATTTAAGAAAAGTGTCTTCGTCGAGACTATTTAAATTTAAAGAATCAAAAAAGGTCTGCAGCCTTGTCAAACTGCCTTTAATTTGGCCTCTTTTAAACTTAAGTTGCCGTAACTCAGCCATTGTTTTAAATAACAAAAACAAACAGTTTCAATTCAAGTACAACCAAACAATAAATTGGAATGGACTCACGGATTGTCTGAAATCTGCTGTTAGTGCGATCCTGCACTGGAACCTTGCCTGCTTGCTTGCGGTGAACGTCGTCACCCTCAAGAAGCTGCGATGTTGCCAAACGCCTACGCTAACCTGCCGCGTTTTAGTGCTGTCTTGCACTGGATTCTTGCCTGTTGCGATGAACGTCGGCACCCTCAGGAGGCTGCGATGTTGCCAAACACCTACGCAAACCTGCCGCGTTATTCTTGCCTGTTGCGGTGAACGTCGTCAACACAACACAATTATCGCCGCATACGGAACATGGCCCATTGAGCCCTTTCTACGCTTTCTGCATATTGGCCTCAGACACAGGATTTAAATTACTTTGCCTGTTGGTCCGCAGGAGATATTTAATTTCTCTCCTACCCAGTATATCTACTGGGCGTTCCCCGATCTGCCACCTGGGGACGCGTGCTCTAGTAGTTTCAGGCTCCCCCGAGAAGGTTTCAGGCTCCTCCGAGGAGCTAGCAATATAGTGCTATTAAATATACGAATAAACTACATGACTTAATGTTTTCAAAGCCAACCTTGATTTTGTTTTCATTTGCTCACATGTTAGATACAGTCATACTGGATTATGCAGACGATACAGCCATAGGTAGCATTGATGAAAGGGACATAATTGAAATTTATAGAACAGGAAAGGATAATTCAGAAGAGGTGGAACTTACATTAAACAAAGAAAAATTAAAATACCTAAGAATATCAAGACAAGTAGACCAAGAAGAACAAGTAACTAGGAATATAGGAATAGGTAGGGTAAATAAGTTTAAATACCTAGGCACAGTAATGAATGAAACGAATGACATAACCAAAGATGATAAAACCCAAACATTCATAGTCAATAGGGCTTATTTTGCCATGAACAATATTTTTAAGACAAAATTAATATAGAAAAAAGCAAAAGTGCGGCTATACAGGGTGTACCGGTTTTTTTCTGCAATTTTTTTTATAGATAGTAAATGTTATTGTGATCAGAAAATTGTATATATACATACTTTTTTTGATCTCTTAACAAGTTACAGTATGTTACAAAAGAAATACGAACATTTATTAATGTAATAAAACAAAAAAAAAGGAAGTAATAGTTCTAATAGGCGTGTAAAAGAAAAACAAACACATTATACTAAATGTTCAAAATGACCTCCACCCATTTTTATGCATTTCTGGCAGCTTGCCACGTTGGCTTCTTGCACACAATTTAGCACAACTTAAGGCCAACGCGCACTTGGGCGACGCACGGAGCAGCGCGGCGAAGAGCCGAAGAGCCGTGTTAACGCGCACTTGAGAGCCGTTTCTGTCGACAACCGGGTTGGTGTTAACCGAATATTTTGTGGATTTGTTTGTGTTCGGTAGCTTTAATAAATAAAATGGATAGCTCGGACGAAAATACTCTAATTGTCTCTTTGCTTTGTGAAGAAGCTGGAAAAAGAGATAAAAAAGCCGTTGTCAACTCCGAAGTCCTTTTCGATTAAATTTCGACCAAGAGATCACTATGCAAAAAAACTACGTATACAACACGTTTTGAAAGTTCTTTCTTTCATTCATTTGCTTGATTAGCTCGGGCTTCGCCCTCGTTATCAAACTGCAAATTCATGAAAAAAAGTATGACTCAAAACTAGTTGTACAATAGTAATTTGTACAACTAGTTTTGAAAGGAATTGATCGAGTTAACTTGTCAACCAATGGCATTCTTCAATTTAAAAATAAACTACCAATCGAACGATTATTGTAGTGACAATATTTCGAGAAGCTTTATTTCAGCGATAATTTTTTCTGTAGGTAACTATTTTTTAATGAAAATTAACTTGGATTTTAGTTTTAGAAAAGGATACAATTCAAAGGCCGCTAGTTTTGTGAATTTAAAATTTTAGTGTTAGGAATTTTTATTGACCATTTTAAGTTAAATTGTCAAGACGAATAGGACTCTAGGTCAAAATATTGCCGAAAATGTTTGCTCTTCAGATTGTCTCGTTTATGTTGCTTTAGAAAATAACGACTCGTGCAAGCACTCGTGGTTATTTTCATCGCCACAGAAACTCGTATCTGAATCGCAAAAATTATTGTCGGCAATATTTTGACCTCTTGTCCTATTATTACTGAAAATTAATAGCGAAATGCTGAATGTTAATGGAGCGGCGAGCCAGAAAGTGAAGTTTGCATCCAAATTATTTCAGTTATTTTATAATTCACATTATTTTGATTTGTAGATTGTTTAAAAGAATGTTGGAAATCCCAATAACCTATAATTCATCAAATATCATGTCTGCTTAGAAACACATAAGCCCCCCTGTAAAGATAATCCTTTGCCAGACGTCAATCAAACGAAACAAATGTTGCAAGCCACAATTCAGGTCACAGCATTTTCTACGAATTTTAACGTTAAATGCGTCATGGGTTTGTAGTTAATTTCTATGAAAATGAGACAGTAATTTTAAATTTAAGACGAAATAGATGTTTCTAAGTAAAACAAGCATTTATGATTAAAAATATATTGCTCAACAAATGAACTGGACCACCCATAAAAATTTTATTATTGATTTTTATTGATTTTATGACAAAAAGTCATTCTTTATAAAAAGTTCTGCTTTCAAGCTTCAACGAAAGACAAGAAAAGAATTCAACTCTTGCGTTTAGCGTCTGTCGGAATACATTCGGCTAGTTCCAACTGCTTTCGGAAAACTTCGTAAACCCCAATTCCGGTCTCTTGGGTCGCAAGGTAACGCGCACTTGGACGAAGCACCGCGCAAAGTGGCGCGGCGCAGTGAAAAATATTCCCTGGCAAGAATTCCGCTAGGGTAGCTTCGCTGCGTCGCGCCGCGCTTCCGTCAAGTGCGCGTTAGTAAATGGGCAGATTATTGATTTACTGAGATATTATTTTAATATTTTAAAATTTCCGTAACCTGTTAAGGAGTTAGAAACAGTAGAAATCTATATACCATTTTCTTATCAGAATAACATATTTATTATTATACCAGCTCATTAACCGCTAGCAGTTATGGCTGCTTATTTTCAAATAAGCTTTCATAATTCTTTATTTGGGATGGATTAATTCTCATATTGCTCTTTCTTTTAGCCTCGTAAGTCTTTGTTGGTCTTGGCATCTTCTACAATTTTTGCCCATTCCTTTCTATGCGACATTTTTCCCTCCATTTCTTTATTCCCATCTTCTTTAGATCGTCTTCTACATCATTTAGCCATCTTATCCTGGGTCTACCTCTCCTACTTGCTTCAGTTGGTGACCATTCCGTCATTATTCTTATTGCTCGGTTTTTGTTTGCTCTCATTACATATCCCAACCATTTTATTCTTTGTTCTTTCATGTACGTGATGATGTCTTCTCCTTGCATTTGCTCTATTAATTCGAAGTTCATTCTCGGTCTGAGTTAATTTTCTTCTGTTCGTTTAGGCCCCATTATTCTTCGTAAAATATTTCTTTTGAATACTCGTAAATCTTCTTCTTTATTAGTCAATGTCCATGTCTCTGTTGCATATGTTACAACTGATCTGATAAGAGTTTTATATATTTGTAGTTTGGATTGTTGCTTAAGTATTTGATATTGAGATAGTTTTTATTCGCGTAGTATGTTTTATATCCAGTTTGTATTTTTTCTTTTGTCTTTTCACTTCCACTATAATTTTTGTTATATATTGTTGTGCCTAAATAAAATGATGTGTACATTTTTTACATTTAACGTTCCTTCTACATCTGATTTTCTAATTGCACTTTCCAGAGCTATGTTAAATAACATGGCCGATAACATATCTCCCTGTCTAACTCTTTCTCTTACTTTAATTGTATCTGTCACTTGGTTTCCAATTTTTACTACTGCTGTTGTGTCTTTAAGTGTTATCTTCACAAGATTTATTATTTTTTGTGGTATCCCCATGTGTACCAGTTCTGTTATTATATTAGTTCCATTTATCTTATCAAATGCTTGCTTAAAATCTATAAACATGAAGTGGAGTGATATATTAAATTAATATGCTTTTTCCAGTATTTGCTGCATTATGTGTATAGCGTCTGTAGTTGATCTTCCCTGTCGGAAACCTTGTTGGTAATCTCCAATCATATTTTCTGTGTATTCTTGCAATTTGTTTTTAATTATCTTTGATAGCACTTTGTAGGTTACATTTATTAACATTATTCCTCAATAGTTGGAACATTCTTCTATATCTTATTTTTTATAGATCATGAAGATTACTCTTTTTCTCCATTCTTCTGGCATTTTTTCCTCTCTCCATATCGTGCAATTTTTTGTGTAGTAACTTCCCTCCATATTTAAGGTATTCTGTTATTATGTCATCGCATCCTGGTGTTTTATTGTTTTTTAAGCTTCTTATTGCTTGTTTTACTTCTAGTGTTGGTTCTTCTATTATCGTTTGATTTGTTATGATGTCTGGTGGAGTGATTGTACTTGTTTGGTTGTCATTCTTTAATAGTTGTTCATAATAATTTTTCCATATATTTTGAATTTCTTTTGTTTCATATCTCGATTTTCCTTGTGCATTTTTGTATCCTCTTGTTTTTATTTCAAAGGTTTTCTTTTCTTGCCTATTTTGTTTTCGTTCCATTTTCTTTTCTTTTGTTTACATACGTTTCTTGCTTCCGTGTTTGCTTCTTTATAAAATTGCTTATTTTCTTCTGTTCTTGATTGCAGCCATTTTATCCATTTTTTGTTTTTTGATTCAGTGACTTCTTTGCATTCTTGATCGTACCAATCTTTGTTCTTATCATACTTTTTATACCCTACACATTCTACTGCTGTTGTTAAGATACTATTTTTTATTTTGCTCTATTGATCTTCGATTTTGTTTGTATCCGCACTGCAAGATTGGTGCTGTTGAAACTTCTGTGTTATTTCTTCTTCTAATTTCAGTTGCACTTTTAGATCTTTTAATTTTTCTACATTGAATTTTTGCTTCTTTTCGCTTCTTGTTTTTTCCCACTCTATACTTTTCTTTTCTCTAAACGTAGCAATTACTAATATGTGGTCTGTGTGTATATTGGTTCCCCTATAAGACCTGACATCTTGTATGTTTTTAGCCCTATCTTTGTTTATTAAGACGTGATCAATTTGACTGTATGCTGTTTGATTTGAGTGGTTTCATGTTATTTTGTGTCTTTGTGGATGTGGAAATTTTGTACTAATTATAAATAAATTCATTGACACTGCCAAGTTACATATCCTATTTCCATTGTTATTAGTTTCTTTATGTATCATATTTTTACCCGCTACTTTTTTTATGTGTTCTTCTGTTCCTATCTGGGCGTTTATATCTCCTAATATTATTAGAGTATCGTATTTTGGTGTTTTTTTACACTCATTTTGTAGTTCTTCGTAAAACTTCTCTTTTTTGTCATCTTCATCCACTTCTGTTGGTGCATACACACATATAAGGGTGGTATTATATAACTTTACACGTATTCTAAGTTCTAAATTCTTTCATTGATGGCTTCGAATTTTATAATGTTCATTTGTTTCTTGTTTACATTGAAACCTGTTCCATTTCTGCCTTTCTTTGCTCCTCCACTCCAATACATAATATAGTCTTTTTTATTGATTTCTCCTTTACCAGCCCATTTTTTCCTGCAAACCCATAATGTCGATGTTATACTTCTACTTATTTGTACTAGTTCAATCATTTTTCCTGGTTGTAATAGTGTCCTTACGTTCCATGTCGCAATTCTTGTTTTTTTCTTATTATGGTTTGTTATATTTTTAGGTTCTTTAATTTTCTTCTCACTCATATTCACATTCTTCCTCCATAGCTTGTTGGTTGTTTTATCTGCTTTCTTCGTTTGTATTTTCCACTTTTTATACATTTCTTTTCTTCTCCTTCCTTCTCTTTTTCCGTTATCTTGCCAAGGTCGTCTTCAATTTGGATACTTATTGTACTGATTTCTCCTATTTTTTCCTGGTGATCGGTGTATCTTTGTTTGCTTTCTCTGATTTTTCTTGTGAAAACCCCGCTAGCAAGCTTTGAGACCAAACCGTTTTAGTTTTGTATTGTTCGTCTTCCTTTTTTTCTTTGTTAGATTTTTTATTCATATTTTCTTCAGGTAATGGTAATTCATTATTACTTGGTGATCTATCTATTAAGGTTCTCTTCATGCCTGATCGTTCCTCTTTTTCTTTTCGTTTGTATTCACCAATCTCCAGTTCTCTTATTCCATATTTTTCTCCACTTATTATTAATTTATTTCCTTTTAATTTCGTTGTATATCGTTCTTGTCTCGCTTCCTTCATGTGTTTTAGTAGTTCTTTTCTTTCTTGTTGTTTACTGTGTGTAAGGTCTTTCTTTAACCAGATGTTAGTTCCCTTTAGTTTAATTGAGTTTTAATAATTCCCATTTTTTATTTTCATTCAAGAAGGCAATTAAAATGGGTCTACATTTATTTTCATAAAATTTTCCCATTCTTTTTATATCTTCCATCTTATTTCTGATATTGAGATCTATTTCCATTTTCTTAATAACTTCTGTAAATTTTTCTTCCAATGTTTCTTTGTTTTCTCCTTCTTCATCCTGTCTTCCGTAGCACACCAAATTTCTTTTTTTAATATCTCTTTCCAGGTATTCCATTTTTAGTTCTTGGCAGTTTATTTTCTCTTCTAGTTCCGCTATTTTTATTTGTTGTCTTTCTATTTTTTCTTCCCTTTTATCTATTGTTATTTTTAGTTGTTTTATTTCCACCTTATTACTTCGGTTGTCTTCCATTGTTTATTTTATGTTTTGATTCATCGTTTCTAACTGATTATTGATTTTTTCAAGAATACTTTCCATTTTTTCAAAAATTTTCCGTGTTGTTGCTTCTTTTTAATAGGTTTTTCGATGTTGCAATTTTCCCACTACCGAATTGTTTAATAGAAAATTACTCACGATTGAGCCAGCCTTTTCGTGGTTTTGATTAACCTTATCATGGCCTTCCGTCTTTTTTAATTTTAGAGTATTAATCCGCACGTTCCACCTGTCTATTGCGCACCTCTGACCTTTAGTTTATTTAAGTATTTTTACGCTCCGCCATGGAATTGGCCCCGTTTTTATGTGAGTTTATTGTTTTTAGAGTGCATAAATATAAACACTGCTTATCGTGCACCACCGTGCTCAGGCTCCACAGCTGTTGGTCGAACCTTGGCTGATAACTTGCGGTAAACCGGGCGGCCTTGCGGCGGTCGCTCGGTGCTTGCGCTTGTTTATGCGGTTTTCGTATGTACGTATTTATTACACTCCGAGAAGCTAGGAATTCAGTGCACTCTTTACACTCTACACTCTACTAACTCGTTGCAGCCTTTTTTTAAGACACTATTTGCACTACGCAGAACGAGTGCATTTATCGTCACTGCTAAGTTCCACGTCCGTTCAGTAGGCGAGCCAGAGACAACTTCAGAATAACATTTACTATCTATAAAAAAAAAATGCTGGAAAAAACCAGAATACCCTGTATACGACAATAATAAGACCCGTACTAATATATGCTTGTGAATCATGGGCATTAATGAAAAAGGAAGAACAGCAGTTCTTCTTCTTCTTCCTCAGCCGTTTTCTGTCCACTCCTGGACATAGGCCTCTTTCATATGTTTCCATGCTTCTCTGTCCTGTGCTACTTGAAACCATCTCTTTCCTGCTAGTTTTTTGATGTCATCTAGCCATCGTTTCTGTGGTCTGCCTACACTGCGCTTTGTTTGTGTTGGTCGCCAGTGTGTTATTCTTGATGTCCATCTGTCTTGATCTTGCCTGGCTACATGTCCTACCCATTGCCATTTAAGTTCTGCCGTACGTGTTATTATATCGACGACTTTGGTTCTTCGTCGGATTTCTTCGTTTCTGATTTTGTCCCTTAAACTGAAACCAAGCATAGCGCGATCCATCGCTCTCTGCAGTACTCTTAGATGGTCGGCACTCGTTTTTGTCATTGACATAGTTTCCAAGCCATAGGTCGCTACTGGTAATATACACGCGTCAAAGACTTTGCGTTTGAGATTTATTGGTATATCCCTATTTCTGAGTACATGGTTTAATTTGCCAAAAGCTGCCCATGCTAGTCGTATTCTACGCTTTATCTCACCTGTCTGATTTGCTTTACCTATTTTGATGGTATGCCCTAAATATATATATTATTTTACGTTTTCCAAGATCAAGTTATCTATATTTATATTTTCTTCAGCATTACTCATTACTTTGGTCTTGGAGAAGTTCATTTTTAAACCCACTTTTTTTGACGCTGCATTTAGTTGTTCTAGCATGTCTGTCAGTTCTTGAATGTCACTACTTATTAGAACAACATCATCGGCAAAACGCAAGTGGCTCAAATAGGACCCATCGATGTTGATGCCTTTGGTCTCCCATGACAATGACTTGAAGATGTTCTCTAGCGCCAGGGTAAATAGCTTTGGAGATATAGGATCTCCTTGACGCACACCTCTATTGATCTTAATTTTATCGGTCACTAGGTCTTCGTTTATTTTAACGTGAGAAGTGGCATTTCCATACACATATTTTAAGAGACTAGAGTATCGAGAATCAATTCTAGCTTGGTCCATTGCTTGCAAGAAAGCCCATGTTTCAATAGAATCGAATGCTTTATGAAAATCTATGAATACTAAGTGAAGGGGTATGTTATATTCGGTTGTTTTTTCTATTAATGTTCGTATCGTTTGTAAGTGTTCAATGGTACTGAACCCTTTCCGAAACCCCGCTTGTTCCACCGGTTGGTAAGCATCGAATTTGTTTGTTAGTCTGTTGGTAACGATCTTGGTTAGGAGCTTATATAGATGTGATAACAGGCTGATTGGACGATAGTTTTCTATATTGGCATTATCGCCTTTTTGGAAAAGCAGGATGACTTCTGCATTTTGCCATGAATCTGGGATTCTTCCTCCTCTAAGACATTTATTAAGAAGTGTTCGTAATGCATCTTCTATAATAGCTCCTCCCATTTTTAGCATTTCACAAGTGATTTGGTCTTCCCCTGGACATTTATTGTTCTTCATTTGCTTAAGTGTTGTACGTATTTCTTGGTTTGCGATTTTGGGAATATCTTCCGATCCAACGTTACAGATAAGAGTGTTAGATATTCTTGGATCAGGTTCAATGGAAGTGTAAATATGAGTATAAAAATCTTTAATACGTGCAGCTATGTCTTTGTTGTTAGTAATTAAGTTACCTTGTTGATCTTTTATTTTTGTAATTTTATGTCTACCTGGGGATAGTTTTGACTTTAAGATTTTCATATTTGCATTGTTTTCTATGGTCGTCTTAATTGTTTTGGTGTTATATGATCGAATATCCTTCCTCACTTCTTTGTTAATTCTTTTGTTAAGTTCTTGATATTCTGCTGCATCTCTGGAAGTTTTTCTTCTTTGATCTATAAGTTTTAGTGTGTTTGGTTGCAGTTTGTGATCTTTTTTGTTTCCGACTTTGCTGCAGATTTTCTTTGTAGCAGTGCGGATATGAGCAGTAATTTTTTCATTTAATACATTGATCTCCATTTTATCCAAAGCGTTAACTGATTTCAGTTTCTTTTTTAGTTCCTTCTGATATTCTTCCTTGTTCCGATTAAGTTCTTCAATGGTGGGAAACTCATATTTATGAATCAATTTGTTTCTTTCAGCTTTAAGATTGAAAGTGATTGATGCTCTTACCAGCCTGTGGTCGCTACCCGTGTGAAACCGGTTTAATACTGAGACATCTGTGCAGATTTTTTTGTTGTTAGCGACTATGTAATTTATCTCGTTTTTCGTCTTGTCATCCGGACTTTTCCATGTCCACTTCCTCTGCTTGGGTTTTTTGAAAAAGGTGTTAAGGCAGTATAAGTTCTCTTTGTTTAAGTAGTTCACTAGCATATCACCACGTTGATTTCTGATACCCAAGCCAAAATTTCCAATATTTCTTGAATCCGTTTCACATTTCTGACCGATTTTAGCGTTCAAGTCACCGCTGATGATCTTATAGTGGCTTTTCTCTAATTCCATTGCTTTGGATAAATCTTCAAGGAATGTTTCCATCTCTTCGTCTTCCGATTTACTTGTAGGTGCGTATCCATGTATTAGCTGTACACTATATCTCTTATTCAATCTGAGTACTATATAGATAACTCTGTCAGAAATGGAATGAAATTTAGTTACTAAATGGCCCACTTTTTTATTGACCAAGAAGGCAACACCTCCCTGTCCACTATTGTTATCATTATTTTTTTGGTATAATGTATGGCGCCTGACAATCGGGTTTCACAAAGCCCCAAAACATCTCATTTAATATGTTTGAGTTCTTCCTCTAGTTTAATGAGGTAGTCCAGTGCACTCATAGTTCTGATGTTGTATGTTGCTACTTGGATTTTTGTTTTAGTAGACTTTTGTCGATTTAGTTTAATCGAGTTAATCGAATTTTTGCCTCTCCCAGAATCCGAATTGAGGCAGACTGATCTAGCATCAGTGTGAGACTTCGTGTATTCTACACTACTCACCTGGGATTTTATTTTAAAATTCGACATTTCTGCATAAATACTAAGAAAGGTTTATGGCATTTAAAACGCCACGCTTGCCGAGCGTGTTGGCAAGTGGGTGATATAGGAAGGATAAAATAGATCGTAGGTAGGATTTAGGATTAAGGTGGGGGACACGATTTCCTCTTGGTTGTGGAGGTAGAGGAGAATCGAGGCTCGCGTGGGCAGGGTCGCTTCCCTGAAGCAGACATGTCCTTTACTGTGATTGTAGAAGAGTGTCTACCCGCTACCTAGGAACAACAGTTATTATTCATTAAAATTTAAATTGAAGTACAATACATTTCAATAATAATATTACAGACACCTAACAATACAACCTGGAGAGTATTTAACAGTGTACCAACAATAACACGACCAAAAGGAGAGCCTCACACTGGATGGGTAGACAATGTGTTTCAGGATTTCCAAAAGCAGAAATAGGACAGAATAGAGGAAAATTGTTGAGGCGGTGAAGACCCTTGTTGGGTGGTAAAAACCGAGAAAGAGAGAGAGAGATAATAAGAGAGTTCAGTGTATGCAAAACTTCTGTCTTCGACTGACTTTTAGTATACGTAAATACGAACATATTTCACATAAATTAAAGGAGATTAAAAGGTTGAACATAAATAATAATCGGCGATTTCTGCATTCAGCATATTTATTTCATAAAATAATTAATTAGTACAAAGTTACCACCACATTTATACAACAAAATAAGAGTTATAACTGATGTTCATAATCTGATTATCCGTAGAAAAGACCTGATAACACTCCCTTACCATAAAACTAGTTTTTATGAATGATCTTTTTCCTACCATATAGCTAATATTTACAATTCTGTGCCTAATAAGTTTAATTCTTTGTCATAACTTGTTTTGAAAGCCATCTGCACGATATCGTATTTGATAAACAGCTGCAGTAGTATTTTACTTAATTAAAATAATATTTCTATATTTGCTATGAGATATTTCTCTTTTACAACCTTACTTCGTTACTATTAATCATATCTGTTTACAATCAGTTAGGTGGTAGAGTATATGGTTAATTTTTAATACCAATCTGAACTTTGCTCTTTTTGGGTTTTTAATATAATTAGTATTCATATGAAAATCCATTATTATTATTATTATTATTATTATTATTATTATTATTAGTATATTTGTGTTATTTTTTATCCAAAAATGTATTGTTGTGCTTTATATAATTTTTATTGTAGGTTACAAAAGTTAGAAGATGGGAGCCTAAAATACATTCCGACATCTTTAGGAAAAGCATGTCTATCATCATCGATGCCGCCGGAAGAAGGTCTGGCACTATTTGCAGAGTTAGAAAAAGCGAGGCAATGCTTTGTTCTTGAAACCGAGCTCCATCTTATTTACGTTGTGACTCCGTACAGCGTCTGCAACCAATGGGGCAACTTAGACTGGATGCTTTTTCTAGAACTGTGGGAAAAACTGCCCTCAAGCATGAAACGAGTCGGAGAGTTAGTGGGGGTACGAGAATCATACCTCATTAACGGAACAAGAAACAAAATCCAAACAAACACAACAAAACTGTACCAGAAGCTGCAAGTCCATCGACGCTTCTTCACCGCTTTAGCTCTCCAAGACTTAGTAAATGAAGTTCCTCTAAATGACGTGGCAGCAAAATTCGGCTGCTCGCGAGGAATGCTGCAGTCACTGCAGCAGTCCGCATCGACCTTTGCAGGAATGCTTACAATTTTCAGCAGGCAGCTGGGCTGGTCCAGCATGGAAATCTTGATATCTCAGTTTCAAGATCGCTTGCATTTCGGCATCAGCAGAGACCTGCTGGACCTGATGAGGTTGCCGGTTCTGAACGGCCCACGTGCTCGCGCTCTTTACAATGCAGGCATTGAAACACTAGCCCACTTAGCTTCTTCGGATGTTTGTACTGTTGAAAATATTCTGCACAAAGTGGTGCCCTTTCAGAGTGAGAAGGAGCGAGACGGCGAAACAGAGTTTGATGCCCAGCAGCGAAATAAAATTAGGGGAATCTGGGTCACTGGAAAGGAAGGATTGACCGAACGGGAGGCTGCTGTTATGCTTGTGCAGGATGCTAGAAGGTATTCTTTATTTATGTGATTGATAAGATTAAGTCGTTAGCTAAGGCAATTGCTTATTTGTAGGTATTTGCAACTGGAATTGGGCTTGGCAGAAGCAAAATGGGACACATCTGATAGTAATTCTTCGCAGAAAATATATGAAAATGAAGAACATTGCGATAAAAATTGTTCCAAATTGAAAACTATTGAAAATAATAAAGAAACTAGGTGTCAAGACCCTGAAAGTCCATCAAATTCCATTGAAAAAAATTGTAGTGAAGACAAAAATCAAGAATTAGGTGCGTCATTTGAACTTAAATTGTCTCCTGAATCTCCTAATTTGAGTCATAATGTCAAGAATCTCACTAATTCTACTGTGCACTTTAATAAACTAAATGCTGAAATTACATCTGTAGAAATATTAACAAACAAGGTAATAAATACTTCAGATCAGAGCTTGTTTGAAGAGAGTTTTGACTTAAATCGACAGCTTGCAAGCTGTACTATTTCTGCTGAGACGTCGCGCGTCTTTGATGAGCATCAAGAAATAGGTAATGAAAACAGTTTAAATAACAATATGAACAGTGGTGATTCAGGTTTAGATTTTGACAACGGATCCTTTTTAGAAAATGCTTTTGTGTCAAGCTTTAATATTGAATCAGAATCGCTTGATAAAAGTGATGATGTTGTTATTAACTCCCCGGAGTTTAGCAGTGTCGGTAAAAGTTTGAGCAAACGTGTTTCTTCAAATTTAAGTGAAAACTGGCTTAATTCTGATTCAGGAAAGACTGTACTTACACAGATATTCCGAAAACGTGATAGAATGGATAAAA
The DNA here is from genome assembly GCA_940337035.1 of Agriotes lineatus. Taxonomy (NCBI): domain Eukaryota; kingdom Metazoa; phylum Arthropoda; class Insecta; order Coleoptera; family Elateridae; genus Agriotes; species Agriotes lineatus. The sequence continues at coordinate 1,016,976 of OW679194.1, read as the reverse complement.
AAAATGCTTGTAAAAGTTCACTAGTAGATGAGGACGAATCTTTGTTTATTGAGCAAACTCCAACTAAGAAAAGAAGAACGCACACATTGCATAGGTTTGAGAATGATACCGATGTAGCTTTAAAAGACAATACAAACATATTGAATACTAGTTTAGAAAGTTGCACTGCCGTAGATCTCACGCAGCTACATATCATAGACGTTTGCAGCAATAGAAAGCTCTATGAAACATTTTCTTTTGAATTATTAGAACAGCACACCATATCGCTATCTTTTGCATGTTCCAGAACAGTCGAAGCTAAATCTGTAATTGGAGCAAATGTTCTTGGTACAAACGTCCATAAAAATACTGCTTCTACTAAGGAGATGATACATAGAGACCGCCATGTAGTTGGGCTTGCTGTAATGTGGGGTAGTAACGTTGCGTATTATATTTCTTTTAATAACACAGCATTAGTTTCTAATACAGAGAAAACTGATTTGCTCCAGAAATTATTCAATAGTAGTACATTAGAAGTAAAAATGTTTGATTGTAAAGAGCAAGTGAAAGTGGCGAAGTTGCATTGCAACTTAGATTTTCATTGTGTTGCCGAAGATCCTAAAGTGGGAGATTGGCTAATGGAACCGGAAAGCAGGGAAAAGAATTTGCAAGCTATGGTAAGAAAATTGTATTTATAAAGTAAACTCTATACAGTGTTAATAGTATCGTGTGTTCAAAAAAAAACTCATTTAGGGTAGGCCTTGTAGAGAAAAATCTAGTCGTGTCTTAACTTAAGTCTGTAGGTGAACGTCAGATTGCATTTTGTTTATGAAAACATCTGTCACTGTGACAGATAAAAGTTTACACTGCATTAAGTTTAATTGTATCAAACAAAAAGGAAAATAAGATGGCATGTACACAACAATAATGAGTGTAATAATCATAACGGTCAATGAAAATTGTTTTTATCAAGTGTTTTGTATATTTTCAGGAAAATAGATCAAGATGTAGTTTCGTTCTCTCTGAGTAGTTCATTTGCTTCAATGGATGTATCAAGTTATCTTCAATTTGATCATGGCATGCCGCGAATTAGTTTTTTTTTTTAAACACACGATAGAATTAGCATTAATCAATTTATCCATGGTAGCAACAATTGTCGGTTCTGAAATTACGATGAAACAAACAAACAGTTACAATTAATTTCTATAGTCACTGTGTTATTTTGTTACAAACACCATGATAACATTAAGGGCGAGTTGTTCAGTCATGGATTAACTGTAACCCCAGGTTAGTTACTATGGGTACAATTGTCTCAATAATTGTATCCATAGGAGTTGACCCGGATTAAAAGTTAATCCATGACTGAACAACTCGCCCTAAGTTCCTGACAACCAAAGTTTTACAACAGATGTCACCAAGATCGCGTGTTACAGGGAACTGGAAATATTCACCAGTTCTTCAGAAATACCGAATTCAATGAAACAGAATATAAAAAACTTGTGTGAAGTGATAAATATCGTGAAATTTTGTATAATGTATATGTCTGCTACAATGCCCATGTTAGCAGAATACATTGTTTACACTTTATAAGAACGAATCGATTGTACTAGTCTGGAAATATTGACTATACTCTATTCACTATCGTTCCGGATTGTCGAAAAGGACGTTTTATGTTAGCACTGTTGAATTTCTGTTGTTTTTTTTGTTACTACTAGATTGGAAAACGCAAAAGCAAAATTTTTAAAATTTGTGTTATTGTTGTATGGCAACTTTTATTTATTTATGCTTAAGTCAGTTCGAAATAAAAAAGATTTTGATTTAACCATAACCTATAATTTATAGTTTTGACATTAGTAACTTAATTAATTGTTTGTAGTTACCCATAGCTTGACTTAAAAGTATTAACCATGATATAAAGGATTGTTTTTAATTGGATTTTGACACTGACAATCCGGAACTATAGTGAATGAAGTATAGTGTTAACACTTACACATCACTATTAGATTTAACCCTTATGGATGCGCGCAGTGGGTGAAAAATACCCACACCTAGAGTTATTTGTTCTAACCGACTTGTTTTTAAAGTTACGTGCTGCCGCCCTTCAGCACCTTCCAAATGAACTGTTTTGAAGGCATACCTAGAAGCATGTTATTTTTATAGCAATAACTACTTGTCAGCTGTAACATAAACTACGCCAGGGTAAATTTTACCCATGGCGCGCGTCCTACGTTCTATAAGTTGCTAGTTAGGACTTGTGACTTCTACTGTGATTTTTGTAGTGACTGGTATGTCGAAATTGTTTAAATGACAACAATTTGAACATCGAGGAACAACACGAAAATTTAGAGGACGAGTAACAAACATTATAGATCTTTTTTATGTTTTTGTGTTTCTCTCTCTTCTCTGTTCTTTATTTTTATAATATTTTGTTTGTAATGGAATAAACTAAATAAATATTATTATTTCTGCACTAATGCCTTCTAAAAACAATTTGTGCAAGAAATTATACATAATAATAATTAGAGTTGGTAACATAAGATAGATAAACTGATCTAACAGATGGTGGGTAAAATATACCCTGCGTGCGTTTTTATGTGATAAATATCCGCGTGCGTCCACAAGGGTTAATATATTTACAAGGTAGAAGATCTTTGTATTGCGATATTTCGTTTCCTTAATATACAGGGAATTTATTTTAATAGTTAACATAAGAGTTTTGTTTCTATCCCACCATTTAATTATACAGGTCATTTCCATAGTTACAAATGAGACCAATAAATGAGAGCGTTTATTTTACGAGATAATATAGGAATTATTACTTGTCAAAGACAATTAAAAGTTATCCTAAATACCACTGAAGAAAAGCTACAACACACAAGTTGTTCCTACATATCTACTTTTTTGTTGCATACCTACATTCTGGTAACAAAATTGAAGTTTCTTATTAGCAAGTACCTATTTAATTCAAATTCGTATGTTAACTCGTAAAATAAACGCTCTAATCTATTGATTTCATTAATAACTATGGAAGTGAGCTGTATGGTTAAATGCTGGCATAGAAATGAAACTGCTATGTTAACCATTAAAATAAATTCACTGTATAATAGTAGTAACATTGTAATAGAGATAATTACATATTTTCCACCGGTAGGAAATGCTATGAAAATTACTGCATCTTTATTAACAGACCCCTAAAGTCACAATTTAAATGTGGAGATTACAATCAACTCATCGTTGATAGAATTTTATCAAAATAGTGAAAACCTCTGCTTAGCAGTTATTGCAAAACGCAAACAAATACAAACTTTTCTACTATATACTTTGTAAACCACTGAGTAGAAGGATAGTAAAGTTATATTAAACTTACTATTCGTTCTATCGTGTGTTCCAAAAAAACTCATTTAGGGTAGGCCTTTGAAAGAAAGATAGAAAATCTAGTCATGTCTGAACTTAGGTCTGTGTAAGGCAGTCAGTAAACATAAAAACATTTTAATTTTTTTGAAGTTGGCATGTGCGTATAACATTTGTACTAGGGATTCTATAGTTTGTTATGCAAAGGCAGATTTGCATTTAAAAATGACAATTATTATTTCTCATTGTCAGGGTCAAAATAGATATTTTTCTAGAAATGTTAACTGAACTTTTATAAAATTTAATAAAAATACCTATGAATAAACACTACCTCAATAGTATACAATATATAGTATTTGTATAATATCCTTAAAAGTAGTTATTTACACCATTTATGACAGTTGCTAGATAAATATCATACCCTTAACCTATTTGTTTTAGTAACTTTTTGTAAGTACATTCCTAGACAAAGATGAATTTTGAAAGTGCACTCATGAAATTTTGGAAATCAGAAGCCACTTTGTGTTTTTATGTTTACTGAATAGACTATGGGTGAATGTCAGATTGCAATTTGTTTATGAACACATCTGTCACTGTGACAGGTAAAAGTTTACACTGCATTAAGTTTAATTGTATCAAGGTAAAAGGAAAATAAGATGGCATGTACACAGCAACGAGTGTAATAATCATAGTGGTCAATAAAAATTGTTTTTGTTAAGTGTTTTGTATATTTTTAGGAAAATAATTCAAGGTCAAGGTGTAATTTAGTTCTCTCTGACTTGGTAGTTCATTTGCATCAATGGGTATATCCAAGGTGGTCTATATTGTTCCAGGCCATGACACTGGCTCTGTTGCCAGATTGTGTGCTAGGCCATTCCAAGACGCACTAAGTTTTATTTGTTTGAAATATATTTGACATTAAAAACTATTTTGACAAGACAGGTCATATAAGTTCTAAAAATGCCTTTGAAGTTTTACCTACCAAGCTGCAAGTCAACTTACACTTCATCAGTTGCTCCATATGTTAGCGTGTTCAAGTTTTCATCTAATAGAACGGCGGCACAAAAATAGAAAGACATTTTGCATTTAGAGAACTGGCAGATTGGAAAGGCTAGTGTTTAATGCATTCATGTTCAAATAAATCTCACGGTCGTAAATCGCTCAAATTGCGTTAAAACCATTGTACGGAAACACAAATCTACTCGCTGGTAACATGGTTACGTATTGATTTTTAGACACCTGCCAAACAGAGACTGTTACTTCTAAGTCCGTTAGGCGTTTATTCTGTGAAAAACAAAATATTATAGCATGACAAGAAACTAATGACAGTGACATTTGTTAAATTATAATTATTAACAAATTCTGTTACACATGGAAGAAGATTTAAATTTGTTAGCAAAATGAGTTCATTTTTCGGAAAATGCAAAGTTAACAGTGAAAAATGTGTATGATTCTCGTTTAGAAAAAATGTAAGAATCCTTTAACGTTAACTGCAGAGTTAACAAAAGTTTCTATATCTACTGGTGCTAATATAGTTTCCAAACAAAGGTTTAAACAAAAAGCTCAACGGCCACAAAATGTTCTTAGTAAATTAACTAATATGGAAAAATTAGCCATCAAGGATGGGATTTACAAGATGTAGGAAAATAAAGAAGTTCACTTCTTCTGGTCTTGTTAATTTTGGAACATTATGGCTTCTCCTGAAGGTCTTAATCTTTGTATTATATTAAGGTAGATTAGTCATCTTTCTAAACCTTTTGTGTGGTTTTTGCTTCATCTACCCACGTCTGATGTTGAGTAGATTTTCCCAAAGCTTCATCTGCATTATTGCTCATCACATCGTTAAACTATTTGATTTTTAGAGATTTCTTCTCCTGAACTTACTTTCTCTTTTGATTGCTCTTAGAAAACGCGAAAAAAACAATATTTTTCTAAAAACTAAAATGGCTACCACGCAAAAGTTGTCATTAAGGCTAAAAACAATGTGTGCAAAAACATTTTGAAATAAGAAAATGTCTAGAGGTTCCATAATGCATTTGAAATTTGGTATATGTAGCGTTGAAAACATTAATACTGTTAGTGTGAAAAAGTGACCATTTGATTTAAAAATAATCTGTAGAGAGGTATTTTCAAATTAATTAATGCATACAAAGAACCACAAGTCATGAAAATTTGAATTTTTACCAAAAGCAATCGCTGAATAAACACCAACAACAGAGGAACACATCACGATCATCGAAGAACCCGGATCAAAATGCATAGGACATGTTTTCCCTGGATCGGGATTTACTGCAGATATTATAGAGTATAAAAGCATTTGTTCTGAAAAATACTATTGATTCACCAAATGTTAGTGCAACTGGTCGTGATAGAATAGCAGTAAACACAAGTATGCAAGGAGTATTGTAAGTAAGCCAGAAGAAGAGCTTGGGAGACCATTACAGTGGCTAATGTGTACGTTTCATGCTAATGAGCTGCGTCTATCATTTTTTACAAGACATAGATGGGCGTAGCACTGAAACTTGTGGATTTTTTGGATCAATAGGAAAAATATTACAACACTGTGAAGAAATGACGCGATCAACTTTGATGATAATAGAAAACAATTTACTAACATTATTGTCAACCGATCAAAAGCATTTGCACCAAATGTGCCAAGCGGTAGCTACTGGAGAATGATGGCCAAATGATTTAGCTTTCAGAAAACCTGGAAAGACGTCCCATACAAGGTGGCTAATAGTTAATCGATTGCTAAGATTTATGTAGCAACTGAACGTCCCAGTATTCAGCTCATTACTTTAGTACGACTAAAATTCGTGCAAAAAGTGTATGCTCCAGTTTGGTTCTCTATTAAATCAGAATCATATTGCACAAGTAATTCAAAACTTCTATGATTAATTGTGATAGTTGCAAGAGAAAAAAATCGTAAATATTGTTACTCAGAGAAATGGCTATTTTGGTCACCCTAAAAATGTATTGTTAAGTAAGATCAAGAATGATCGAAGACATATCTGAGAATTGGGATTATGCAGAATACTTAAAAGCCGAGAAAAATCAGAAAGAACATTCAAGATGCCACCATTCAATTTCACTACTACAGAGTATATCAAATTGATTGTATGAAATTATTGTAATGTGACAGCACCTACTTCACTAAAATATATTTCTGACCAAGATTTAGAAGAGATAATTGCTACTGGAAATCATAGTAGCATAGAAGTGTTAAATTGTCCTTGTCATACATAATCTTTAGAACTAGCTGTTAAATTAGTAACGGAAGCGTCAGCTGTAGTTTGTGATTTGAAATCCAAGGATGTTTTATTTTTATCCTATCAAAATTAGAGTTACAAAATATTATACCTTCCTTTAACAGTAAAACAGATTTGAAGTTGTTAACTTAAATTGTGATACTTATCAGATATCTGTTGTAAAATATATTGCATGTTAACGTATATATTAATTTATTCGTTTAACATATTTTATAATTAACTTTATTTTGACTATACATTGTAGGTGTAATTACATTCTACTAATGTCTATTGGTTACTTTTTAATGTTTAGTAGTAAAAATAATCGAAAACTGGCGATTTTTGTTTCTAAAAATTTATATCTGAAAAATTTATATTCAAACAAAATATGGAACCTAAAGATATAATTCGATTACAAAAAAAGTTAATGCAAATTCATTTTAGATCTAAAGACAACTTTTCCGCACTAGCCCCACAAAAAATTGCACTTTTTTCATTCCACTCTATTACCCATAAGATATTCCTTCCAATTCTTCTTAGTTCTGCATTTTACCATGAATACATATAGGTATTGCAATTTAAGTTTGTTGCTTTTGTCGATTGTTTCAGTATATTTTTGTGTACGTACACAGTGCGACTTATTTTCCATCTGTAATCTTTATTTTTTCTTTAACTCTCCAGCTATACCTACTAATTGTTGTTCCTTGTCTTATTACTTACATCTTACACTGAAATAATATTTATTCGCAACCATATATGTAATGTTAACATTCCTGACCTCATTTGAGTGGGGGAAGTCGTACATTTCAGCCCGCTACTTCCCGCACTCACTTCCCGCTCAAGTGCGGGAAGTGAGTGCGGGAAGTACATTCCCGACCGCTGAGTAGGTAGGGAGACTGGGAATCTCGTTGATCCATTCATGCGCGTCACAACCTGTCGTATCATAATATAATAATTTTTCCAATTATTGTTTAGAATAAAGTGGTTGCGAATAAAATAGTATACAAACCTCGACAGGAAGTTTCCTTAGTCTCGAGATAATAGCTGATTTCGACGCTTCGCGTCTCAATCAGCTAACTAATCTCTCGACAGTAATGAAACACTTCCCATCTCGGGCTATAATATACTATTGTCAATCAAATGGCAGTCCTTACAGACACCTTCTTTTCATTTTTGCTCGTTTGCTTTTAATATTTTTTAAGCCCTTTATATTTCTGCATACCTATAATATGCACAGCACTCATCTCTCTCTCCACTGGTGCTACGGTCCATGCAGGTCCTTGGCCTTCTCTATGATTCTTCCATTCCTTTCTATCCTGCACATTCATCTTCCATCTTCTCACTCCCATCTCCTTAAGGTCTTCTTCCACATCATCTTCCCATCTTTTCCTAGGTCTTCCTCTCCTTCTCTTTCCCTCTGGCCTTTTAATGTATGCAACCCTAGGGCCCTTGTTTTCTTACATCCTGATTATATGACCCAGCCATTTTAGGCGCTGGGCCTTTACTGTGGAGACTATGTCCGGGTCTTCGTATAACTCTTTTATTTCGTGGTTCATTCTAGTTCACCACTGCCCTGCTTCCTGGACTGGATCATATATTTTTCTTAATGCTTTTCTTTCGAAGCTGTTTAGGTTTCTCTCATCTTATTTCTTCAGCACCCACATTTCACTTGAGTATGTTATTGCTGGCTTTATTATTGTCTTGTATATTCTTTTCATGGCATTTCTTGAGGTATTTCTTAATTGAAATACTTGTTTCAGTGCGTAGTAGCTCCTATTTTCTGCTGCAATTCTTGTTTTTTTTTATCACTTATTTCATTTTCACTCGTTAATGTGCTTCCTAGATACTTGAATTTTTGCGTTTCCTCAAAAGAGTGGTTGTTTATTTGTATGTTCGTCCAGTCTCTCCTGATGTCTCTGGTCATGAGCATATATATATACTTTGTTTTTTCTTTATTTACTTTTAGTCCTGCTTTTCTGGTTTTTCCTTCTAGCTCATTGTACGCTGTACGTAAGGCTTGCTCTGTTCTTGCTAGAATAACCACATCGTCTGCAAACGCCATGTAACTGACAGGATCTGTTATAAATACCTACTACCTCCTGGGGTTACATCTATTTTTCTTAGGCATCCTTCAACTACTAGGTTGAATAGTGAGGTGGAAAGTGGATCTCCTTGTCTAAGTTTTCTTTGACTAGAAATTGCTGCGTGAGTTTCCCTTCACCCTTAACTTTATTTTTTGTTTGTGAAATGGTTATTTTTGTTAGCTGAACTATTTTTTTTGGGATCCCAAATTCTTCCATGGATTTTTCCACGTATTTTCTACTAATACTATCTTATGCCTGTTTGTAGTCGATATATAATTGATGTACAGTGAAATCTCCCATAAGCGGACACGCACGGTGCCAACGTTTTTGTCCGGTTATTAGAGGCATCCACTTACGTGAAAAATCTATTTTTATGTTTAAAAAAGTTGTATTATGCAAAGGTATACGCGCTAACAATACAGACAAGAATATAAAATAATTGAAACAAAGTTATGTAATAGTTGTTACAAAATCTAAAATACTCATTTGACGTAAGAGTTTTTCTGACTGTTTATTATACTTTCCGCATGTATTTCTAAATATTTTGACAGTTTGAATACTTTCAAGTCATTACTTTCTTTAGCAAAGCATTTAACATTTTTCACTGTTAATGCTTCTGTGTAGGTCTTGATTACATTCTCACAAATTTCTAAGTCGCCATCGTTTTCTAATTCTGCCAACTGCACATCAACGGCAGCTGATTCACCTGAAATTTCGATTACATCATCTTCCTCGCTTATTTCCTTGTCAATGTTTATAAATTCGTCAGGGTCGACGTCTTCGTTTTCTGGGATACTCCTATACAGTTCAGCCATTACTGATAAGGGTAAATCGTCCTCTGGTTCGAATTGATTACACTGGCGTAACTTAATACCCGCAGACTCCGCGGTCGCGGGGGCCCTGAACCTAGTTTTCTTATTCTTTCATTCAATAAAAGCAAGCAGGAAAAATTCTTGCTATTTTTATTTTTATCATAATAGGCTGCCCACGCAAAAGACAAAGTAGTTTTAAATTGCAGACCTCTAAAATCAAGCGACATGAATTGTTTTGTAATAATATTGCGCATAGGGTAATAAAAGTGTTGAATTTCCTGCAGTCGTAATGCTGATTTGAGTTGACTTACTACCGCCCGTATTTCATAAGAATTCTATATTTTAACAACATCTATAATATAATTTTCCTTAATGTGTGTCTGTGTGTCTGTGGCACAAAATAAAATCTCACGTTCCGGCTTCACAGATGTTTATATTTGTTTAGGTTTTGTTTTTCTTATCTTAGCGCTCGGCTCGGAGCTTGACCTTTCGCGTATCCTATTTCACGTGCGCGTAGCGCGCAGTTTGTTTGTGATCATTAAATGTTGGATTTATGGATTGTTTTGACGCCTCACGACATTAGCTGAGCCTGCATTTTGAAGTGTCGGTACAGGAGAGATTTACAGGTCTAAAAATTGTCGAAAAATAGTGTCCGTGTCCGTTTAAGAGAGTGTCCGTTTAATAGAGAAAATTTTATTAGTAAAGTTAATGCAAGCAAGTTGGTTCCCAACAAAATGTCCGTGTAAGAGAGGTGTCCGGTAAGGGAGATTTCACTGTACATTGATAACATATTTATAATATTTCTCCAGTATTGTTCGAATTGTGAATATGTGGTCAATTGTTGATCTCCCGCTTGGGAATCCTGATTGGTATTCCCCTAGTATCTCTTCTGCATATAGTTTTATCCGCTATGCTAGTATTGCAGCCATTACTTTATATACTATGCCTATCAAGGATATCCCTCTATAGTTACTGCATTCCAGCATGTCTTCTTTTTTCTTATAGATGGGGCATATTATTGCACTTTCAGTCCTCTGGCATTGTTTCTGTTTCCCATATATCCGTTATTAGTTGGTGTACCTTTGCGGTTAATTCCTCTCCTCCATATTTTATTAGTTCGGCCGTGATATCGACTTCTGGCGTTTTGTGGTTCCTTAGTAGGTTTATTTTGTTTTCACTTCTTTGTTTGTTGGTGGTAAAATGTGCTGCTGGGGTTCATAGTATTAGTGTGGTTCTTCATAGTTCCCTTCTGTCACTTCCTCCTCCTTTTCATTTCCATTTAGCAGTGATTCTTCCACCTATCTAGTATTTTTTCTTTGTGTACTAGTAGTCTTCCATTTTTGTTTTTGCAAATGTTTGTTCTTGCCTGGAACTGCTCTTTTCCTTCTTTCACTTTTTGGTAGAAGCTTCGTACTCTTTGGTTTCTGTAATCTTTTTCCAACTCGTCCATTTTTCTTGTTTCATAAGTCCTTTTCTTCCTTCTGTATGCTCTCCTGCATTCTTCGTCGTACCATCCATTTCGTTTGTTTTGACTTTTTTCCCCTATTGCCTCTTTCGCTGCACGGTGTATAGTCGTCACTAATTTTTCCCACTGTTCTACTATCCATTCACAATACTCGTGAACTGTCAAAACGCTGTCAAGTTGGTACCTTAAATTTTGTTTTGGAACTTCTGCTTGCTGATTTTGGCAGCACTGAAATGTTTGAAATTTAAAAGCTTGAGTTACGTCACACTTTCTTGTAAAAAAAAGCTCTCAAGTTCTTTAATTCTTGTGCATACACTTCAATTGCAATGGAACAGAAATGAAAAAAGGTTTTATTATTGGAAAGGGAAAAATCTGGTGTGATACACGCACACAACTTCCTTTTACAGTGATCTTATAAGTAGCCAAAAATTTGATTTTAAATTTGTAAGCATTTGTCAAAAATTTTCGAAAATTACAAATTCTGCCAAAACGGTACAAAATAGAGCGTTAGTTGAAGAGACAAATTTCTCTATAATTTTAAGCTGAATTCAAAAATGTAATAATATACCGGGTGTTCTATTTAAAACGGGAGTTAACAAAAAAAAATAGAAAAAACAAAAGAAACCCATTTTCGAAGTATTCAAATGGAAAATCACCTATCTCACATCAATACACATTCAAAGTGTAATAAAAATGTGAAGTTTAAAAAAAATCGTTAGAGCCGTTTTTGAAAAAATCGAAAAAACTGAAAAATCACAAGAGTAAACACCTACTTACGGTTATGCGATTTTCTTTGAAAGCTTGCTGTCTCATCTACATAGTACACAAAACTTATATATGAAGTTTCAACGCCACACCTCTTTTAGTTTTTGAGATATTCTGTTCACAGACAGACAGACACACAGACAGACAGACACACAGACACACAGACCAATGAAAAAAAATATGTTTTTTGGGTTCAGGGGACTCTAAAACGTGAAGATCTGTTGAAAACTCAATTTCGAATTTTTGGGGTGAATCCAATAGTTCCTTTATAGTAAAAGGAAGTAAAAAAGGGTATAGTTGAAAAACTAGAAGAAAATAGTTTTTGAGTTTTGACACATGTAACATAACCTTAACTTTAAATATTACTAGAAATCACTACATCCGAAGTACATTCCCAAAGAAATTGTACAGGTATACTCAGCAAATATTTACAAAATTTGACATTGACAGTTCATGAGTTTTGTGAATGGATATGTTCTTCTGCTGATCATTTGTTTTATTCAGAGGTGTTGTGATTCTTTACTGGTATTTGTTTTTTGTTTCTTCGTTTTCAAGCTCTTCTAAATTGTACGCTTTTCATTTGTTACTTCGAATGGTTTTTCCTTTTATTGCAATTCTTCGCCTATATTTCCGTCTTACCGTAAAGTGGTCAGCGTCGCAATCTGTTCTCCTGCAGCTTCTCACGTCTATAATGCTTGATGCATGTCTTCTATCGAAGAGGATATGGTCAATTTGGTTTCCGGTGTTCCCATCCGGTGAGACCCACGTCTCCTTGTGAATTTCTTTATGTGGGAAACAGGTGCTAGCGATTACTGCATTTTTTCCCACTGCAAATTCCACGAGCTTTCTTCCGTTTTCATTGCTTGCGTCATGTTTACTGTGTTTTGTGTTTCCCTATTGTTGGTCTGTAGTCTGTCACTTTTCCAACTTGAGCATTAAAGTCTCTCAGAATTACGTTTATGTCTCGACCAAGTAAACTTTCGTAGTTTCTTTCTAGGCTTTCGTAGAAGGCGTTTTTGATTATCTTTTTGGTAACTTTCGTTGGTGCATGGTAGTTTATGAAGGTCATTTTAAAAAAATCTGCCTTTTATTCTGATTGTGCAGATTCTTTCATTTATTGGCTGAAAGCCAATTACTAGGCGTTTCACCTTCTTGTGTACATGAACTCTGTGCCCAGTGTGATGTTCCTGTTTCCACTATTAAATAGTATAAAATTTTTTAGGTCTATTACTATCTCTTTTCCTTTCCACCTAATTTCATGTAGCGCTATATGTATTTTATACTTCTTTAATTCACTCTTAAACCTAGTATAGCTCCGACTATACAGGCTGCGTACATTTCATGTAGCTATCGTCATATCATTTTTTCTTTTCCATTACTGTGTTCCTTTCCACTGATCAGTCCGTCTTTCGAATCTTTTGAGATTCCGTAACTATGTATTTTTTCAGGGAAGATGGGTTCTTAGCCCCTTGCTCAACCCCCTTTTCGGAGATCTATCTGCTTGAGTACCTCGGGCTTGCAAAGTCCGTACTAACACGAAATGTGCTAGCCCCTGAGGGACACCAGTTATGCATGAATTTTAATATTTTAGGCTCTCAAATATGCACCAGAAGTAGTAAGCTTATCCCAGCTAGCAAGGAATTGCAAAGGAGTTGGCAGTGTTGGACTGGATCTGCACAGCACCGTCATTCCACGGACACGAGCTGCCATTGAAGCTGCCGTTACGTGGCACTTGTGCAAAGCAGTTTTGGATGCCCTTTCAGAACAAAACATAAAACTTCTTCAAACTTACAGTAAGACAAATAATTTGAAAGTTATCTCCGTGACAATCGTTTTTTTTCAGAAACCGAAATGAGCAGTATATTGTGTTTGGCAAGAATGGAATTAAACGGTATAGGAGTAAATACAACTGAGTTACAAGCCCTTGTAGATGGCCTGAAAGAGCAAATACGATGCTTAGAGACCCAAGCCTATGCCCTTGCTGGTCGCCATTTTTCCTTCACTTCCTCTACAGAAGTCGCCAAAGTATTAGGGATGTACAAGGGTCGAAAAGTCAGCACTAGTAAGCAAATATTAGAGCAGCAAGACCATCCTGCTGCAAAGTTAGTTTTGCAATGGCGCAAGTTGAATAGCACCTTGACCAAAATGATGTATCCTTTAATTCGTGCAGTGGAAAATAATCGACTACACGGATGTTGTGTTACACACAGCTCAACAGGGCGCATATCGATGCACGAACCAAATTTACAGAACATTCCTCGAGATTTTGACATTGACACTGGAAATTCTAAAGATGTCATTAAGTGCCGTATGGCTTTTGTGCCTGCAAGTGGCTATGTATTTTTATCAGCTGACTACTGCCAACTTGAACTTCGGCTTTTGGCACATCTTTGTCAAGATTCTTTATTGTGTTCTATTATGAGATCAGACGCAGATGTTTTTAAATCCGTCGCCGCTCAGTGGAAGAATATTACAGAAGCGGAGGTGGACGATGTGCTTCGGCAGTGGGCAAAACGACTCTGTTACGGAATTATTTATGGAATGGGAACGAAGACTCTTGCAGAACAGCTGTCGGTGTCTGAGGAGGATGCAATCAAATTTAGTGAGAGCTTTCAGAATTGCTTCCCTAACATTAGGAAATACATTGAAGGAACTATAAGTGAATGTAGAGATTTGGGATATGTACAGACAGTTGCCGGTAGAAAACGTTACTTATCGCATATCAACCATGAGCATTCTGCAGTTAAATGTAAGTAAATTGCCTCGTGATGTGGTTATTGTGATAACTTTTATTTTTAAAGCTCAAGCAGAAAGACAAGCTGTTAACACAACAGTCCAGGGATCCGCTGCAGATATTGCTAAGACTGCAATGGTTTTGATAGAAAGCCGCTTTCAAAATAAGTTTCGACACAAAAAAAATTTACCCAAGCTAGTTTTACACATGCATGATGAGTTGTTATATGAAGTGCAAGAAAAATACCTGATGAAAACTGCGAGTATTCTCAAAGAAACCATGGAACGTGCGTGGTCGTTGTCTGTTCCTCTTCCTGTTAAGCTAAAGACTGGTCCATCTTGGGGTAGTATGGCAGAACTGACTCTATAAGAAGCTTTAATACGGTGATATTTATTATTTTATGCTAGATCTGTGATAAGACAATTGGTCTTGTGCTTTTACATTGTATTTAATAATTTTTTACTGAAATTTTAGCAAATTTTGCAATGTGCTTTACAACAGCATGTAATTTTTCTAATTGTAATGATCAACGTCCACGTTTGATTGAATTTAAACATGTCAAATAAAATAAAATTTGTAAATGTGTATTATTTATTGCAAAGATTCCAATTTAAATTTGTAGATATTATGGCATTTGAACTGGTAACTGTAGTGGTATTTTAGCAAATTTTTAATATTTAACAATTCATCTACCATCCCCTAGAGATTTTTGTAAAACATGTAACTTACAGTACTTCTACTTCAATATAGTTGAACCTAGACTTGGACGCATTCGGCAGAGGTTGGTGAACACAGAAAGATATCATCTAACTGCATTGGTTTATTGACTAGAGATTTCATACACAGGATGTTTAAAAATTACCTTTGGATATTTTACCAACTTATAGATCTCATTAATACAAACAAAAAAGTTCTAATAAACATGGGTCCGGAAACGCTTCGTTTCTGAGGTACAGGGTGTTAACAAAAATTTATAATCCGTTTTTTATGGTTACCTAATAAACACTTTAGGCGATTTTATTGAAATATTTACAGTTTGTTTATAACTTTATGAGGTATCTTTTGAAGCTTTTACAGTTGATCCAGTAATTCTAGGGGCATGTCGATTAAATTTTTTCACAGAAAAATAATGCCCAGCAAATTTTTTGCAATTATCATATTTTTTTAATAAAGTAACTAAAAATGAAAATTTTTTGTCTTCTAAGTTTTTTCGTATATTGCTTCGTTTTCAAGAAAAAAAAATGAACCTGTTAAGAGATAAACTAAAATGCTTCAACATCTCAAAAATCTCTTAGCCAATTTTAGTGAAACTTTGAAGATTTATTGGTGCTATTAAGAATCATGCTTTGGCGCACTTAGATTTAAATTATGTATTCCAGGAGCGGCCTCAATTTTTTTTTAAACTAACACCCTGTATGTGGACCCATGTTTATTAGGACTTTTTTGTTTGTCTTCATCAGATCTATAAGTGGTTAAAATAACCAAACTTATTTTTTAAACACCCTGTATATATAGTCTGTTCAGTAACCATAAAAACACAAAGTGGCCTTTGATTTCCAAAATTTTATGAGTGTACATGTAGAATTTATCTTTGTCTAGGAATGTACTTACAAAAAGTTACTAAAACAAATAGTTTTAAGGGTGTGACATTTACTTCCCATCTGTCATAAATGTTGTAATTAACAACTTTTAAAGATATTGTTCAAATACTATGTTGGATACTATTGACGTAGCGTTTACTAATAGGTTTATTACATTTTATTAAACTTCAGGTGTACATTTCTAGATAAATATCTGCTTTGACCCTGGCAATAAGAAATATTAATTGTCATTTTTAAATTCAAATCTGCGTGTATACAGGTGTGGAAACCTTTGCAAAACAAAATAAAGAATCCCTAGTGTTTCGTCCCATTAGTAATATTTGTAGTTTTTAAGTTTGCACTAGTGTTACCCGTCTTTCTTATTCAACCACTAGACGGTAACACTTTGAAGACGTAGGGTTCTTTTTCCAACAATAATGGTATCACAAATAACATAAACACCAGTTTCAATAATAGCACATAAAGTTTATTTAACAGTAATAAATCATCTTTAGTTATAAATCTGTTAAACACAAATTATTCCCCAAGTACAGAGATTATTATTTCGATGAAACAAACAACTTTCAAATTATTACAGAAGGTACTTACAATACATGTCTAACCTGGAATGGCTCGTGGAACTAACAGACAACTGTGCTTGGCCGTTGTATGCTTTTATACCATTTTGGGTAATTAGGAAAATGTCAGGTACATACATACTTTCCAAAATGCCCAGAGCCTCTGAATCTCCAACTAATTACTTGCATTTTGACCTTTAAATTTCTGCTTTTAACAGTTATGTGACAAACAAGCACATTAGTGAAGCACCATTCCAGATTTGATATAAATTGATATAGAAGTTTTTGCCTATTACACTAGTTTTAATTTGGTACCATGTAGCGGAAGGGTGGCAACCTGCTGTCCGCCATCCTTCAAAATCGTCATTCTTATCCTGGCGTTAGCGGTGGTTACACGTATCGAAACAGTATCGAAAATAAAGTAAGTTTAGCATTTTTTATCGTTTTATTTGTGTGGTGCCAGGCGAGAGGCAACAGCTACCAGCTTGTGGTAGTAAAAATCAATAAAGGTCCTTCGAGAACGAGAAACAACGAACAATTTAGGAACAGACCATCGCTAGGCTCTGGGGTGCAGTTAAGCTGCTATCAACAACATCGCGGCCCTTCAAATAGAGCTGCAGTCCGTCATCACGGCCCTGTAATTAGAGCCGTAGTTCATCGTGGTGGCCCTGCATTTCAAAAGGCCCCACATTTTGGTCCATGCGAGCCTGGATACGAACCGGAAGCCGCCATACAGCCATTGAACAGAGGAAAGTAAGTCTGTTCCTTTTTTCCATATTTATCCTACCAATTAAAACCAATCATACTCGATTTGTGCGTGGAATCAAATTTTAACGTATATTTATTGTTGAATAGTATAGTATTTTGTATTGATCGTAAAAAAACATAGTAGAATTTTTATCGGACGTGTTGCATTAAAATTTAGTCAAGTTAACGATTAATTTATACACGATGACCGAATTATCGCATTTAAACAAAATTCGGGGGCAAATAAAGGCCCAGCTTACACGTTTTAAAACATTTATAGAAAGTTCTAATGCAATTGACAACGTTGAACAAGTAGAGGTGGGTCCATACCACTTCGCCCACAGACCACTTCGCCCACCCGTCTTTTAGTACCATATCGCCCAATCGGAAGTCCACTTCGCCCAATTTTTTATATGTACCACATCGCCCAACACGACCACTTCGCCCACATTTCCACGAGGGACACAACGCCCAACAGGACCACTTCGCCCACATCTTTGCTAGGGACACAACGCCCACATCGACCACTTCGCCCAAAGTTTATATAGACCCACAACGCCCACAACAGGACCACAACGCCCAAAATCCATTCGTTAGAACTCGGTTAATGCACACATACGTGGCTGGAGATTTTGCCTGCCGACCACTTCGCCAACTCGTCTTTTTGTACCATATTAACGAACTTTTCACGAGAGACACAACTCCCAACAGGACCACTTCGCCCACATCTTCGCGAGGGACACAACGCCCACATCGACCACTTCGCCCAACGTTTATATAGACCCACAACGCCCACAACAGGACTACAACGCCCAAAATCCGTTCGTTAGAACTCGATTTTTGCACACGTAAAGTGTTGAATAATAGCAAAGAGCATAATCGTTTGCTCAGATATCTCCGAAACAACAGATCCAATTTAGACGAAATTTGATGTCTATGGATGCATGGTTTTTGGGCGGATATTTTCCTTGCCAATTTATTATAATTCGTTGGACTTTAATCAAAATCCATTATTATTGGAAATGGCGGCAGTTATTGAAGTAATTTTGGGCTATATCTCTTAATGATTCTCAATCACAAAATTTACTCAAACTTAAATCTTACAATTTAACCAATTGGGCCGATTTCAGAATTTTGAAAACTGCCATAAGACATCGGTTACTTACTTGATACATCTCAAATTTGAGCACGCTATTATTCAAAAATAAATTCAGCCTTGCTCACAATTCTTTATACGGATGAGGCCATAATTATACAGTGAATTTATTTTAACGCGCAATGTGGTATTCCCGTTTCCATGAGCAGTTGATTGTTACTATTGTTTCTAAGGGTACGCCACGTCATGTGTAAATGCGTTTTCCCGCTGCTGATCATGTAAGTCAGTGATACAGCCTTAGTAACAAAACGTGTAAGTCGGTGATTATATTTGTTTGCTGCTTTTTCTTGACAACGGAACTTAATAATATTAAGTTCCTAGGAGAATATAATTCATGTATCACGTGACGCTATTTCAACCAATGAGGGGCATGCAAATGCCTAGTTACACATTATCACAGCGGTAGTAATTTATTTTCGTAATTGTTTCTACGGGTGATCATAAATGGTTGTGATCTTTTTCTTAGGTTGGCACTGTTAATGTTGGTTACCCTGCTGTCAATTTTAAGTTTGTGTCAAATTCGACGTTAGCAGGTTAGGTTTTGTGTCAGTTTGTGTCAAAACTGACGGAAAATCTAACCTGCTAACCTCGAATTTGACATACACTTAAAATTGAGAGCAGGGTAACCAACATTAACAGTGCCAACCTAAGAACAAAAAGTAAATATTTGATATTTTGCATTTCATTCAATATATTCTCTTTACAAATATAATTCGTGTAATGATTAATGATCGATGATTTTTTTACTCGTTAAAACCGAAACAGCAAATTTAACTCGTGCTACGCACTCGTTAAATTTAGGTTCCGGTTTTAACTCGGAAAAAAATCATCGATAATAATCATTCCACTTGTTATATTACAACTGATAATAAAATTAGCAAAGCAAGATGCAGATTTACTCGTTTTGTTTATAAATTGCAAGTGTTCATGTGACATGTGACACTCACAGGTAACACGACTCACGAAAACTAATCCTGGTGACAGGTGACAAATCAAACGATTTTTTCAAAAATCTAGGAAAATTTCGATAAGCAGCGGGAAAAATATAATAAGATAACTCGGAATGTATCGTCTATTAACATTTTCGGCAGGCAACAAGCCGCAACTTCGTCTTGGCTTGTACTTGCCTACCTTACATGTTAATAGGGCCTTACATTCCTTGTTACTTAAATAGCTATTACGGGTGGGGCCATAATTATATACAGTGAACATTCATGAACTGCGAACACGAGTAAATCAAGCCGAATTTACGATTGCCTAAAAAGACACCAAGACCGATGGACAGTCGATCTAAGGTACTCTGATATTAATCCACGGATCGTCTGCGTTGATTGTTTAAGTAATTGTTCAACGCAGACGAGGCATCCACGCCTAGTGTAATTTTCGTTAATTAATCATTATGTCACAGATAGAATGTATGAGGTACTGTGTTATTTTGTGATTAATTCAGATGATAAATTCAGAGTTGAAAAACAGGATTTTTTAGAGATTAACAGTAAAGTAAAAGAAGGTAGTTCACAAAGTAAAACGCATTCTGAAGAAATAAATAATTTCTTCAGAACAGGTAAAAGAACTAGTAAAATAATAGTAAAAGAAGTGTAATCAAAATTAAAACTATTTCTACGGCCACTACTAAAAGTAGGCGTTTTAGCACTAGCTCTTTTCAATAAAAGTGACGTTTTATAATTTAGCGTGTTTAAAGAAATCAGCTGTTTACTTTTAGCGCATATGTGGTATAAAGTGAAGTGAGATTATAAACTACAATTTCGAACTGGAAGTGAAGTTGTAAAGTTATTCTAGTTACTTCTTGCGTTAGAGGTAAAGTGTTTTTGAAATAATTAAAACGTTATGTAATGAATACAGTCAGATGTGTAGTATTAATAATTACCTTTTATAACTGACTTTGACAGTATTGGTTTCACAAACATTCACCTGCGCGCCAATGCCCTCTCTCTATTATGACATAAATTCTAACTGTCATAGATGCAAACCTTTGTTAAATCGATATTTATGGATTAATAACAGTAAATTTAAGGTTGTAGATAAAATATTGTATGCAACTCGTGCTAAAAGTCGTTTATGCACGAGACATGTTATGAAACTCAGCCTTCGGCTTCGTTTCATAATTTCCATGTTTCGTGCATACACGTCAACTTTTAGCACTTGTTGCATAAATAGCTATTATTTCAAACAACAAAATTCAAGAAGTTTAAATTAGCTCATGTTGCGCTAAACAATATTCTAAGCGATCATAGAAACTTCTGCACACATTAGCCAACGTATTAATGCTACTACTCTGAACTATCCCTTTAATTTTTAAACGCAGTTCTTCAAATCGTTAGTTGTAGTGGAAACGACTTTCCATACTTCTGAAATGGCCATCGGGAAGAATATCGCAGCTACATCTACTAGTTCTGCAATTTATTTAAATGAATAATCTGGATAGTCATTAGTGGTAATACAAACCTCTTTTAAATTTCTGTCATCGTTGGGAACATTAGGACTTTTGTGCTGTTGGGGAGAAACACATGCAAAGTTTTCAAAATTTGAAATAACTCCATGTAACATTGATAACGATGAAGAACATCGATTTCCAAATATTGTGAAAGAATTTTGAATTTCCCGGACCGTTGGACCCTGATAATACCATTTTACAATTTGCACTGTTTCGTTGCTTGGTAGTTATCGATTTTATGATAGAAACGACAGCAGATATTAGCTACTGACAAAATATGCGAACTGTCAACGTCAAATTCTCGGCATTTGTAAATTCGACATATCGTCTGCCCTGTTCGTAGTAAAGAAAATCTCTCTGTATAATTGCAATGAGATAACATGAACAACAAAATAGAATGCTTGAGTAAGTAAGAGATGACCATACGAAAAAAAATAATTTTAGTATGCATGTTTAGTCGACATCCGTCATAATTAAAATGAGCGTCAAGCCTCCTCAAATATTTGCTACTATGTTTATCTCTTTCTTACTCAAGAAATACGCGTTATTTACTATAATTATACACCAGTTGTTTAAATAAATTGATTTTATCACCCACCATTCACCAAAAATTTTTCGAAAAATACGGCCCAGGGAATTTTTTAAATATTTTTCCAGGGTTCGCTAGGCATCCCCAAGTAACGCACCATAGAGTCAATCCACCTGTATACAGGGTGTTTATTATAACGCGCAATGTGTAAAATGCGTTTATTTTGAAATGCAATTCGGAAACATTACTGCATACGTAAAAACATGATATTTTCTACGGAGGACGGAATTCTTTTGATCAAATGGTATAACGACTTCAGTTTACAGCAAGTATGTTGGTTATTACATGCCCTGTTGTTATTTCTGATGCGTCTTTTTCAATAAAATTACGGTTCATATATTGCATTTTAAAATAAACGTATTTCCACATGGCGTGGCGTACCCTTAGAAACCAATAGTAACAATCAACTCCTCATGGAAACGGACATATCTTTCTTACTCAAGCATTTTATCTTGTGGTTCATGTTATCTCATTTCTGTTATATACAGGACGTTTATAATAACGCCCAATATGTAAAATGCGTTTATTTTGAAATGCAATTCGGAAACGTTACTGAATATGTAAAAACATGATATTTTCTACGGAGGAAGGGATTCTTTTGATCAAATGGTATAAAGACTTCAGTTTACAGCAAGTATGTGGGTTATTACATGCCCTGTTGTTATTTCTGATGCGTCTTTTTCAATAAAATTACGGTTCATATATTGCATTTTAAAATAAACGCATTTACACATGGCGTGGCGTACCCTTAGAAACCAATAGTAACAATCAACTCCTCATGGATACAGGAATACCACATTGCGCGTTAAAATAAATTCACTGTATAATTATGGCCCCATCCGTATAAAGAATTTTGAGCAAGGCTTAATTTATTTTTGAATTATAGCAAGCTCAAATTTGAGATGTATCAAGTAAGTAACCGATGTCTTATGGCAGTTTTCAAGTTTCTGAAATTGGCCCAATTGTTTAAATTTTAAGTTTGAGTAAATTTTGTGATTGAGAATCATTAAGGTCTATTCAGACTGGCGGTAGCGGCGCGGCAGCGGTGCGGTAGAGGTTTGGTAGCGACGCGGATTCTAGGCGGTTTTTAGACTAGTAGGTATTCATACTGAGCGCGGTAGTTTGACGGTGAGTTTATTTGCAAGCTGTGTTCAGAGGCGTGCAAGTTACATGTCGATAATAGGTTTTTTTTTAAATGTTTACAAGTACTTCAGAGAGTTCCGATGAAGAGTGGCCGATTTGTCTGAAAATTGAGATTGTCATTACTCTTAATTCTAAACAACTTTTCTTAATACTTTTTTTGTTACCTCTTCTAATAAAAGTGGTTTACTCTTGTAAATTTTGAGAACAAGCAGGAACGATTCCTAGAATATTAACATCGAACTCGAAAATGTTTTGTCATTTACATCTTATGTGAACCCAATCCTCGGACACACTGTATATTATAAAGTAAAAACAATTACAAATATTGAACTCAAAATAATCATTTTTATTGTTGAATAAAGAATAGCGTAAACACACATAATATTACATATTTTTGGTTTAGAAATTAACTATTAATAAATGGTTCAATCAAATTTATTTTTATGCAGGTTTCGTTAGCATTGAAAAGCTAACTTCTTGAGACGTTTATATGAAGTTTTTAAACAGTTACTTACAGGCACGGATGGGACCATCGGGAGCTCGGGACGTTTCCCGAAAGGCCGGTCCAATTGGTCCAATTTGGGCTGCGGTTTTTATAAAATGTGACTGAAACTTTTTGTTTCATTTATATAATTTCCGTTTACTTTAGACAATTAAGTATGTGCGACCATTTTTGGAAATCTGGATTTATCGGAAAATAAAATATAATTTTACTTCTATTGCCGGTTAACAACCTTTTGGATTGACTAAATCAGAGAGGTGAGACCTTAGCCAAACTATTCAAACCGGTGTACTGTATCACGGGGCTTCCCCTTTTGGTTACGGAGTTCGGTGGGCGTCGCTTATCAAAATCGCAAAAATGCAAGACGAGTATAATGGTTTTTCAGCAAAGATGTTGAAAGATAATCCAAATCATGTTCATATATGGTGTTACAGTCACAGGGTCCCGGATGGTGTAGCTTGAAAAAGCGTCCACGTTCGATCAGTAGAGTTAAGCAACGCTCTTTCTGGTCAGAACTTGGGTGCGAATTCCACGGCTGCCTCTCTCGGCGCCTCGTGGTATGGCTGCCACGGAAATAGTTGGTCCCAGATGTCATAATAACATCATGACAGTCGTTAGTGGGGTTTGAAGTACCCATAAATGTACACCGACGCCTATAATTGGCCTAACGGCTGTTGGCTGAGTACGGAATAAATAAATTAATAAGTAAAGTATACTTAATCTAGTGCTTACTGACCTAATGAAGGTTAACGTAAAAGCCGCATCTTTGTTTAGTCTGTTAAATGCGATTGCTGTAATTTTTAAGAATCCCATCAAAGGATGCAAGTTTGGTTTTTACTATAAAAGATTCCAAACATAGAACTTTACAAACAATAGGAGAAACACGTTGGTGGGCCAAGGAATCGGCCCCTAAAAAAGTTTTTGGTGAATATGATAATGCCGATAAAGCTGTGTACAGTATATTGATGTTATAGACGCTTTGCATGCAGTTTAAACCAACCTGAAAATTAATTCTGATACCAGAGCTCTAGCTGAAAATCACAAACAAAAGTTGTTAAAATACGGAAATGTATTACTTGCCTAGATATTTTTAAGTTTTTTCGATAACTGGTCCATTGTCTAGGTACTTGCAAACAAAGGGTCTTGATTTAATTAAGTGCAATGCTATGGTTCAAATAGCGATTCAGGACCTTCGCCCAATTCAGAGAGATATATATGGCCAGCATCGAAAACTCGACTCAAATATTTATTACGTGGGCATGCCACAATTTCGATGAAATAGGTATGTCATATAACCGATGCTGATATTGAAACGGAATTTTCCAGTGTTCATCGAAGGATCGTTACAAAGCTTTTTGTTGAAACTTTTAAGGATGACTCTCCAATCACTGAAAAAGAAAGATTCCGAGTAGCAACATATAACGTATTAATGGATACAGTGGTTTCATCGATAGAGAGACGATTCTCCAAAAACATGGATTTATGTAGAGACTTCTCAGTTATTGATCCAGAATATTTTAACGAAATTAGGAAAAGTAAAAAATTACCCGAAAATTGCTTGGAATTTTTATCTAAGAAAATGTTGAAATTCAATCCACATGCTACTCCCAATCAGATAAAAGAGAAAATAATTAGTTTTGCAAATAATTGGAGCAAATTAACGCTATCCCTGGAAGAATCGTATCAAGGTAATTAGGATTTTGTTAACTGTAATGAAGAAGATGATGAAATATCCATTCAAGAAGATTGCATATCCGCTCTAGAAGCTACTACGACTTGTAACAGCTGCCAAAATTGTTCCATATGCTGTTACCTCATCCTGTTAAAATGTAACATGTTCCAATGCGCTTACTCTGTGCTTTCTTTAGTTTATCAATGCCTTTTAACATTCTCCATATCACAGGTGTCCTGTGAAAGGTCATTTTCCATTTTAAAATATATTAAGACTCCACTGAAAAACCGGATATCTAACGAGTCGTTTATGATTATGAACGTCGAAAAATCCATTTTAACAAGCATTGACAATGAAGATGTGATTAACTCCTTAGCAAATACAAGCACATTGCTAAAAAAGGCCGTTATTTATCAATTTAATATTTAACCAAGAATGCGCGAAGTCAATTGTTTGGACGAGTTTATGCAATTTTTAAGTGATTAATTCATAATTATCCATTCCTCGTAATTACTCTAATAACGATAACAATAACCATGTTACTGTTGATACTATACTAAGCAAATTATAAGTAAACAATTATTATAAAGTTTCATAAACTGAACCTCATTATAAAAGCCATGAAAGGGAAAAATTATGTTATATGTTTGTTTAATATATTTAATAATATTAAGTAATCGAGTATTTTGTTTTAATAAATATTAATATTGTATAATAGGTGAATGAAAATTTGGCTGCTTCGATGAAATAATAAGGTTGTGGAGATAGATAGCCAAAAAGTTTATTGTAGTAGGTATAAAAAATCTGATTGTCCCTTAAGGTCCAAACGTCATACATGTGAAGGTTGATAAAATATTTTAAGTTTCGCCACTTTAGATGGCTTCATCAGAAATTATTGACAAGTGATATAACTAAAATACAAAAGTTAGAAAATTAGATTAAGTGAACACATAGAAAAATTTGTCAAGGCTTACCAAGATGGCTTCCATAAAAGTTTATAATAATTTATAGCAAAATTTGCAAATGACTAATTAAAGCCACATTGCAAGTATACGGCGTCTAAATGGATAAAGGTGAAATATTAAACAATCATTATTGATTGAGGTTAAACATTAACTATATTATAGATAATGTAATTGAACAATAAACTATACCTACTACAATAAACTTTTTGGCTATCTATCTCCACAACCTTATTAAATATTAATATTGTTCAGATTTAAAATGCATTTAGCATACAACGTATATCATATTTTTTCACTCGTTTTCTATTACTACTCATTTCATCTATGTCCAGTTACATACAAATAAACATAAGTTTTCAAAATGTTTTGTGTATTATTCTAATAATTTCAAAACTATTAAACTTTTCCGGCTGATATAGAAATAGATTTTGCCCATATATACCTTGGGCCGGTCTGGGGCCATTTCCCGGGCCGGTGAATCCCAGCCCATCCGTCCCTGGTTACTTATTTGATGAACTAATTAGGAGAATGAGATTAGATTGTACATATAAAAAAATGCATATTTTTATTCTTATCATTGTATAAGTTGATTTAATTGGTGAGAATTTAGCACTCACGTTTTTACATTTTAAATTAGATAAATCGTCGAGGAAACAGTTTATATTAAAATTATACTATTAGTAATAAATGTTTAATGAAATCGCGTTGCTGAAAATTATTTGAACCAACGGGATTTCATATTTGACAATTCGCAGAACAAATTATTTTCCACACTATTAAATATTAATTACTAACAGCATAATTTGAAAATAGACTGTTTCGTTAATGATTTATTTAATTTTTGAATAACCTAGGTACTTAATAATAAACTTCTTTTTATAGATAAAAATAAAAAAGGAAGTACTCATTCCGCCCCAATAAAAATATAAATTGTTTATCTGTAAAATCTAACCTCATTCTCCTATTTTTAGTTGATCAAATAATTAACTGTTTAAAAACTATTTGTTAACGTCTGAAGAAGTTAGTTTTTAAATGCAAACGAAACGAGAGTAAAAATTAATTTGATTGAACAATTTAACTGCATAATTAATTTCCAAACCCAAAATGTTTGGTTGCTCTTCCATGTTGTAGCACAATCACATCTGCCTGCAACTACGGACGGTAATGAACTGCATATTTCACTCTAAATTATGGTTGTGTTTTTATCTAACCGCGCGGTTTCTTCATAAAAATCGCTCCCCGATCGATCGAAATCGCTCCGTCAGCCTACCGCCCTATCCCAGCCGGCTTGCGGCTACCTCTCCGCTTCCGCGCAGCTTGTTAGTCTGAATCATATCATTTAAAAACGTGCAGAGCGGTTGCTGAGCGGATTCAAGACCGCTCCGCTACCGCGCCGCTACCGCCAGTCTGAATCTACCTTTAAGAGATATAGTTAGCCATTTCCAATAATAATCGATTTTCATTAAGGTCCAAAAAATTATAATAAATTGGCAAGGAAATTATCCGCCCAAAAACCATGCATCCATAAACATCAAATTTCGTCTAAATCGGACCAGTGGTTTCGGAGATATCTGAGCGAACGATTCCAAGACTTCAATTGAATTTAAAATTGTAACAAAAATTAATTGTTAATAAGGCAAAGTGGTCATGTTAGATATTATTCTTTCTCTTACAAATAAATCAAGACATTTTAGAGTTCGCACAAATTTATTTTGGGCGTTGTGGGCTGTGGCAACAGAACTTTGCCATAATTATTCAACACTTTACGTGTGCGATAATCGAGTTCTAACGAACGGATTTTGGGCGTTGTAGTCCTGTTGTGGGCGTTGTGGGTCTATATAAACGTTGGGCGAAGTGGTCGATGTGGGCGTTGTGTCTCTAGCAAAGATGTGGGCGAAGTGGTACTGTTGGGCGTTGTGTCCCTCGTGGAAATGTGGGCGAAGTGGTCGTTTTGGGAGTTGTGTCTCTCGTGAAAGGTTGGGCAATATGGTACAAAAAGACGGGTGGGCGAAGTGGTCGGCAGGCGAAATGTCCAGCCACGTATGTGTACATTAACCGAGTTCTAACGAATGGATTTTGGGCGTTGTGGTCCTGTTGTGGGCGTTGTGGGTCTATATAAACTTTGGGCGAAGTGGTCGATGTGGGCGTTGTGTCTCTAGCAAAGATGTGGGCGAAGTGGTACTGTTGGGCGTTGTGTCCCTCGTGGAAATGTGGGCGAAGTGGTCGTTTTGGGCGATGTGGTACATATCAGAAATTGGGCGAAGTGGACTCCGGATTGGGTGATATGGTACTTAAAGACGAGTGGGCGAAGTGGTCTGTGGGCGAAGTGTCCGGGTCCCCTCACAGGTTAGATTAGAGAAAATTCAACAACTTTGGGATGAATTTAACGACGTTCAAACAAAAATTGATTTATTAGACGACGAAAGCGGTGACGCGGAACGTGAATCATTTGAAAGTGCATATTTTTGTGCTGTTGCTAAGGCAAAAACCGTAACCAAGCAAAGGGAAAGTTTAAGTACACCGGTTGGGCAAGCGTCATTAGTGACTAACACCCCAACAAATTCCAGTAAAAATGTTAATTTGCCTGCTTTAACCCTCCCAACGTTTCATGGCGGATTTAACGATTGGACCACGTTTTCTGATTTGTTCAAAGCGTTAATTCATAATAATTCGGATTTATCGGACATTCAAAAATACCACTACCTTCATTCGTGCTTAAAGAACACAGCTGCTGAGGTAGTACAGTCACTGGAGGTATCGTCAAGTAATTATGAAACAGCTTGGCAATTACTGCAAAAACGCTTTGAAAATAAACGTTTAATAATTTACAATCACGTTAAATCGTTAGTGGAGTTGCCACCAGTTTCCCGTGACTCGAGCTCGTCCATTCGTAATAATATGCTTAAGCATTTAAGAACATTAAAAAACTTAAACGAGCTGGTAGATTCGTGGGATACAATAGTTATTTATCTTATGTCAACCAAATTAGACAGCGCAACCAGACAAGAGTGGGAATTAAAATTAGATACCGATAAACTCCCCACTTTACTACAATTTGAAACATTTTTAACGAAACGATCGCAGGCACTAGAATCAGTAGCATCAAACAAGTTAACGAAGATTAATTTCAAACCATCCACTGCTATATCAAATAATATTCTGAAAAATAATTTTTACCGACCAAAGGAACATCGTGTATCGTATTTAACGACTAGCAACAAACCATTTTGCCAGCTTTGCAATAAACAGTCGCATTATATATACAATTGTTTCATTTTTAAAAGGTTGCCGACTCAAGTTAAATTAAACGAAGTCAAAAAACAAATTATGTATTAATTGTTTACGATCAACACATTTTATTAAAGACTGCTTAGCGAGCGGTTGTAAACATTGCAATGGCAAACACAATACCCTTTTACATTTAGGCAACACAAGTTCTTTTGAGGAAGCGGAATCCAGTGGAACTGGACAAATATCGGTGGAAAATAATCAAAACGTACAGCAAAAACATATGCAAAATAATCCAGTTCAATCGACTGAACAAAGACAAGCCGCAGAAAATCCATTAGTTTCATTCTACTCATTTAGAAATCGACCAACGCAAGTTCTTTTATCGACCGCGATCGTACATGTTTTTGATAAACAGGGACAACCTCACAAATGTGGAATTCTTCTCGACTCCGGGTCCCAATCCAATTTTATGAGCAAGGAATTCAGCGTTTTAAAATAAATCTACCTGTGGGGGGAATTAATAGTACTATTACAAACATTGCATTCAGAACAAACGCTACAATCAAATCAGTGTTTAATGAATTTCAGATAAAATTGTCATTCTTAATTTTGCCACAAATAACCGAAAGTTTGCCTTTGGAGCCCATTAACCTTAGTCAAATTAAAATTCTTGATAACATTGCATTGGCAGATGACACCTTTTACCTACCAGGAAAAATTCTGTTAGGAGCAAACACTTTGGGACTTGTTGCACACCGAACGAATTAAATTAGGTAATCAGGGGGCAATATTACAGAAAACAAGGCTAGGATGGATTATTTCGGGAACGGTAGCACAACCCTCTATTACTAAAACGATGTGTCATTTCGCTTTTAATGAAATATCCGAGCAATTAGAAAGATTTTGGACGCTGGAAGATTGCAATAATAAAATACCGTGTAAATTAGAAGAGCAGGAATGTGAAAATCATTTTATTCGAACACATAAGCGCGATTTCAATAACAGATTTATAGCTAGTTTGCCGCTCAAAGGGGATGTAGCAACATTAGGACATTCCAGGGAAGTAGCCCTTAAGCAATTATATTCGATAGAAAGGAAATTTCAACGGCAGCCCGAATTAAAATCTCAGTATCAAAAATTCATGGAGGAATATAAAGGTTTAGGGCATGTGACCGAAGTAAGAAATATCGAAAACGATCATGTCACGTATTATTTGCTTCATCATGCGGTATTAAAACAATCCAGCACCACCACAAAACTTAGGGTTGTCTTTAATGGTTCTTCCAATACGTCTTCAGGGGTTGCACTAAATGATTTATTAATGATAGGTCCCACGATTCAGCAAGACATTTTTTCGATTTTGCTTAGGTTTAGGAAACATACTTACGTTATTACCGCGGATATAGAGAAAATGTATCGCTAGATATGGATTAACGAATCGCAACGTGATTTACAACGAATAGTTTGGCGAGATTCGCCTGATCAACCCGTCAAAACCTTTAATTTAAATACGGTAACATATGGCACCACAACGGCACCGTTTTTAGCAATCCGTTGTTTGTTTCAATTAGCGAATGAAAACGAATTTAAATTTCCCGCAACTACTAACGTCATACGACAAGACTTTTATGTCGATGACCTTTTATCAGGAGCAAATACTTTAGATGAGTTAATGACACGTATACACGAGCTTACAGAAATCTTAGGTGCAGTAGGGTTTAAACTTAGGAAGTGGACGGCGAATGATCCTTCCCTATTACAATCTAACTGCAATGTAGACCCGACTGTCATCGGCGACAGTGTAAAAACAATAGGCTTGCTGTGGTGTCCTAACAAGGACGAATTCCAATTTAAGGCTAATTTAGAATTAAATAGTCAAAGGGCTACCAAACGAACCATTCTTTCAACTATCTCTCAAATATTTTATCCTTTGGGATTAGCGGGTCCTGTCATAATTAGGGCAAAGGTAATTCTGCAACAGTTATGGAAAACTAAAACGGGATGGGATGAAGTATTACCGGCGGAATTACGCATAGAATGGGAAAATTACAAAACCCAGTTGGCCTATTTAAGCGATATTACGGTACCAAGACACGCTTTAGTTATAAATAAAATTAAGGTAGAAATACACGCATTTTGTTATGCGTCTCATACTGCATATGGCGGATGTGTGTATAGTCGATCTATCGATAAAGAAAAAAATGTGGTAGTGACGTTACTATGCGCAAAATCGAAGGTAGCACCACTAAACAGGTGTCACTACCACGTCTCGAACTCTGTGGGGCGTTACTGTTATCTAGGCTCTGTAGAAACGTTATTAATGCGTTAAATATTTCAATTGCCGATGTATATTGTTGGAGCGATTCGACGATTACATTAGCTTGGATAGGTGGTCAACCAGCGCAATGGAAAACGTTTGTAGCGAATCGAGTCACGGAAATTCAAGAATTAACCAACAATTTTAAATGGAAACATGTAAGGTCCAAAAGATCTAAAAAACCTTTCGCAGTGTAAACTGTGGTGGAATGGCCCGACATGGTTGGCAGAAGATTCAGAAAGGTGGCCCAAACAAGAAATTAATTATAACAAACATCTGGAATTGTCAGAAAGAAAAAATCAAACTCTCGCATTTTATGTTACAAGTAGTCTTAATATTTTTGAAAAATTTTCATCTTTGTGTAAACTCAAACGAGTAGTTGCGTATTGTGTTCGATTCAAACATAATTGTCTGAATTCAGAACTTAGTTATGGCCCGTTATCAGTGGACGAACTAAATATAGCAATGACACGTCTAGTGCAGATAGTGCAAAATCATGAATTTTACCAATAAATAGCGTCACTTACGAAAAAACGTCCTTTAAATAGAAATAGTAGGTTACTCGCATTAAATCCTTTTCTGGACGAACAAGGACTTATTCGTGTAGGAGGAAGATTAAAATATTCCAATTTAACATACGATCAAAAATTTCCATTAGTTTTACCAAGCAAACATCGACTAACGGAATTAATCATTCGCGAAGAGCATTACAAACATTTGCACGCTGGTACGCAGTATTTGTTGTCTTCCATTAGGTCACGATATTGGCCACTATCTGCTAAAAATGTAATTCGCAAAATCTTACGAAAATGCGTAGTTTGCTTTCGTTCTAGATCACTTCATGTGGAGCAATTGATGGGAAATTTACCCAACGTAAGGATAACGCCAGCGAGGCCATTTCAAAATACGGGGGTTGATTATGCCGGTTCATTCACAATCAAATTATCTCGGAACAAAACAACGAAATCATATTTATGTCTTTTTATTTGCTTAGCAACTAAGGCTGTGCACCTAGAGCTAGTTAGCGATCTCACCACTCAGCAATTCTTAAACGCTTGCAAACGATTCATGTCGCGTAGGGGTAAATGTTCAACAATTTATTCAGATAACGCCGCAAACTTTGTTGGTGCGAAAAATGAACTAAGCTCACTGATTCAACTGTTGTCCAGCGAAGAATACAAAACAAAATTACTCCAATATTTTACTAACGAATCTATCAAATGGAATTTCATACCACCTCACTCGCCTCATCATGGGGGTTTGTGGGAATAAGCGATTAAATCGGTCAAAACACACTTGTATAAAGTAATCGGTAAGGTACCATTAACGTTCGAGGAATTGTACACGATATTCACGCAAATCGAGGCATGTTTGAACTCCCGTCCTCTCGTTCCTTTGTCAACAGATCCTACAGACTTTACGGCCCTCACCCCTGGGCATTTCCTCATTGGCGAAGCATTGACGGCGTTACCTCAACCAAACGTAATGGACGTCCCGGCAAACCGCTTAACGCGGTATCAGCATCTAACCCAAATGGTGCAGCATTTCTGTTCACGGTGGTCCCAGGAATACCTAACACAACTTCAGCACTGGACTAAGTGGAGAACCTTGCAGCCCAACCGGTTAGAACCAGGAACCATGGTTGTCCTGAAGGATCAACAGCTCCCACCACTCAAGTGGCAGCTAGGGAGAGTAATTGAGTGTTTCCCGGGACGGGACGGATTAGTGAGGGTAGTGAGTGTAAAGACAATTTACGGGGTGTGTAAAAGACCAATAACGAAATTGTGTGTGTTGCCTATAGAAACAGAACATTCAACAACGTAATTGGACATTATTAGTTAGGTGTATATATAGTAGTAGGTAAAGTAGCCAAACATTATTAGTTTAAATGTATATAGTTTTGAAAGACCGCAACCTGTCAAGGTGGGCGGGATGTTCCGTCCCATTAGTAATATTTGTAGTTTTTAAGTTTGCACTAGTTTTAAGTTGGTACCATGTAGCGGACGGGTGGCAACCTGCTGTCCGCCATTCTGCAAAATCGTCATTCTTGTCCTAGCGTTAGCGGTGGTTACACGTATCGAAACAGTATCGAAAATAAAGTAAGTTTAGCATTTTTTATCGTTTTATTTGTGTGGTGCCAGGCGAAAGGCAACAGCTACCAGCTTCTGGTAGTAAAAATCAATGAAGGTCCTTTGAGAACGTAAAACAACGAAGAATTTAGGAACAGACCATCGCGAGGCTCTGGGGTGCAGTTAAGCTGCTATCAACAACATCGCGGCCCTTCAAATAGAGCTGCAGTCCGTCATCACGGCCCTGTAATTAGAGCCGTAGTTCATCGTGGTGGCCCTGCATTTCAAAAAGCCCCACACCTAGTACAAAAATTATATGCACATGCCAACTTTAAAAAAATTTAAATGTTTTTGTGTTTACTGAATGCTCCATACACATACATACATAGTCCGGTCCTCTTGTACCCATGGGTGTCGACGATTTGTACTCTTGTTTGTTACTTATTATTGATCCATTTTCTCCAGGTCTTCCTGTCGATTGCCATCCGCGTTGCCTCTTCCTAAGTCGGTCCTCTATCTTGTAGTATTTCTAGGATGCTACTGTTCCAGATTTGTCTGGATTCCACTTTTCTATTTTTGCCAGTTGGTTTGACTTGCCATAGTTTCTTAACTTGTCTTTCACTATTCATCCAAATTAAGTGTCCGAGCCATCGTAACTTGTGTTTTTCAACTTCATCATTTAGCGGTTTCACGTTTAACTCTTTCCAGATTACCTCATTTCTTATTCTGTCTGTTCCTTTGATCCCTTTAATTTTTCCTTAGAAATTTAATTTCTGTTGCTTCTAATCGTAATTTTTCCGATTTTGTCAATATCCAGCTTTCAGCGCTGAACAGTAACATTAGTTGGTAGATGGTTTTGTATACGGTTAACATTGTCGGGTAGATATCTTTCTTTGGTTTAGAAAACTTTTTGATATGGCTTGGAAAACTCTGTTTGCTGTACGTATTCTATTGTTTAGTTCCTCTTCTAATGTACCTCGTGTGTTTATGGTACTGCCTAAATAACATGTGAGCAAGCGAGAGTGAAATCAAGCTTGGCTTTGAAAACTGAAACATGTCGATTATTAATTCACATTATGTTGATGTTCTGCTTACGTGTTAGAACAGTAACATAATGTAAATTAATAATCGACATGTTTCAGTTTTCAAAGCCAAGCTTGATTTCACTCTCGTTTGCTCACATGTTATATGAACTGTTGTACTTGCTGGATAAGGTAAACCAAGTAGAAAAAGAAATGGAAAGGTACAGAATAGACATACTGAGACTAAACGAAGTGAGCTGGAAGGTATGTGGAGAATATATAACAGAAAGTGGCACAAAGATTATATATTCAGGAGGCACAGGAAAAAATGCAAAACACGAAAGGGGAGTAGCATTTATGTTATGAACAGAAGCAAAAATGCACTTATGGAGTGGACGGCCATATCAGATCGAATAATGACAGCAAGTTTTAAAGCCAATTACTACATTGTAATTATAGCTACTGCATATGCGCCGACAAATGAGAAAGATGAAGTACAAAAAGAAGAATTCTACGACCAATTGCAAAAATCTTTTGATAATATTGAGATTGTTTTGTGCTCTCAACAATTTTGCTTGCCAATTGAACTAGAATTCATTAAAAGTCAAACCGAGGCACAGAATTAATTATTTTAATTGGTGCAAGCTTAGCTTACTTTTATTGAAATAAATGCACTGAAGTGTGCAGCTGAGTTTCACAAATAACAAAAAGGCAAAAGATAACATAAAAAGCTAGTTTAAAAGGGTTACGTTCTTGGGCTCAGATTTGACGAGGTTTTGGAAGTGCGAATGCAGTTAGATTGTATCTGACGGTTTTAACATTAACGTTTGCAGTATTACATTTATTATTGTACGAAATGGTTTGCACAAGTACCAAGTATGGACACTATAATAGTCAGAAAGTTAGAACCAGAATGGCAAAGTAACTGAAGGGTATAGCAATACAGTACCAGGCTTAGAAACATTGCAAAGAAGCAACCGACAAGAAATATTACAAAAGAGCAATTTACGAATGGCAAGGACATAGAAAGACATTATAAAGTGCATTTAGAACTACAGAACATGTTACGGTATTAAAAGAACTTTACGACACCCACCCAAGGTGAGCATCGCACCACGGAATCAGTCCTGAAAAACTGGCACACTTGCCCTGAAATCGGTTCGAAATAGGCTAATAGGCCACGGCTGGAACGCTCAGGGAGTCGGGCGTGAGTCACACGATACGTTCTGGGCAAGCGTGTTGTGGCATAATATATATATAGGGTATGTCGAAATCATGAGGGCGCCACCAAGCCTGTCTTAACCCGGCTAACCGGGCCTGGACGGTTAGACGGGGGCGAAGCACGCAAATACTCCGCCGATAGGATTACTCAAGAATTGCAAGGTCAAATAACAATTTCGGGATTGCCTTTTGCAAGGATTGTAATTAGGTGTCAATCCGACCGCGACTACGCAGCTGTCTCTCCCACCTGTACGCTCAAAGCTCCCTCGTTCTGTCGCACAATAATCAGTACAATGAAGGGGGCGCTTATCTGAAACAGAACATGCACAAGTCGAAACAAAACAATAGTTCCCTTAGCTAACAAATCATGTATTGACTAACGGGTTTACAATGGGGCAGCAGGGTGCGTCGCACTATATCTATAAATGGGTTATAACTAAGGACACCAGCTGGCGCGCGCTCTAAACTTAGCTACAGATGTTGAACAGTAATGAACAGTAATGAACAGTAATGAGCAGTAATGAGTACAAATATGCTGGCGCGACGCCTTATGCAGCGAACAGCAAAGATCAAATTAGCACTCGCGACATGGACAGTCTGCGATTCTGAATGAATGCACAAATATGCTGGCGCGACGCCTTATGCAGCGAACAGCAAAGATCAAATTAGCACTCGCGACATGGACAGTCTGCGATTCTGAATGAATGCACAAATATGCTGGCGCGACGCCTTATGCAGCGAACAGCAAAGATCGAATTAGCACTCGCGACATGGACAAATATGACGACAGTGCCTGTAGGCACCAGAGATGTGACGGCTCGCTCGCGTTCACAGCGGTAATCAGTTCAAAGACACATACCTTAATAATGTAGGCGGTCGGGGAGCCTGGTACAGTTGAGTTGCGACAGGCTGCAGTCTTAGGTGGCAGGTACCTTCGATGTTCGACGGCTATAGGGACGAGTGCACATCCGCCATAATGGCGACGTGAGACGCGTCAGGACGCGTACGACGGGACGACGAAAAATGGGCCACTTTCGTTCTGCGGGACAGATCCTCGTAGGTCGAGATGAAGGGGGCACGACCCCTTACTTACGGAAGCAGGAACTGGGCTCAAAAACACCCACGCTACGCCGAAGACAATTCGAAACTCACACTCACAACCACCACACAAGCGTTCTCTGCAACGGGCTGCGGTCAACTGCCACTTAAGGCGAAAACGTTTGTCACATAATTGCTGAAGCAGCACTCGCCGGGAAAAAGACTGACGCCCCCGCCAAGGGCGGGAGCGCCGCACGAACTCACACACTATCCGACCTCTTATTTGTTCGACGGCTCTCGGCTGAATGCCCAGAGGGAAGCGCTGGCACAGGTCACCTTGGTCGCGTCCCCACGTGACTAAACCTCGGCAGCCAATCGCAAGGCGATAAAATGAAACAAATTAATGCCGGCGTCATGATATCACGCCACAACGGCGTGCCTTCTAGAAGATTCGGAATTCTTGCGGGCGATACGGCTGCCACAGCGCCATCAGAGGGGAGCTCCAACCGACGGGAAATGCTGCGTTTGGGGCCAAATATGTGCGAAATCATGATTCTGGAATTAGGCGATGGAGCTAAATAAAGAACTAAAAGGGTTTAGCATACGGGCACGCTGCCCTAAAGCCTAGGTGGCTATTTAAAATACCAAAATGACCTGACTCAAATGTGCGGAAGATGAGATGGTACTTGTGCGCAAAGATTGAAAATGGTTTTAACCTAGCAACAAATTGCCCTAAAGGCGTGAAATGCAATTAAGCATCTAAAACAGCAAAATGACTTAACAAACATAACAGTGCGGTTGAAAACACGGTGAAAGGCAGAGCATTGAGTGTAGTGCATTTATAACCTAATAACATTATTTAGCCTGTAAGAATGATTAATGTTATCAAAACCGTATTCTATAAGTTAATTTTAAGTATCAAACCTTATTTCCTTTTATGCAATTGTGGTGTGATGTTGCTATGATGCGAGATTGTCCTTTGTTTAGCAACCACACACAAAAAGCTTATTTATTGCCCGAGCTGTTAGCATTGTTTCACATCAGCTCCCATTAAAAGTTTCAATTTGCTAATAAAACGTATCCATTTTAATGTAAGTGTTGGTTTTATTTAACCAGTAAAGTGTGGGGCACAACTAAAACCAGTTTTCTAGTAGAAGTGCTGTGTTTGGTGCATATTCATCTCCGACAAAATCCAGGCGAGTAGCGATCCGAGTAAGAACTACGTTTGGAGTCGATACCACCTGCAGGAGCACGTTGGAGCCAGGTCTGGTGTCTTCAACGTCTAGTGCGGCCCTCCACGCAGAATATCAGGCAAGAATCCGAGACACCAGGCGTTTTGCAGCGGAGAAAACAAGTTGGCGTCTCCTGAGAGGTGTAAGCCGCATCGAAACTTCGATAAAAACCAGGTATTTCTGCAAATTCTATCGCCAAGAGCTTGTTTATATCGCTGAGGCCTGCAAGATTGAGGTTGCTACTACACATTGCCGCAGTTCCTGATTGTCCAGAGCATCCCAGAACACGGAGATTAACGTGGTATCAGTAGAAATTGTAGAAATTACAGGAAAATTGTCCATTCGTTTGCAACTAGAAACAAATGAAAGTTGGCGTCACTTATACGTCACGAGAGAACAAAAGCCGTTAAGACTGTTGCTATGCGAGTTTAAACATTGCTTACCTGTGGTAAATTTGCCGATTTTGGGATTGATTTAAATCAAATTATTGCTAATTGTACTAGGCACACTGTTTTGTGTTCCATGTCAAATTTTGAGGTTAGTTGCTGCAGATATAGTTGTGGTGCGTTCATAAGGAAAATAATCCTAATAAATCGGAGCTACTGAAATTAGTTTGCTCTACCAGTTCTTCTAATTTAGCGACCAAACCCGAGAAAAAGAGTTTTGATGTTCACCGGAGGAGCCTGATATTATTGCAGAAATTAAAATAAAATAAGGGCACGAAAATCGCTTAGTTTTGCAGTAAGATATTTCTATTTTTAATAAACCTGAGATTGTGCAGGGGCAGCACTATTTTGAATACGTGAATTTAGAAGCACCCTTTTTCAATCATTTTTCTTTTATTAAAGGCAAATTCGCCTTAAGTAGGGGCCTTAGTTTATTGTAATATAAACAAAAAACATAAAAGGGATATAAAGATATTATTAGGAGATATGAATGCAAAGATCGGTAAGGAATACAGAGGAAGAGAGGACACGATGGGGAAGGAAAAAGTGGGCATTATCAATGAGAATGGAGAGTTTTTTGTAGAGTTTTGTGCTGGAAACAATCTTGTAATAGGAGGTAGCCTATTTAAGCATAAAGTGATAAACAAAGTGACCATACGCTACTGCGAGCAAAGATAAAAATCAAACTACGGGCAAATAGGGAAAGAATAACAAAACAAGAGACATATAACATTCAATAGCTAAAAGAAGAAGAAGTCGGAAACCAGTACAAAGAAAAGCTAAGAAGTGAATGGGAAAAACAGAAAAATAAAGGAGATGGAAATGTAGAAGAAGTATGGAATAAATGCAAAACTAGCATAAAAAACGGCAAAGAAAGTATTAGGATACAAGAAAACAACACAAAAGACATGGCTATCTAAACATCAATGGAAAAAAATAGAGGAGAGAAGAAAGATCAGACAAAATACATTGACAAGTAGAAATGAAAAGACAAGAAAAGCTA
The DNA here is from genome assembly GCA_940337035.1 of Agriotes lineatus. NCBI lineage: Eukaryota > Metazoa > Arthropoda > Insecta > Coleoptera > Elateridae > Agriotes > Agriotes lineatus. The sequence goes on along the minus strand of OW679194.1, from coordinate 977,572 downwards.
TACAGGGAAAACGACAAACAAGTAAAAAACAAGTGCAAGGAACAATAAAAGGAAATATATAGAAGAAACATTGAAGAGAGCAGAAGAAGTTGCAAGGAAAACTGGCATGAAATCCCTATACGAGATATCTGAAAAAATATCACGGAAGAAAACTAAATGAGATAGTAGTAGTAGTAGTAGTATTTGTGGAGAGACTCATGTCTAGCAAGTAGGCCTTTATAGGACTTTTTTGCCAACCCCGTGGACTAGGTCTGGGCATGCAGAGTACGAGGTTTCTTAGTCCTACTTAGAATTTTGCCGAGGCTAAGAAGTTCCAACCCTAGCAAGGGATCTTTTACATGCTACACATCGTAGTGACATGGGTCCCACGGCTTTACATCACTTCCAATAAATGAGATAAGAGTAAAAGACAAACCAGGAAAAATCCTGAAATAGGATATAGAAACAGAACAAAACTGGATCCAACACTTTGAAGAAATATACGAGAGAACAACACAAGAAGATACAGAGGAAGAAGACCACCAAATAAACATAGAAATCAACGTGAACGAGGAAGCGATCACAAGAAAGGAAATAAAAGAGGCCATAAAAATGTTAAAGAACCACAAAGCAGCAGGAGGAGATGATATCCCAGCAGAGCTTATAAAGGAAGAAGATGAAGTAACAGTGAAAATAATGCACGAAATATTAAACAACATATGGGAAAAAGAAGAAATACCGAGAGAATGGAACGAAGGAAGAATAATAAGAATACCAAAAAAAGCAGACAAAAGCGAATGCTCAAATTGGAGAGATATAACGTTGTCATGCATAGCAAGCAAAATACTTGCGAGAATACTGTTAAACAGAATTAACGTTGGAGTAAAAAAGACATTAAGAAACAATCAGGCGGGATTTAGAAAGAGGAGATGTATAGATAACATAATTATATATATATTGCAAACTATTATAGAACAAGCAAAGAATGGCAAAAAGAAATATGGATGAGCTTTATAGACTTCCGAAAAGCTTTCGATAGAATAGATAGAGACAAAATGTGAACAATTTTAAAAGCATATGGAATACCGAATAAAACTCCTAAATATGATTAAATTACTATACTCAAACTATACAGCAAAGATTGACATAAAGGACAAACTAACAAAAAATATAAAGATAGAAAGTGGGATAAGACAGAAGTGTACCCTGTCACCAATACTATTTTAAATGGTAATAGACTGGGTCATGAGAAAAACGGAAGATAGAAAAACGGGCATCAATTGGAGATTTGGAAAACCATTGGAAGATATAGATGGTGTCTGTTTATTAATGGAAAACTCAATACAGATGCAAAAGAAGATAAACTGAAAGAAGAAGCAATGAAAGTAGGATTAAATATAAATAAGAATAAAACTAAAATTATGAAAATATGAAAAGAGGGAAATAGAACAAATGCAGATAAGAAACAAACCGACAAGGATCAAATAGAAGAAATAGAGAGAATTACATACCTAGGAAATGTTATTGATAGAGAAGGAGGTAGCGAAAGGTATAGAAAAGAAAAATACATAAATCCCAAGGTGCCTTTATTACTCTCAATAAAATTTGGCAATCTAAAGAAATATATATGAAAACAAAAATCAGATTGTTTAACACAAATGTAAAGACAGTATTGCTATACGGGGCAGAATCCTGGACGACAAACGAAAAACATGTAAAGCAACTTCAAGTATTCATAAATAAATGCCTCCGAAGAATACCGGGTATATACTGGCCAGAAAAAATCATAAATGAAGAGCTCTGAGAAAAAAAGCAAAAAGAACCAATACAGACAGTGATAAAAGAAGAAAATGGAATTGGATAGGACATACACTCAGGAAAACGAATAACAACATAACAAACCAAGCATTAGAATACAATAACAGGGAAAAGAAGAAAGGGAAGACCAAAAGCCACATGGAGAAAGAAGACAACGCAAGAAATCACCGATAAAGGATTACAATGGAATGAAGTGAAAGAAAAAGCTAAGGACAAAACCGAATGGAAGAAACTACAGTAAAATCCGGTTATAACGACATCGAAGGTACCGATGAAATTTGGTCGTTATAGCCAAAGGTCGCTGTAACCGATGAATGCAAAACAATTTAAGTCTTATTACAACATAATACATGATGTAACTTGGTACCCGCAGGGGGGCCTGAGCCTAATTTTCTTATTCTTTCATTCAATAAACGTAAGCAGGCAAAATTCTTCCTATTTTTATTTTTATCATAGTGGGATGCCCACGCAAAAGGCAGAGTAGTTTTGAATTGCGGGTTTTTAAAATCATGCTGACATGAATTGTTTTGTAATATCGGGCATAGGGTAATTAAATTGTCGAATTTCCTGCAGTCTTAACGCTGATTTGAGTTGACTTAATACCTCCCCTCTTGTAAGAGTTCTATAATTTAACATGATCATTAAATGTTGGATTTATGGATTGGTTTGACGCCTTACGACATTAAATAATACATTAAACAAAGGAATCTAGCCCATGCTGGAATGCCACATGCACCAGTAATGTAAACAACGCCCAGGTGATTTCCCGTTCTTTGTACCTGAAATTTTATTTGTCCAGTTCAACGTTTTTCTTTGTTAGGCTGTTCCATATGGTGTTTCTTTTAATACTGTCAAATGCTTGTTTCAGGTCTATGAAACAAAGGTATGCCTTTCTGTTCTTACTCAGTAGTTTTTCTGCCATCTGTTGTAGGGTGCATATATGGTCTTGTACACTACGTTCCGCACGAAATCCACTTTTAGTGTCCTGTATTTGTTTTTGTATGTCTGATCTTAATTTCTTTTTTAGGATGCCTACGTACACTTTAGCTGCCACGCACAGTAAGGAAATCCCTCTGTAATTTACGCACTCCTTTGTGCTAAGTTGCATATCTTGCTTAGCTTTTTTATTCCACTGTTCCCCATAAATTTCCGTTATTTCCTCTAATTCTATTTTATATTCGATAATCAGGCGTTTGGTTTTTATTCTTTGTACAGGCAGACCTCACCGTTCGCGGGGGTTACGTTCCAGAAGAATGCCGCGAAGCACGAAACATGATAAAAACGGAGTTAGGTTCCGTAAACTAGATTTATTTATACTATGCAACCTCAAAACATTCAAAAATACATAAAGGTGCGTATACAAACTAAAATTTCATACGTAAGTCTGCCACTTGAATCTAGAGCTTGAATGTCCATTTGTTTATTCAAGTTATAATTTTACAATTTATTTCAGGTCCAATTTGGTAATAAAGGATTCAAATAAATAGGCTCGATAAGTATGTTTACAAGTTCGTGATAAATAATGTTATTTAGGTGTTCTTGACATAAACCGCATACGTCTGCTTTATTTACTTAGTGTTTCAAAGTTGAAACAGTTAACGTTGACAATTCCAACCACGAACGGCAAAGCAATCCGTGAACGGCAAAGAAAAGAGAACAAATGAGTGCCCCGCGTAAAATCAAATCAGCGAAATGCAAATCCATGAACGGCAAGGTCTGCCTGTATTTTATATGCTTCATAGGTCTCCTGACTTCTTTTACTTACTTATATGTTTTTTCCACAAGTTTTTCTTTTCCTTCATCTCTTTCTTGATGTGTTCATTCCACCATAATGTATGTTTTTTATTTTTCGTTGTTCTATTTGTACCACAGACCTCTGCTGCCGTGGTCCTCAGTACTTGGAACCTCTTCAATTTTTCTTCAATGTCGCTGCACTCCGCTTTATATTTTATTGTAAGCTCTTATGGTTACTTTGTCAGTACTTTCTTTTTGCGCTTCCATATTAGTTGTTTTTGTGGGGAAACCAAGTGTAGCCTCAACGAGAAAGTGGTCACTTCCAATTTCATGTCCCCGTTTTGTTTTTACGTCCTTGACAATTTTCTTGTCTCTGCTCTGCATTAGGATATAGTCTACTATTAACTTTACCTCTCTGATTATTACCTTTCTGGTTATCTTGTGTATTTCCTTGTATTAGTAAAAACTATTAGTAATTATAATGCTATTATCTATACAAAATTCCAGTAATCGCTTACCATTGTTGTTTACTGTTTTGTCTCCATACGGCCCCAGCACATCTTTCCATTTGCTCCGCCCTTACCAGAACAGAAAAATTTTGCAGAAATTTTTCTACACTAAGATGAATAATACGCAAGAGAGCTCAACCAAAAAAAAACAGAGTGGGTCATAACCCAAATGAAAAATCTCAACCACAATCACAATTGAAAACCCAAACCCACACCACAATGCAACAACTACCTGCGAAGACCATAATGACTCCTGGAGGAACCCAAGACCAGACCAACCCCACGACAAGGATCGAGACTGTTCGTCGCTGTTGGATGTTAATGCTGCGCCGGTGAACAGTCTCGTAGCAACCCATCGCGAAGAAGTTCCAATCCCAAGAACCTCCCAAAATCACCCCATATCTCCACAGAGTACCCCCTCTGACAACTTCCTAACAAAACAAACCCCCGAGGCGGAAGCAAACCCCCACAGATAAGGTACAGTACAGTTAATGGGGGTAGCAATATAGGATCGAAAAGTTCCCATCCCTAACTGGTGAGCTTCATCCCTTTTTCACCACTATAATGACGCCGCGCTGGTTTTTCTATAATATCTTGTAAATGTGATGTTCTACGATAAAAATAGTGGTATTAAAAAATATTCAGAATTAAATTTTCTATAAAACATGTCCTATAGGTCATTTGTAGATTATAAAGGGTTTTTACGTTAATAAAAACGCTTTTGGATGGCAACACAATATTTCTCCAGCCTTAGTAATATTCTGTTTTGTAGCATTCGGTTAAATTATATCGAATTATATCTCTTCTTTCACTATGCCCTTACAGGCATCGGGTTTGGATTCTCTTATCCATTTTTTCCATTCCTGTCTGGATTTGGTCAGTCTTCTCATCTCTTCTTCTGGTTTTCCTCTCTTTGTTCCTATTTCGTTTATCCTTCCTATCCATGTTTCCTTGGAGCTACCTCTCTTTTTCTTATAGTTTGATTTTGCTAATATCACTTTTTTGGTTAGTCTGTTCTGGTCCATTCTTAAAATGTGGCCGTACCAACCCAGCTGTCTGTTTTCTATTTTCTTCATTATTGGTTTCTGTTCCAGGATGTTTCTGATGTCCTCACTTCTGATTCTGTCAAACTTAGTGACATCCGATATTTTTCTGAGGTACTTCATTTCACCAGCGTTTAGGGGGGATTTATGTTTCTTTTGCAAAGTCCAAGATTCACAGCCGTATGTAATAGTTGGTAGCGTAATGGTGTTATATACTCTCAATTTTGTATCCTCGTCTATTTCTTTCTTTCCTAGTATCGTTCCGTTAATACTGTAGTATATTCTTGTTGCTTTTTTTAATTTGTTGTTTATATCCATATCTGTATTCCCGTTACTAGTTATTATATTGCCCAGGTATTAACTTCTTCCACATTTTCTCCGTTTATCTGTACACTTAAATTTTCTCTCTCTTCTTTGTTGTTTATGATCATGTGTTTTGTTTTCTTCATATTAATGGTCATTTTTAGTTTCGTGATTTCTTGGCCATATCCTTGTCAGTAATTGCATTTTTTCCTGTTTATTTGCTATTAGTACGATGTCGTCCGCATAGAGGAGGGAGTCTACTGTTACTGGAAGTAGTTTCGAGGATCCTATAATTGTTTTATGATTTTTTAAATCTTTTTCTTGTATTTTTAATTAATCTATCCATTATAATTATAAATAATAGAGGGCTCAGGCTATCTCTCTGTTTTATTCCTTTGTCTAGTTTTAACTTTTCTGATCTTTTCTCTTCTATTTGGACTTGCGATATGACTTCTTCGTAGATCGATTTGATCACTTTAATGGTTTTCTCTGGGGTTTTATATAGTTTTAGGGTTTTCCATAATATCTCTCGGTTTATCGAATCAAATGCAGCTTTCAGATCGATGAAACGTAAATGTAGTTCCTCTCCACTTTGGCAATCCTTTCAAATATGTTTCTTAAAATATTGACATTATCATTTGTACCTCTTCCTCTCCTGAAAGCGGCTTGCTCTTCTTCTAAATTATTTTCAATTTGGGCTCTCAGTTGTTTTTCTACTATGCGCGTATATAGTTTGAAGCATACTGATGAAAGGCATATTGCCCTATAGTTGTCACAGTTCGTCTGATCTCCTTTTTTATAAATGGGGAGTAGTAGGTTTTTCTTCTAGTCTTCCGGTATTAATTCCGAAATCCATGCTACTTTGCATATTTTCCACAGCCAGTCTGCTCCTCTTCCTCCCCCGATTATCTCTGGAAATATTTCATCTTCTCCTGCAGCTTTCCCTATTTTAATGCTGTTGATTACTTCATCTATTTCTTCCCTCGTTATTTCTATTGGTTGTTCTTCTTCTTCTGGGATTTGTTCTTGGGTTTCTTCTTGTCCATTTGCGTTTTCCTCGAATTTTCTTGTGTAGTAATTTCTCCAAATTTTTAGTTTTTCCTCTGGTTCGAACTGCAATTGATTATTCTCGTCTCTAATTGCGTATTCGAGTCGATCTCTCTTTTTTCTTAATGCCTTGACTTTGATCCAGAATTTCTTGGTTTTTGTTCTAAAGTCCTGGTTTAGTTTATTACCAAATTTTTGCCAGCTCTCCTTTTTTGCCTCTTTTACAGCACTTTTCAATGTGTTTCTTTTCCTGTGGTACTTTAGCCTGGACTCTTCGTCTTTCTTTTCTTGGTATTTTCTCCACGCTTCTTTTTTCTCCTTTACTTTTCCCTTTATCTCCTCACTTCACCATTCAGTTCTCTTGTGATTATGATTTATAGTTGTTTTACCGCATACTTCCGTAGCTGCTTGTATTATGGCATTTTTGAAGATATTCCATAACTCGTCTACATTGTTGTTTGTCCTATCCTTTCCACCTGTCTCTAAGAGGTTGTCTATTTTATCTTGGTATTTTGTTTTTAGTACCGGGCCTTTTAATTTTTTCAAGTTAATTCTTGAATATATTATCTGTTTCCTATCTTTAACTTTATGTTTTGTACTTAGATCCGCTAGGACTAGGCTATGTTGCGTTCCTAATTCTGCTCTTTTCAGTTCTGATATCCCTTATGTCGCTCAGGTTTTCATTATGTAAGACGTAGTCAATTAGGCTCTTTGCGTTTCGTTCCGGTGCTTCGAAAGTATATATACTCTGTGAGTTTTGTTTCCAGAACGTGTTTCCTATAATTAGGTTATTTACCTGGCAGAACTGGATCATTTTGTTGCCATTTCTGTTTTTTATCCTCTCACCATAGCAGCCTACACAGCCCAACCCCGAGGCTACATCATTTCCAATTCGCGCGTTCCAGTCACCTATTATTATTATGTTTTTGTATTTTTCTCTTAGTTTGTCGATAGTTGTTTGCAAGATGTAAAATTCTTGTACTTTTTTTCTTCCGTGTCCTCGACTGGGCCATATATTTGTACTATGTTTATAATTTCTTCAATCTTTAACGTTATTGTATTGATTCTCGAGTTTACAGCTTGATAGTCTATAATTCTTTTGCTTAAATCCTCTTCTGTCACTATGACGACTGCTTCTTTAGTTTTCGCACCCGGTTCTACTCCAGAGTAGAGCATATTGTATTTATTATTTAATCTCATTATCCCTTTTCCTCTTTTCCTTGTTTCGCTTAGACCCATAATATTTACTTTGTATTTTTACATTTCTTCTGTTAGCTCTAATTCTTTTCCATTTATTGATGTGATATTCCATGTTCCTAGTCTGATGACGTCCTTTCCGTAATATTTATCGGTTTTATTTTGCATGTTTATGTTTATTTTATTTTGTTTATGTTTGGCTACTTCTATTTTTTCTTCTTTATTTGTTTCTGTTTGAGTCCCCTTATATATCTGTTCGAGTTTCAGGATATTTATTTTTTCCGTTGGTTTTGTAATTTTTATTTGTTTTATTATTTTCTCATTGATCATTGTCCTTTTTCATTGCTTTCCGTTATTGAGTGATCCGTCTGATTTCTAGCCCTTTCTAGTGGCAACACAATATTTCTTCAGCCTTAGTAATATTCTGTTTTGTAGCATTCGGTTATATTATACCGAATTTAATAAGAACCAAAAATAATCATTAACGATTCCTAAACCAAACTCGTTTCCACACCACCCAGGAGGTAGAGTTTGCCGGCGCGTTTTTTTTATGTGGTTTCCCTTGAGGCCTAATCCACTAAAGGCATTTATTCTTTCTCAAATTCAATTTCGTTGGTACGTTCCGCATTAAAGCATCCTTGTCCGTGACGGTTCATACACATAACCGAACATTTTAAACCAACCTTGAAACACCTACATCGCTTTCCGCAGCCCATTTTGCAGGCACACGAAATTAACTCTAAAATTGATAAGGGAGCTGATGCTTCAGTAGTCAAAGCAGGTATTAAAATATCACCTGATTTCTTCCATTCCCATTCTTGTAGCTGTAAATCATTTCCAGGCCAAGCCTGAATTTGGTGGTAAACCCACAACGAATGTTGTTGCAAAGCTGCAAACGTTGGAGGTAGCTTTGCCAAAGTAACTGTTTGACTAGAATTACCAATCGAGGTGTTAAACAGAACATACCTCTGATGATTTATTGACGTTTAATTTTTTTTGCTTTATATAGTGCAAGAGTGAATATTTCCCAGCCTCAGTAATATCTTGTTTTGTAGCATTTGATTTGTTAAAAGTTTTAACAACTTCTTGTAAATTTGTTTTCGAGTTTAGTAACTTTGTAGTTTGAAGTTTGCCTTTTCCAAAAAAAGCAGATGTGTCACTACCACTAAATGCGTGAGCAAAAAGAACTGTTTCTCTTGAGTTCTTACGGACATTTGACAACTGTAAATCTTTAGAGCTATAAATTCTTTCTTTTATATTACCTTGGGACTCCCTTAGTAGTCTAATATCCTTTTCAGTTGGCGTTAGGGCAATAATTAGTAAGGTAAGAAGATCGACATCTTGTTCTGCAATTACGACCGTTTCGGATTTAAAACTTTTTTGAATAGCAGTTTGAACTATTACTGTATTAGCATCATCATCCACAGTTATAGTTTGTATCTCTTCATTTTGAAAGGTCTGAACTAGTTGAGAAATCAATCGTTCTTTGTTGGCGAGGTTTGCTTAACAATTTTTCTTTAGGGTCAGTAATTGACGTATTTTGCTCGAAAATAACTTTGGGAGATGTTCTTGTTAAAATTCTCTGTTTGCGTTCAATACTTTTGGTGCTGAAAGGATTATTATCATAACCATCGAAAACAATTTATTGTGACATTTTTCCCATAATGCCTTCTAACAAATTTGATACAATGATGACTTTTTGGTTTTTCTCATCAGTCCTCTTTTATCAAATATAGATAAAGGCACCGCCACAAGTTCAAAGGCAAAACAATATTTTAATTCAGGTGCTGTGGGAACAGTGCAGATTATTCTTTGGAATAATTGAGTAGAATCAACCTGTATCATATTTTTAACTTTGGTGTTCGATGCGGGGTTTATAAATGCTAATGGTTTAACCATGTTATTATGCTTTAACTTAAATGTACCAAAAGTGCCTCCTTCTTTTATAAGTTTATCCATAGATTACTTCCTGATATCTCTTGCTTTGTAACAATTAATATTGTCAGTACCAACGATACCACTTGACAAGGATATCAAATTATTGGATGTAAGGAAGGGTAGTGTTGCGTCAATCAATTTACAAATATTTGACGATCTTTTTCGTCACAATTAACTTGTGAATCTTGCAATTCGACATGTTTATTACTAGTTTTTGTTTGCATGTCACAAAAGTTTTCTATACTTTTGCTCACATGATGAGCAATTGGCAAACCTGAAATCCATTTGTTGAGAATGCTATCAGTAAAACTGTGTCCATGTGTTATACCACCAACACTTTTCATGTTTTTTGTTAGTGTCTGTTCGATGTTCATGTCTGACCACACACCACACCAGTGTTTTTCCGAACGACAAATAGTGAAGAAGCTGTTTTTACTTCCTTTTACAATAAAGGAAGTATTGGATTCACCCCAAAAATTCGAAATTGAGTTTTCAACAGATCTTCATGTTTCAGAGTCCCCTGAACCCAAAAAGCATATTTTTTTCATTGGTCTGTCTCCTGTCTGTGTGTGTGTCTGTGAACACAATATCTCAAAAACGAAAAGAGGTATGGGGTTGAAACTTCATATATACGTTTTGTGTACTATGTAGATGCGACAGCAAGCTTTTGAAGAAAATCGCATAACCGGAAGTAGGTGTTTATTCTTGTGATTTTTCAGTTTTTTTCAATTTTTTCAAAAACGGCTCTAACGATTTTTTTCAAACTTCTCATTTTTATTGCATTTTTAATGTGTATTGATGTGAGATAGCTGATTTTCTAGTTAAATACTTCTAAAATGGGTTTCTTTTGTTTTTTTTCCTTTTTTTTTATTAACTCCTATTTTAAATAGAACACCCAGTATACTATTATATTTTTGAATTCAGCTTAAAATTCTAGAGAAAATTTGTCTCTTCACCTAATGCTCTATTTTGTAGAATTTGTAATTTTTTAAAATTTTTGACAAATGCTAAAAATTTAAAATAAAATTTTTGGCTAACTATAAGATCACTGTAAAAGAAAGTTGTGTGCGTGTATCACACCAGATTTTTTTGTAAAGTTTTCAAATTCGTTTTCAGTCATCTCATCTTGAAGGGCTATCATGTCTTGCAGATAAAGTTGACATGATTTTGCATACAAAAAGTGTCCACTGGCATGAAAGATCGGTAACATGGCTCTGATGCAATCCAAATGGAGATCCCAGTTTCCCATACGTTCTGTCTGAATGAAGGGCATGACTATTGAAACAAGCTCAAAATACTGCAACCAAAGTTGGGCAGTTTTGCCTCTCTTCCCAAGTTGATTTAAATGCTCGATAAACTGAAGTTTGAGCTTAGCAGTTATGTCATCGCTATCAATAACATCGAATGCCGGTGTTTGCTCCAAGAGGCCAATTAAATACTTTTGTCTGGATCCTCAAATGGCATATCCTGAAGAATGATTGTTGACAGTGCTGAATAGGTTAAAGTACGTGCCCAAACCGCATAAGCATGATCGGACATCATGTGTGGAACCGATGCAAGTGCATAAACGTTGTCCATAATTCCGAAAGTCCACTGTTTCCCATTATAAAACCAACTGAACCTAACTAGGACATTAACAGGTGGAAACCACCCAATCTTACTACAACGTTTGTTAGGTTCTCTGATGGATCATTTTTCTCGGATGCTACTATATCTCTTGCTTGGGGCCAGATGGGATCTTCCCAGCATTGCTTCAGAAAGGCCTGGATATCCTTCTTCCATATATAGTAAGGGTATATAGGGCCAGCGTAGCAATGGGATGGGTCCCAGAACAGTGGAAGGCAGCCAGAGTGGTCTTTATTCCCAAGACGGGAAGGGAGGACTACACAACTGCCAAATCATTTAGGCCCATTAGTCTTACATCCTTTCTTCTAAAGACCTTGGAAAGGATCATTGATAGGCATCTAATGGAAAGGGTAATAACAACACACCCATTCCACAGGAATCAGCACGCATACAGACGTGGAAGATCGACTGAAACTGCACTCCACGCTGTCGTGCACAAGGTCGAAAGGGCACTACACTATAAGGAAGTGGCCCTTGCAGTACTTTTTGACATTGAAGGCGCATTTGATAAGGCAAGAACGGCTACAATATGTCAAGCCTTACAGGCCAGGGAAACCCCTCCCGTTCTGGTCAGTTGGGTGAGAACAGCACTGGAGCAAAGAACCGTGACGGCAAACCTAGGGGACTGTTCAGTGAGGGCCAGGGTGACGGAAGGTTGCCCGCAAGGCAGTTGCCTCTCACCTCACCTATGGTGTCTTATAATGGACGGTCTACTGGGACGCCTAACGGAAGAAGGCTTCTATGCACAAGCATACGCAGACGATGGACTGGTACTTGTTACTGGCAGGTTCCTAAACGTCGTCTGCGATAGAATGCAGGTAGCCTGCAGGATTATTGAAAGATGGTGTGAAGAGAAAGGTCTGTCGGTAAACCCACTAAAGACTGAGATCATTCTCTTCACCAAAAGACGAAAACTTCAGGGTTTGAGGATACCCATTATGTACGGAAGACCACTTGCATTAGTGCAAGAGGTCAAGTACCTGGGGGTAATCCTCGACAGCAAATTAAGTTGGAGGTCGCATGTCGACAGGACGGTGAAGAAGTCGACAGCGACCTTATGGCAGTTGCGCAGAGCAATAGGCAGGAACTGGGGGATAAACCCCAAGATTCTGCACTGGCTCTACACATTGGTAGTAAGGCCAAGAGTTCAGTGTGGCTCAGTGGTCTGGTGGCCTAGTGTAGAGTGCCCCAGTATTTCCGTAAGATTGGCGAAGGTCCAACGACTAGCCTGTCTCGGAATTACAGGGGCAATGAGGACAACCCCAACAGCCGCACTTGAGGTAATATTGGGACTCCCGGGCCTCGACACTTGGATAAAGAGAGAGGCCATGGCTACCCACCTCAGAATGCGGGATACGGGGCTATGGAATGACCAGGGAGTTTGCACGGGCCATGCTAGGATTGCCGACATGGCTGCTAGAGAAATACCTCTATCAGCCTACAGGGTAACCGAAGCAGAGGACCGGCTAAGGTTAGAAAAAAGATTCTCTCTCACTATCCCAACAAGGGAACAGTGGGAGCAAAAAAGGGTTAAGCTCCAGTCGAATGCCCTGATATGCTACACGGATGGTTCTCGAGTGGCAGAAAGGCAATCCTCTGGAGCAGGAATTTATATGGAAGGCCGAGGGGTCCAAGAAAGCTATGCTTTAGGAAGATTCACCACGGTATTCCAAGCAGAAGTTTATGCCATCCTATCGGTGGCAACAAGGAACGAGGTCAGGATATCCCCAGAGCAAAAAATTTATATTTGCTCTGATAGCCAAGCCGCACTAAAAGCAATCTTCTCGGCCAGGACAAGATCAGCTCTTGTCCAGGAATGTGGAGATGCTTTAGCCGAATTGGCAAGGGAAAAGGAAGTCGAGCTCATCTGGGTCCCGGGACACACAGGGGTCCAAGGCAACGAGAAGGCGGACGAACTAGCCAAACTCGGAGCCGGGGAAACCTGTTTTGGACCGGAACCCCTTCTGGGTATAACGAGGCAGCAGGTCTCAGCAGCCCTAACCGGGTGGGCCTACAAGACCAGCGAGGAAAAGTGGAAAGGATGCAGGGGCTGTCGTCAGGCAAAGTACCACATAGCGGGATTTGATTCAAAGAAATCGGTCTGGCTAATGGGAAGGAGCCGAAGAACCACAAATCTTTTGATAGGGATCTTGACAGGCCACTGTAAACTAAAGAGACACCTAACACTGATAGGGGTAGAGGAAGATCCCATTTGCCCAAGATGTGGGAGGGACGAGGAAACGTCCTTTCACTACTTGGGAGAATGTGAAGCGTACCAGCGACTGAGGTATAGAACCTTTGGGGCACCTACGCTTCAAATGGGAGAGTTGAACTCCCTATCCTGGGCCGAAATTATGATCTTCATTAGAAAATCAGGAAGGTTTAAGCAGGGAGAAGAGCCCATCGAAGAGGACGATAATGAAGGTGGTTGAGGGGATGGCATGGGGTTGGCAAAAAGGGCCTATGGTGGCCTACTTGCTAGACTTCGGTCTCCCCACAACTACTACTACTACTACTACTATCTCTTGCTTTCCAATACAAAGGTTGGTCAAATATAACAAAGCATGTTCGTTGGTTGCGTAATCTTGTTTCGTCGGCTACGTACTTGAAAACAATGTATATAGTATCATACTTAGTTGGAGGGTTATTGACAAAGGGTAAGGCAAGGACTTGTGACCTTTCGTATGGTAAATTATGAGTCGCTCTGTCCATAAAGCCTTGCCATGACGGCAAAGATAAATTTTCATAAAAAGTTCCAGATATCCAAAGAAACTCGTTATTTAGGGTTTGGAAACTCGAGTAGACGCTTCTTTGCAATATACATTTTTTACTGTGATTCCTTCTACTCCAGTCCCAGTTTGGTGAAAAGTCTGCAAATCTATTTTCCTTGTATTTGCAATTTCATTTGATGAAGTGACTGTGACAGACTTAATTATTTCTTGTTTTCTAACTGCTTTATATGGAGTAACACAATGTATTCTGCCCATTGCGTGGAAAGTTCCTTTGCCAGTCATTGTATTAATATTAAAATTTGCGTTAGATCAAAGATAAATTGTGAAAATACATTTTCGTTGATTTCCGGTTTCCAATATTTTACAGCGGATTCTTCAAATAACGAAATGTCTTTATGAGAGGAACAAAATCCTAAGCTCAAAACTGCTTATACAATATTTCTTGAAGCCACTTTACGAAATAAATGAACTCCCAAACCTAACAATATACCTAGGTGTCGTAAAAGAACAAGGTCTTGTTTAGTGATGGGCTTATTCGAATCAAAAATATCCGGTTATCCGGTTATTGAAATAACCTGTGTAACTCGGTTTTCGTTCCAAGTATTCGGATGAAAAATAACCTCATCCTGATATGTACTACGTGCCGCGTCTCAGCGACCTGCGAGTGATCGAAATTCTGTAAATAATACGTCATTCATAACTCATATAACCTTTTCTACGTATGTACTTGATTGACCCAAGTGAGGCTCGCGGCTGCTTGTTGATGTTATTAAGACATTTGAGACTCCCAGTCGACGAGTTAAATTTATGGGGCCGTTCCTATTAAAGATAACGTTCTGCTGAGTATGAGATTTGCCGAAGCTGTGTTGGTATTAATTTATAACAGCCTAAATTTTTGCTTCAAAACGCGGTTGATTATGCCTAATAAGGGATAAACAGAAAGCGAAATAAGATTTTCCAATATCGTAACAGATTTATATTTAATTTTTAATAACGGAGCAGTCGGGACAAGAAGTGGATTTCGATGTTGAAAATTTTAAGTGTGCGTCCTTAGAAACGCGGCAGGCTGAACGTAAATAAATTATGGATTCTAAAATATACTATATAGTATGATGTGCAAGCGAAAAGGGAAGGGTGCCTACTAGAGAATTTTAGGAACTAAAAATAGATTCAATAGATACTTTGTATTCGCATATTTATAATTTCTTTATGATTAGTATTGATATAGCTATTCTCAATAGTTTAAACTCCTTAGAAATCAAATAAAAATCATTTATACAATTATTATATTTAACGATTAACTGAGTTCCTCTGCTGTCTGCAAGTTACGATGCCGATGCAGATGACGGTGAACCGGCAAACCGGATGACTTAATCGAATCGAATCGAGAGCCAAAATTGATTTGAATGATTATTCAAATAATCAATCGGTTATTAATATGATTCGAATGCAAATAATTCAGTTATGAAAATTGTCCGGTTATGCCCATCACTAGTTTTGTTGCTGATATTATGGTATACACAATTGCAGTGCACTTTCTTTGTAGGCCCTCTGTTTTGCCTTTTTTATTTTTTACAATAATTGTGTCAAGAAATAATGCTAGTGTTTCTGGAACTAGATTTTCAGACTCCTCTGTAAAATTTGTCAAATCTGAGTATTCTGTAGTACCATGAGATAAAAAACAATTGATTCTGAGCAGGCCTTGATGTGTTATACGTTTGGCAGTACTGAAGTGTATTGTCAGTCTATGTTAAATTCGAGATTAGTAGGTTAGGTTTTGTTTGTTGTTTGACACAGACTGACGTAAAACTTAACCTGCAAATCTCGAATTTGACATAGACTGACAATACACTTCAGTACTGCCAAATGTATAACACATATCAAGGCCTGCTCAGAATATTTTTTTTATCTCATGGTATTATAAGCCGTTCTAATGTCTTCACAAATAATAGTTGCCGCCGCTTGTACAATTCTTGCTCGTTTGTCCTTTTCACTACTCGCTCGTTTGTTATACCAACTGTTAAAAGTTTTAATCCTGACCCTCGGAAACAGACAACTGTAGGTCTCTTTTTAGATGTTGCGAATACGACACCGTCTCCATATTCATCAACTAATTTATTTTGCAATGTCTTAATTGACATCGTAGAGGTACCCATCATATTTTCTTCTACCTTGCGCAATAATTCATGGAGAGTAAATTGACACTCATTTGTCAATATATTCACATAGTTTCTAAAACGCCGTCGAAACTTCATCTTGCGGACGAACACGTTTCCGAGTAGACGGAAAATTTGTTAAAAACTTAGCATAGCATGTTTGATGATAACATGCTTCAGCTGCGACCAAACAAAGTATGCCGCTTACCCATCTAGCAACAACGGTACTTAATTCATCGTATCTCTGCGAACACTGTTCTAGAAGTCTGTCTTTAAACGTAAGTGTGCTTCATTTATCACTTCCCGTTTATCAAGTGTTTTCTTACGCTTAATATCATATATCTAATACTTACTATATTGCTAGCGGCTATGAGTGGGAAACTGGCCGATGAAGTGAGACACACAACCAACTCCTTCATGTATACGGTGAGCTGTGCGCAAGCGCGGCGGCGTCGTCCGTCCAATGGGGAAGTGGTCCCGCCCAATGGGGAAGTGGTCAAGTTTAAAATGCGCTTCTAAAGGCGGAGTTCGAATTCTCACGCATGCGCACGAGACGCGTTATACTATAAGTGAGACTATGTCGGCGCCGTAATGTTTTCTGAAGTTTCCAGGCCCTACCAGCAATATATGTGTATTATATATATGCTTAATATTAATATCGCATTTTTGTCCACAAAACAACTCCGGCAAAACTCAAACTTTTCTTCA
The DNA here is from genome assembly GCA_940337035.1 of Agriotes lineatus. Lineage (NCBI taxonomy): Eukaryota > Metazoa > Arthropoda > Insecta > Coleoptera > Elateridae > Agriotes > Agriotes lineatus. The sequence continues at coordinate 960,782 of OW679194.1, read as the reverse complement.
ATTCTTTCAGATTTCTCCTTTTGTGATTAACTTGCGTGTCCGCGAACAAAACTATCAATATTTCTACAACATTTATGCACTGTTATTTTGTCTATTGACTCAAGACGCACATGATTAATGTCCTTCCGAATTTTACTGACATTAATTAAATTTAGCAATCCTTTACTTACACACACAGTTTCACGGGAATTCTCCATTTTACAAAAACTCGCCCTCGATATATTTGTCAAATATTAATAATGAGAGAACGCCCGACATTCTCCTTCTACGAACAACAAAGAACTGAAATAGTGGCGAACCGATATACGAGGCAGGTTAAAAAAACATCTCTCTCCAGAGTGTTTATGAATTAGGTGGTTAAGTATTGTATCGGTTCATATCGGGTTACGTTTTATTCGATTAAGTACCATGTTCAATATAATGAGACTTTCATTTTTCTCTTACCCTACAGTTTACGATTTAATAACATAAAAAGTAATAAAAATATTGATACATACAATGGAACTTTTTTTGTAGAGAATTTTGTGACAAAACTTTTTCTATATTTGTGTTTTTTCTCTAAGATAAAGTGTTTAAAAGATATTGTAAAAAAACCCAGTGCGGTGTCCCTAAAAGGGACGAGAGAGGGATGAAGCTTACCCCTTGGGGATGGAAACTTTTTTGATATGTATTCCTACACACACAAGCTAACTATCCTAGAAATTTCAGCTTATTATAATTTTTTTCTTCTATTCCACATAAATTCCATCCTTTGTTCCGTCATTGACATTTTTCTTGTTGGTTCTTTTCTTTCCTCTTCCCATTAGCTTTGCTTCTTATTTAGTTCGTCCCTCAGATTCACTACGTCATTATATTGGCTTATTGTTTTCCTGTTTTCTTCTAATACTGTGCAGAGTGTTTGTTCAAGTATTTCATATTTTTCCGTAACTACTATCATCATCATCATCAAGCCTTGCAATCCATGGGGATTATGGCTTCTTCTCCTTGGGTGGAGAAGATGTAAAATCCATTTTCTGAGGTGGATCACTCCTCTACTGTTTCCATTATAAACATTTGTGTCCTGGTTTTCTTGACTATTTTCCTTCCATTTTTTCCTGTCTACATGCATTTTTCCAATTTTCTACCTTCATCACTTTTAAATCTTCTTCGATGTTGTCCCACCGTCTTATTCTTGGCCTCCCTCGTCCTCGTTGTTGAAGTGGTTTCCAGTATGTTATTCTTTTTATTATATCCGTTGGTGTCTTTCTCATGATGTGCCCTAACCATTTTAGACATTGTGCTTTTATGTGTCTTATTATATCTTCTCCTTCTAATACTTCTTCTATCTCCTAATTTGTCTTTGCCCTTCTTTCTCTCTTTTCTGTCACCTTTGGACCTAGTATTGTCCTTACTATCCTTCTTTCTAATTTTTTCAGCAGGTCTTCTTCCAGTTTAGTTAGTGCAATCGTCTCTGTTGCATAAGTGATGGTTGGTCTTATCAATGTCTTGTAGATTGTTATTTTTGTTGCTTTAGTTAGGTTTTTGTTTTTTAGCAGTGGTTTGTTAATACTGTATGATTTGATTCCTTTCTGGATCCTTTCTTTTACTCTTTCCCTTCCATTTCCTATTAGTACTCCTAGATAACTGAATGATGTGACATTTTCGAAGGTGTGGTTATGTATTTTTAACGGTCTATCTGTGGTATTATTTCTTCCGTAGTTCATGTATTTTGTTTTTTGTTCCGTTTATCTGTAAGCCTAGCTTTATTGCTTCTTTGTTCAGTCTTTGTATTGCATCTATTAGATCCACCTTCGTCTTAGCTACTATTGCTAAGTCATATGCGTACGCTACAGTTTGAAATTGATCTGTTATAATATTTTTGTTTAGTTTTGCTTTGCGGATAATGCTTTCTAGTGCCAAGTTGAAGAGCGTCGGGGATAGGGCGTCTCCTTGGTTTACTCCTACATTTACGTTGAATTCTTCTGTTTTTGTACCTTGGAACTGTACTTTTGCTTTTGTATCTTTGAGACATATTTCTACTAGTTGCATTATTTTTACTGGTATTCCGAAAAGTTTCAATTCCGCTATCAGTAGCTTTCTGTTTACTTTATCAAAAGCATTTTTGAAGTCGATAAAGATTATGTGTAAGTTTCTGTCATATTCCCAAGCTTTTTGACAAATTTGTTCTAACACGAGTATTGCGTTAACCGTGGATCTGCCCGACCTAAATCCGTTCTGGTAGTCGCCCAATATTGTTTCTGTGTGTGTTTTCAGTTTTTTATTGAGTATGGTAGAGAACAGTTTATATGTCGTATTCAGGAGTGTTATGGCCCTATAGTTTGCACATTCTGCTTTGTCACCTTTTTTGTGTATGGGGTGTATTATCCCAATATTCCAGTCTGTTGGCAATTCGTTTTGTTCCCATATTTGTTCAATTAATGTGTGTATTTTTTTGTGTAATTGCTGTCCACAATATTTCAGCAGTTCATTTCTTATGCCATCTTCTCCTGGTGCCTTATTATTTTTCATTTGGTTTATCTCTTGCTGGACCTCTTCTAGGGATGGTGCATTTGTTTCTTTGTTCTTCTGTTTCGCTATCGTCTGTTGTTTGATCCTTTATTGTGTTGTTAACCTCTCTGTATAATGCCGTAGTGTAGTGTTCTGTCCATATTTCATTTAGTTGTTGTGGCTCGTTTTCTAGTAATCCCTTTTTATTTTTCATTCCTCTTATTTTTATTTTTGGTTTGTTTTTAGTCGCCTTTATCTTGTTGTAGAATTGCTGTATTTTATGGTTCTTCCTATCCTCTTCTACGTCCCTTAGCTTTTCGTCTATTCACTCGTTTTTTTGTTCTCATTATTGTTGTTGCACTATTTCTTGCTATTTTGCATGCTTCTCTGTCTTGTTCTTCATTTGTGCCAATCCATTTCAATCTTGCTGTATTTTTCTTCCGTTTTCTTGCGTAACTACTATATATATATATACAACAGTACTACAGGCCTTGGAGGCCCTTGACTTCAATGTTTTTCACTATTTGTTTCCACTTTTTTCGGTCCATTGCTATTTCTTCGTAGTTATTTATGCCTGCCCCACTTATATCAGTTTTCACTTCCTGGAGCCACTTTTTCTTTGGTCTTCCTCTCTTCTTTTTCCCCCCTTCTCCGTACAAGACTTTTTTCACCACTCTTTGCTCTGACATTCGGCAGATGTGTCCTAACCATCTTGCTCGCTGTGCTCGAACTCTTTGTGTTATTTTTGTCTTTTTATACAAATCCATCACCTCTTCTCCACTCTCCTTCGTCAGTTTTTATGCCTTCCATTATCCTCCTCAAGATTTTTCTCTACCAGATTTCTAGCTTTTGTTCGTCTTTTTTTGTCATTACCCACGTTTCACATCCATACAATACAACTGGTCTTATGATTGTTTCATAGGCTCTAATCTTGACTGCTCTTGATATTTTTTTTTCTCTTAATACTTTTGAGAGTGATCCTGCTGCTTTATTTCCTTTAATTATTCTTTTATTGATTTCATATTCCTCTTGGTTTGTGGCTGTTATCGTCACCCCCAGATATTCAAACTGGCTAACTCTCTCAAAAATTTGTTCTCCTTCTTCTGTGTTAAATTTGACAAATTTATTCTCTTCTGTTACTTCTACTCTCGTCTCCATGTACTTTGTTTTTTCTTTATTTATCTGTAATCCAAATTTTTTCCCTTCTGCTTCAAATTTTTTGAAAACCTTTTCTAACTCTTTTTTTGATCTAGTTACTAGGACTACATCGTCTGCATAAGCGATACATTGCGTTTTATGATGGTAAATTGAGCCTGTTGTTTGGATTTTGCTATCTTTTACTATAACTTCCATTACCATGTTAAATAGGTTCGTTGACAGCGGGTCACCTTGTCTTAACCCTCTTCCAACTCTGAATTGTTCTGAGACACTCCCATCTATTAGAATTTTATTGCTTGTATTTTTGAATGTCATTCTCACTAGATTTATTAATTTACTTGGAATATTCAACTTTACAAGTGCTTGGTATAATTTTTCTCTACATATTGAGTCATATGCCTGTTTAAAATCTATGAAGAGCATATGCAGACCTAAATTTTGCTCATAGCTGTTGCTTTGGATCTGTTTGATGGTGAAAATTTAGTCTATTGTTGATCTTCCTGGTCTAAAACCTCCTTGGTATTCTCCCACTACTTGGTCCTCTATCACCTGTAATCTTTTTCTTATTAACTTGGCCATTATCTTATATACTACGTCAAGCAGCGCGATTCCTCTGTAACTTTCACACATCGTCTTATCCCCTTTCATAAAAATTGGACAGATAAGTGCTTTACACCAATCATCTGGCATTCTTTCTTCACGCCACACTCTTTGTATCAAGTTGATCAATTTCTTCTGCAACTTTTCTTCTGCATGTTTTAGCACTTCTGCCGGGATTCTACTCTCCCCCGCACTCTTATTATTCTTTTGGTCTTTTATAGCTTCATATATTTCCTTTTCTGTCGGCTCTTCTATCTCCTGTTCATTAACTTCTGCTGCCTCTTGAGTTGCTTGCGTGATTTGTAGTTCTTTTCCTTCTATCTCGTTTAACAGATTATTAAAGTACCTTGCCCATCTCTGCATTCCTGCAAAAAATTGCTCGGGTATTTGTGTTTTGTCTTGAAAGCTTTACTTCTTGATAGAAATTTTTTACTTCTTTATTGACGAAATGTTCTTCCATTTTTTCTAGTCGTTTTTCTAGTTGCTGTCTCTTTTTTCTTCTAGATTTCTTTTGCTATCTTTCTTTTTTGTTTGTGATTTCTTTTTGCTTCTTCTGTTCCATTTTGGTCCCTATCCATTTTTGCCTTGTTTCTTTCATTTAGTGCTCTCTTACATTCTTCATCGAACCACTTTTCTTATATTTTTTTGTTTCCCTAAGCAGACATTTACCGCCTCTGTTACACCTTTTTGTATTCCTGCCCATTCTTCTTCTATTGTTTGATTTGTTTCTTCCACACTAGCTAACCTCTGTTCTATTTCTTTTTCGAGGTCTTCTGCCACTTTCTTTTCTTGTAACTTCTCTATGTCGTATCTTTGTCTATCTTTTTTCTCTTTTCTTAGTGTTGGCAATTCTTGCCTGAGTTTTGCTATAACTAATATGTGATCGCTGTCTGCATCTGCTCCTCGGTAGCTTCTACAATCCTTGATCGCTTTAAAGTGTTTGGCTTCTATTAGTACGTGATCTATCTGATTTTTGACACGACCATCCGGCGATATCCAGGTAACTTTGTGTATGTCTTTGTGATCCAAGCTTGTGCTTACTGTCTTCATTTGATTCCCAGCCGCAAATTCAATTAACTTTTTCCCATTTTCATTACTTTCTGCATGCAAACTTTTCCCTCCCGTAACATTTTGATACATCACCTCTCTCCCTACTTTCGCATTTAGGTCTCCTATTGCCATTGTTATATCATACCTTGGTATATTCCCTACTATATCACACATCTTTTCATAGAATTCGCTCTTTGTTTCCAGATCCTTTTCTTCTGTTGGGGCATCTCCATTTATAATACTGATCTTTCTATATTTTCCTTGCAGTCTTAGGTAACATAACCTGTCAGATACTGCTTTGAAATCCACCGCCCTTCTTTTTATCCTTTCTTGTATCAGAAAACCCGTCCCAAGATATCGATTTTCCCCACTACTCTTAAACATGATGTGTTTACCCAAATCAATTATCTCACTTCCAGTTTGCTTTGTTTCTTGCAGGGCTAGTACATCAATGTCATAATCTTGCATTATTTTTTCTAAGTTTTTAATTGCTCCTTCTTCAAACGTACCTCGTACATTCCAAGTTCCTATCTTTAATTCTTTTTGTATTGATTTCTTCTCCCACCTACTCTTACTCTTTTTGTTTTCTTGTTTATTTTCTCTTTGTCCATGTCTTGCCAGGTTCGTCCTCAAAAATCAGTCTGCTTTTGTTTTATTTAGTTTTTTGGTGGTTTATGCTTTTGGAGTTGTTTTAAATTTGGGTCCCACCTCCATTCTTCTCCTTCTATTACAACTCTATTGTAACCAATCTTCACACTTTTTCCGCTCCTTCTTTCTTGCTCTGCTAGCTTCCGTATTTTCTTCTGCTTTTCTCTGTCAGTCTTAGTTAAGTCGTCATTGATGTAGATTCTTTGTGTTTGGATCGTTCTCAGCTTTTGTTTGTTACCCATAACTCTTGTTTTCTCCTCGGCATTTTCTAATTCAATTAAGCAGACTTTTTCTCCCCTTTTATGAGCTCCCTTAATTTTAATAACCACCTCTAATAAATGGTTTTTCATAAAGGTCTGCATCTCTTCTTTTAGTACACTTGGTTCATTTCCTTTTATGTTTATCCCGGTTACCACCACGTTATTCTTCCTTTTTTCTTTCTCTAGCCATTCTGTTTTTCTTAATCTCACCTATCTCATTTTTAATTTCTATATTTTCTTGAATTAATTTTTGGTTCTCATTTCTTAGCTTCTCACTTTACAATTTTATTTTTTAAATTTCTTCCAGGCTGGACTTAAGCTCAATCTTCAATTCTTCTTGATTTTTCTTCATGGATTGTTTTATCTCCGCTTTTAGCTCCTTTATCAGTGCTTTTAATTCATCCATTTCTTCTGACTTTATCTCTACGTCTTCCTTCGTCTCTTCGCTTATTTTCTGTTCTTCTTCTGTTTCTGGCGACCAGCCTATTTTTCTACTCTTTTGAAAGGCTAATTTCTCGAGTTCCCACCTTTCGAAATGCTCCGGCGATTCCGGTACTCTTTTTCTTTTTTCCGGGAATTGCGCCTCAGTGTTGCTACTTCTCGTAATTCTACTGGACGCTTCACTCATTTAAAAAGTCTAAACACTGCTTTTATTGTTTATTTACTACCGCGCTATCGTTTCTTATCGCCGCGCCGTCTGGTTGTAATGATACTTTCAATTCACAGCTGTGCCACGCCAGTGTATTTAACCCGACCTTCACTTTTTTATTGAACTTGGTTGTGACTTTTGCCCGTACGTTGTCGCCGACCACACTTTAATTACTGAAAGCCACTTCCTCCTCACGCACTTTTTAAGCCACTTTACTTTAAAACCACTACCCGGATTTTTCACTCACAGTAGAACCTTATTTTGCTTTATACGAAACACTATTACTCCTTTATCCGCTACAAATTTTCCACTCTAGCTGACGGGACCTGTTTACAGGTTGACGCGTCGAACTTCAACTACTATACCAATACTTAATAATCAATAAAAAATCGTAATTACGAATAAATATGGTTTTATTTATGAGTGATATTCAGAATTCAATTTCTATACTTCGCAAGTGTCCGCATCATGAATTTCTATAATTTAACACAGCTTTTGTAAAACTGATTAGTTACAGAACAGTCGTTTTTTAAAATGAGTATTTTATAAAACTACGAATTTTAACAAATCGAGTTAGATAGAAACAAAACATGTACTTGTACTTTATTTATTTCAACGATTCTTTTTAAATTCAGATATTACGGCATTTGCTCTTAAAATCTACTACATAACTTTGTAAAACGTGTCAACTTATCTAATTTAAAATTGATCAAACACTTTCTACAGTTTGTTCCTGCACTGCTATACTCAAAGCATCGACTTGTCCATTTTCTAAAAATTGCTGTGGCGCTTCACTGAGTGACGGGGCTTGCTGAATGTTGTTCATTTGCTGATATTGTTGAGCTTGTAGATGAGCTTCCTGTATTTCAGCCATTTGTTCTTGCAGGTGGCCATATCTCATTTGCAAAGCCTTTTCTCTTTCTATCTGCCTGTTGACATCTTCCGTTAAAGACTGAAAAAACCAAATCAGTGCTGCTCCCAATGCGAAATATGAAAAACCTACCTGCACTCGACGAGGCAAAGCAGCCCTTTCTTGCTCCTGCAAAAACTTGAACGTGCTAAGCTCCAGGTTAGCTTGGTCTATTTGATCAAACATATCGTGCAGTTGCTTGATCAATGCTTGGGCCCGTGATTGGTAACCTCCAGTCAAGATTTTCAGCTTTTTCTCCATCTTGGCAGCCCGCTTAGCCTCTCGGGACATGTGGGACCGATTCTGCTCCAGTCGCTTCTCTGCCGATTCCAATCTATCCTTTTTACTTGCCAAATTAGCTCTGGTATAACGATTTTGATTGGGTAAGAAAAGAACTTGTGCCAGGCATTCTTCCCAAACCTGTGTGTAAGCATCGATTGATAAATCCCCATGGTTCATACCACGCTTAACGACGTCCATCTCCCTGTCCAGTAAAGTCCTGGCAAAATCTAATTCATTGCCATTAAAACTGTCATATGGATGCTGCTCCAGGTATGCAAGCTGCTGGGCTTGTGTTACAGTCTGCCTTTTCCCTTGTGATAAAACAATGGGATCCTTGAGATTATCATAGTGGAGCATAGTAACCATTTCTCGTTTAATTAATTCCTCCGCTTTTTGCAGATCAGTTAAAGAGTAACACTCCTGAGGAGGTCTTAGCACCGACATGTTGACGTCTTGGGGTCGAGGAAAGCTGCGCTGAATAACTTTCGATCTTAATGCTAACTCCTTGGCCGCACGTGCACGTTGCAATTCTAAAGTTTTGGCATCCACATCTGCTTGATCTTCCACCATACGCTCATGCTCAGACACTTGCTTTTCTTCCTCCTGTTCGGGGACCACAATCTCGTAATCATTTTTAGGAGCGGGTAAACTGCTGAGGCCCGCTCGGAGCTGCTCTTTCAACGACTTCTGGTAGCTGTTGTGAGCTGCCGGTGTATCTCCCACGTTTACACCGTCCTCTGGGTTTATGTTAAGTCTGTCTCGGACTGGAGTTGGTGTGTAATTAGCCTGAAAATGTTGAAACTAGTTTTAATTAGAAATCGAAAGACTTGAGCTAAAACATTACCTGCTGGCCTGAAACAGGAACAAGTGCTCCACTTTTAGGTGTAGCAAATCCGCTGCCCGGTGTTGCACCTCCATCACTCCTTGCCGATCTGAAAGGTGTAGCAAGAACTGTGTTGGGTGTAGCTACTACCTGAGTTTGAGGAAGAGCACCACTAAAATCAGTATTATGCAGAGGCGTATTTACACCTCCTTTAAGAGGCGTGTCCACATGAGTAAGTGCCATCACATTCTGAGCTTCCTGTAGAATACGATCGGTTTGTGGTGCTGGTGTTCGAGGCGTGGCACCAGCTTGAGGTGTAACGGAATAATCAGATAGAAGAGTGTCTGTAGTTTCGACTCCGCTTTCCAGTGCCACTTCCCTCGCAACTTCACTAGCCCGACCCAGTTTAACAACTTGCTGAAGTTCTTGGTCAGAAATTTGAGGTTCTGGCAGCACCAATTTCGAACGCTTCTTAGCTGGTTCTTGGTTTTGCAACATGGCCAGGGGAATGTCATTCTCTTTCCTTTGCTTTAACTTCTGTTTATCTTTACGTCGCTCTTTCTGTAATTAATTCTGCCTGTATCATTAAAAAAAAACAAAACTAAAAAATACTACCTCTTCCTTCTCGCTTCTCAACTCGCCATCCAGCTGTTGCTGCCTCATTTTGCCAAAATCAGGAGCCATTGGATCTATAATCTCCTTGGAAGTATCGAAAAATCCAGGAGTTGGTCTTTTTTCAAACGGTATTTCAGCGTTGTAATCTACACCGCGTTTCTTTTTGCGGCGTGGAGTGACTTCTATGCCGGCAGCTCTTAATTCACGACGTTTCTGCAAAGCAGCTAATCGACGCGCCTCTTCTAACTGCTTTTCCCTAGCTTTACGTTTTGCTTTCTTTCCTTGGGTGTTGGCTAACCTGGCTCTTGCTTCTGACAGCATTTCCAGCTCTATTATGCAAAGGGAAAGAGTTAATATTTTCTATATATTTAATCAAAAAATCTTACCATCTTCGTCCATGTCTTTAGGATCTGGTCGAGCCGGCTTAGTTTCTGGATTTGGGTCGATTTCACCAGGTTTGAGCTTTCGAGGATCGTCTGCTGCATCTTCGCCCTCTTCCTTTTTCTGTGCTTGATCACTGCAAAATTCATATTATACATAACTGTTATTAGTTGAAAATTACTTCAGCTTTGGAAAACACAAGGTTTGTCTCACTGCGGAAAAGAGCATTTCTATGCAGTTGTCCTTTTTCCATTTGTAACTGCACAAGGACTTGAGAAAGACAGACCTTAGGCAACAATACTTTGTATTAGCTATTAGATAGAACTTTTCCAACTTCTAAAGATATTTAATAGCAAAACTTAAGTGACTTTTTTAAGCGTGTTCTATATCAATTCAAGTTCAAATTGAAGTTGTCGAATCAAACATTTAAAAATGTATACATAATAAAAATTGAAATACTTACAGCAGATATTCATATCTTTCTAAACACTGTGCTGCAGTACGTCCAATAATTGGCGCAATGGTGCGCCACTGGGTAGGCATAAGTTTCGCTAAATGCAGAAGTTTTTCGTCCTCTTCTCTCGACCATTCTGTCTTCTTGATACTCGGATCCAGCCATTCGAACCAACGTGCCTTACACTGTTTTGCAGATTTGCGATGTAGTAACGATGCTATACGTGACCATTGGTTTTTGCCATATTTCATAACAGCCGCTTTAAGGATTTCATCCTGCAAAAGTGTAATACGGTGGTTTTACACATAACCTATACAAAGTACGTTACGACTATTTATAATACCTCTGTGTTTCTCCACACGCCTCCTTTTATCATAATTCGTGGCATCTTATGTAGTTTATTGTACTACAATCTAATATATTTCAAAAATTACTAACTGAGCCCTTTAAAAGGTACGTTCTATAAACGAAATTATTTTCCTTATAATTTGACTTCTACAGATAAATAACTGCACTGCATGTGGCTATTGTACCTATAACGGGTAAATATGTTTATTTCCTCTTGACTTGTTAAACGGTCATGAGTCTTTACAGGCGAGGTGCCTGTAAAGTTTTACTGTCGTCTGAACTGACCGGTAAATGAGTCTTTACAGGCCAGGTGCCTGTAAAAGTGTAAAATGCTGCCATCGTGATTTTACAAGCACCTTGTTTTTTAATAGATACATCATTTATTAATCACAAATATGAATTTTTAGGATTTTTAGCAAGAGGAAATAAAACGTTGTACGCGGCTCGCTTACAATTAGCCTTTATTGGTGCTCACCGGATTACAACGCTCGCTCCTACGTCGCTCACACTGCAAATAATCCGGCTCGCCTATAAAGGCTAATTTACTAAGCTTGCCACGTAAATAACTAATATAGCGTCGCCATCAGTATTTAACAAAATCTTACGTTGTTCAAACCGAGTAATGTTGGTTATTACCGGGTGACCATAAATAATTGTGATTTCTTTTTCTTAGGTTGACATTGTTAATGTTGGTTACCCTGCGGTCAGTTTTAAGTCTATGTCAAATTCGAGATTATCAGGTTAGGTTTTCCGTCAGTTTACAAACTGACACAAAACCTAACCTGCTAACCTCGAATTTGACATAGGTTAGCAGGTTAGGTTTTGTGTCAGATTGCATACTGACGGAAAACCTAACCTGATAATCTCGAATTTGACATAGACTTAAAATTGACCGCAGGGTAACCAACATTAACATTGTCAACCTAAGAAAAAGAAATCACAACCATTTATGGTCACCTGGTACAAATGCAATATAAATACACCCCTTGCCGCGCCTCAATTGTAATATATCTAGAGATCCTAGGGAATCTAAATATATCTTGTAAATTTGTGATATACTTTGTTTGATCAATATTACAAAATATTAACTATTAAAAGATTTTCTTTCTATTTTATATAGTTTAACATATAAATCAATGTTTTATTTCATATTAATTATTTGAAATATATATCAAACATAACATTAAAATTAATCTTTGATTTAATTGTGCAACCAAGTAACTAGAAAATTCAATGAAACTCACTTAAAACTCAGCAAATGAGTATGGTTTTAACATATTGAAATCCACTCATCTTCTGCAAATACACACAAAAGTGTATTTTTTTTAAATCTTATTTCACAATAATACAAATACATTCAAAATTATTTTCAGCTACCAGGCCATATCAGCCACTATCTTTGTTTAATCTTTATAGTATACATATACAGTGATTTTTTAAAAACTGAATTGCAGCAGGCCCTGGATAGCCTGAATCAGTTGGTAGTACTGAAGTGTATTGTCAGTCTATGTCAAATTCGAGGTTAGTAGGTTAGGTTTGGTTTGTTATTTGCATTTATGTACTACTTCGATATTGTAAGTGGAGAGGTTACAGCGTAAATGAGACAGACAACCAACTCTTCTACGTACTTGGTCAAGTGCACGGTCAAAAATTCGCTTCCAAAGGCGGCTTCGAATTCTCAGACATGCGCACGAGACGCGTAGTACTCAGAGTGAGACTATGTCGGCGCCGTAATGTTTTCGCCTGTTCCCAGACCCTACTCGCAATATAGAAGTAATACATGTGGTTATTTGACACAGACTGACGCAAAACTTAATCTGCAAATCTCGAATTTGACATACAATATACTTCAGTACTGCCAACTGATTCGGGCTATCCAGGGACTGCTGCAATTGAGTTTTTAAAAATAACTGTATGTTACAGGCAATTTGTATAATTCAGTCAATAGATAGATATAAAATATGATATACCTAGTGTAGAAATAAATTAACAAATTTCATTAAAATATTAAAGAATAACTACTATAATAAATGTAAACTATAGTGTGATCAAAATTTATTTTCATCTAGTATGGCTATGGAATACTTCCTAATTTATGAATGCAACATAAGTCATTTAAAAATTAAATGGCACGTTTGACATTTAAGTATAAGTGTAGTTGCATCCACAAATTAGGAATTATTCCATAGCCATACTAGATGTAAAAATAATTTTTGATCATACTTTAGAAGAAACGCATGGTAATTTAAAACCGACATGAAGAATTATTAATGAGGTAACAGGTCCACAGACAATACTGATGATTCAGGAAATGAAATATGTGATACTAAAGATATTTGTAACCATTTTAATTTTTTTTTTCAAAATTTAGCTTTGGAAATGTCAAAAAATATTAATATTACAAACGTTCGTGAACTCTCAGATTATTATCATAACCCTAATTTAACTCAATCTATCTTACTCCTGCAACTGAAATTTAAATATTAAAGCGATCAACTCACTAGAAAATTCCAATGATGAAATATCTAACAATTTGGTAAAAAAACTTGGTCCTTACATTGTAAGTCCCCTAAAACACACAATTAATCTTTATTATGAAAATGGCAGATTTCCTGAAATGTATAAAATTAGCATAATAATACCAATTTACAAATATTTGAACTTACCAATAATTTGCAGATGACAATAAAATAGCTGAAAATAGAAAATGGCCGCCATGTGATTAGGGGACTGTTACGACCTATCCATCTTCCCGGAAAATTCTAATTTAACGATTCCCTAACCACAACTGCATAACGTATAGGCGCCCGTCTAATTAATAATACACTTTCTGCCGTACTGCAACTGGAAGATCATGTAATGCATCCCAAAATCGTTATTTAAATTGTTTTAGAGATTTAAAATTTTTTTTCTAATGAAATGTCGGATTTAGCTTATTTGAACGATTCTGAACAACTTTTATTAACAAGATTTTTTGTTAAAAAATCCCTACTACGACTTCTTCAATTTTGCTGATTATTTTAAATCGTAGTAGGCTAGCATTTTACTGTGAAGCAACAGTAACATGACCTAAAAGTAGAATTTAGTGAGGGGTATAATCAAATTTTTTTAAATCGATAATACCATGAGATAAAAAAAATGATTCTGAGCAGGCCTTGATATGTGTTATAAGTTTGGCAGTACTGAAGTGTATTGTAAGTCTATGTCAAATTCTAGATTAAAAGGTTAGGTTTTGTTTGTTGTTTGACACAGACTGACGTAAACCTGCAAATCTCGAATTTGACATAGACTGACAATACACTTCATTACTGCCAAACGTATAACACATATCAAGCCCTGCTCAGAATCATTTTTTTATGGTACATAAACAAAAATACTGGGGTGGTGCCGTCTAAAGTGAGACACACTGTATATAGATTTCAATAACCACACTTAGAAGAATACTGTAATATTATAATTAGCATCGTAATGGAATGCACCAAGATTTAAATCAGCGTCCAGTGTTCGTCTGGATCAAGCAGTACGTACTCGAATGGTTTTGTCTTTGCTTCCCGTTGCTCGTCTGTTTCTGAAGCTCGTGATGCCCTTTTCTTTCGTGCTGGAGGTATAGATCGACCAATTGCTTGTCGTTTGGGTGGCATAATTGAATTTCCTGTAAGGCTTGTCTTGATTAGAGTACCTATATAAGATAAGAGTAAAGCAAACGATGACATTTGGGGATCCAAAAAAATGAAGTTTGTCGGAAATGCCATAGTTAACTACGTTACTTTGTTATTGTGTAGTTGCACATTTATTAATTATATAGTTCTACTTTTATGAAATATATTGATACAACCTTAGAACATATAATATGGCTACAACCATATATATAATACACATATATTGCTAGTAGGGCCTTGAAAAGTTCGAAAACATTACGGCGCCGACAGAGTCTCACTTACACCCGTATTCATAGTCGTTCGCCAGCGGCTCGCCGGCGAGTCGCCGGAGTTTCGTTATGAACAGTATGTTGGCGGCACTGTACGTCTATGTCAAATTCGAGGTGATCAGGTTAGGTTTTCAGTCAGTTTTGACAGAAACTGACACAAAATCTAGCCTGCTAACCTCGAATTTGACATAGACGTACAGTGCCGCCAACATACTATTCATAACGAAACTCCGGCGACTCGCCGGCGAATCGCTGGCGAATGACTATGAATACGGCTGTTTAGAGTATAACGCGTCTCGTGCGCATGCGTGAGAATTCGAACTCCGCCTTTAGAAGCGAATTTTAAACTTGACCACTTCCCCATTGGGCGGACGACACCGCCGCTCTTACGCACAGCTCACCATTATACATTGAAGAGTTGGTTGTCTGTCTCACTTCCTTCGTGAGTTTCCCACTCATAGCCGCTAGCAATATAGTAAGTATTACATACAGTGTGACCAGTAAAGTCCGCATCATATGGGATTTTTTTATTAACAGCTTTTTTCGAAATTTGACTTTGGCATCAATTTGTGCTTCGATCGAGATGAAAACTAACCAAAAAAATAGTAGTCACGTCATTCGCATTATCTGTCAAATTTAATTTTTTTTTCAAAAAAAATTCAAAAGTGGGGTTATTTCTCAAAATATCGAAAAAAGTTATTAGAAAAAGTTTTTCTAAATGCAATTTTTAGCCCATATGCAAAATTTCAGCTGTATAAGATAATTTAGATTTTTTGCCCTTTTTTTTAAATTGCACCACTGTTGCAAAGTAAGACTCAACGCAACCTACATAAAACTTCTTAGTTTTGACAATGCTTTATTTCACACACATTTTCTTTAAAGTAGTGCCATATTAAATGTGTGTTTTTCTACAAAATCCAAATAGGGCTATTAAAATTTGGTCACATGTGATGCAAAGTTTATTTGTTTTTGACCCTGTATAATGTAACTTAACCATAAAATAACTATTTTTGAAAACGCAGTTTGTGTCTAAAAGTAATACACGTTATTTTATGAAGTTACATTATACAGGGTCAAAAACAAATAAACTTTGCATCACATGTGACCAAATTTTAATAGCCCTATTTGGATTTTGTAGAAAAACACACATTTAATATGGCACTACTTTAAAGAAAATGTGTGTGAAATAAAGCATTGTCAAAACTAAGAAGTTTTATGTAGGTTGTGTTGAGTCTTACTTTGCAACAGTGGTGCAATTTAAAAAAAAAGGGCAAAAAATCTAAATTATCTTATACAGCTGAAATTTTGCATATGGGCTAAAAATTGCATTTAGAAAAACTTTTTCTAATAACTTTTTTCGATATTTTGAGAAATAACCCCACTTTTGAATTTTTTTTGAAAAAAAAATTAAATTTGACAGATAATTCGAATGACGTGACTACTATTTTTTTGGTTAATTTTCATCTCGATCGAAGCACAAATTGATGCCAAAGTCAAATTTCGAAAAAAGCTATTAATAAAAAAAATCCCATATGATGCGGACTTTACTGGTCACACTGTATATGGCTACAACACAAGCAAAACTTATACAATTTAAGTCATATACAATAATATATTAGGAATTTTATATTGTTTATTCAAATTTAAACTACAGTTACGACTTTTGTTGGAACACTTACATTAATTACAATATGCCACTTAATACCTTAAAGAGATACGTTCTAAAATTCAAAGCAATAATAAATGAAATGATAAAAACAGGAAATATAAATGAGTAATTAACGAAACTGCATGTGTTACGTACGTATTAGAAAATGCAAATAATAGAGAATAGAGACAAACATGTGGAGTATCTGCTAAAAATATATTTTTTGTTCTTCTTTCAATGAATTGTTAATGAAATTGACTGTTATGCATCGTTTTCCGGCAATAATTCTTAAATTTCTCCACATGCCTTGATTGCAAGCGCCCATGTCTGATGTTACAGAAACTTGTGGTTGTAGCATGTTCCATAATATTAATTAAAATATCCGCGACTACTGAACTGTTAATTCTTTCTCACGTAAAGTATCGAGAGATAAAAAAAACTGTTCCCCAGCGGGCTGTGGAAATTCAACGTACGAATAATATGTTGGTGACACTGTACGTCAAGGTCAAATTCGAGGTTAGCAGGTTAGGATTTGCGTCATTTTGTGTCAAAACTGACGGAAAACCTAACCTACTAACATCGAATTTGACATTGACGTACAGTGTCATCAACATACAGGGCCCCCGCAAGGGTTATTGTCGCCCGCGTGCTGGAAATATTCTGGCGCCCTTTGAATATACAAGGTGTTATGGAAATGAGTGCAAATATTTTAACCTGTAATAGAACTCGCTAAACTGGACAACTTCTCCATTTATCACTTTTTCGAAAACGCCCTCAACACTGAGTTAAAATTCAAAACAGTTTTACTCTAAAAATGCATACCCGCCTATGGAACACTATTTTAATTTAAACGAACAGAACACAAAAAACATTTCTTTGATATGCAAACCAACAGAAACTGCACAGTTACTGATAAAACCTTTAGTTCACATATGGTCAGCAACGTACCCTATCAATTGAAATAGGTAAGTTATTGACTGCATGTTTTTTGGTGCAAGAACTTTGCAGTTTTAATATACCTTGTGTCATTCACCTTTAACGTAGATTTGCTTACCAAGCGGCTCGTCAAATTTGGGGAAGATAAATGATTGAAAAAATATGCGATTAAATGAAAAACGATAAATAGAAAAGTTATTCAATTTGGTGAGCTCGATCACTGGTTAAAATATTTGCACTCATTTCCATAACACCCTGTATATAGTACTTATATAAATAATATTTTGAAGCATAAAAACTTTAAGCTGTTACATATGTTTTTTTAAATTTCCTGGTTTGCTGTAATATTCTTGTAGTTGTTTAAACATTTGAGCGAAATGCGAAAACATATTTTATTTTAATTTTGTAATGAAACAACACAGATTTTCTAAAATGTTATTCTTCTTTAAATTTGTTACAAAGGAAAAAACAAACCAAACAATAAACAAATAAAACATTCAATCATCCAAAAATTAAATAGGTTTTTTCTGGAGTTGGTTGCTGCAAATTCATTTACAATATTGCCAAAATCAATTTTATGGAGGATCTCTTGCTCTATAGCTAAGATTGCTAAACCAGATAATCTTTCTTGTAACATGGTAGACCTCAAATACTTTTTTTAAAATTTTTATTTTGAGATGTATCTCTCTCCAGAAGCTACAGACACAGGTAAAGTAAGCAGGATTCTTAATGTAATGGTAATATTTGGTAGAGATGAAGTTAGATTGTTTTCAAATATATATTGTAGAAGTCGAGGGGATTTGACGCTTCAGGTAATGAAAACAACCTTAGGGCTTTTATCTCGTGAAAAAATCATTTTCTTCTACGTCAGCCTCCTTCTTTTTCTGATTAGTTAGCTTTTGTTGTAGAGCACGAGAGCTTTTTAAAAGATACTCGTCATTTAATTTAAAAATATTACTAAAAAAACCAAAAACGTTGTCATAATCAGATATCATTTCAAATCTACGATTTAAAAAACTTAGTGTTTGATCAATTATTTAAAAAAAAAATTATTTTAAACGCGGTTTTTGGATCTTGAGGTGTCTCATCCCTCTGTTCATAATCGAACAATTTTGGTTTATACTTTCGTCTTAACAGTATTTAACGGAGGAAAACCTTGCTCTATCTCAAGAGCGGCTGTTAGTTTTCCAGCTTGAGCAAGTTATTCCTCGAAAACATTATCATCTCTATAATTTGTATTCAGGGTATTGCATATTGCACACAGAATTAACTAACCTATCGATTTTATTATATTTAATAATTAAAGCTAAAGGAATAGCTATTTGATTTTAAAAATATAATGTTTTCTGTCACAATAGGGTCATTATATCAACGAACATAAACTTCAATAAGATTATTGATTATATTATGAATTGAGATAAAAAAAATGATTTCTTTAGTGCCTTAGTGCTTTGTTCATTGGAATCGTTTGAAAAATTAAAAATTCAAATTGTATACAAATCTCCGGTTTGGCGCCCCTTTAGAGTGGCGCCCGAGTGCGGTGCACGCGTTGCACGCGCGGTTGCGGGGGCCCTGCCAACATATTATCGTACGTTGAATTTCCACAGCCCGCTGGGGAACAGTTTTTTTGGATCTCTCGATAGTAAGCCAACGTTTGCTTCCAACTAGTTGTGATACCCCCTACAAATAATAGAAGGGTGAATATTAAAAAACCTAAGATTGTTCTAATATTTTATATAGTCCAGAGAAATTAGACATTGCTCTTCGGAAAAATTCCCGGAAAGCTGGATTTTGGTATGAGCCTTGATATTGTGGTTCTAAACAAAATGTCAAAAGTCCTCATCGATCCGAGTGCCGCTAAAAATTTTAAGGGGGGGCAAAAGTCACCAAAAACGGTATTTCGAGAATATCTCGTTAACGGTCACTTTTACAGAAAAAATACTAATTATCAAATTTGTAGCTTATGAAATTTATAACAATAAAGATATCATGACTTTTATTCGTAAAAGTAACCGTTTTGGAGATAATTCGATTTACAGAGTTGTAACGAATAGATGCACTCCTCAATGACATGTATATCTCATTGGAGTTGCGACTTGAAATATTCCAGAATTTCCTTCTTTCAGAGCCCATAAAAATAGAAAGAAACACATATATAGTACACTGTAGTCTAGATAGAGAAGGAATGTGCTCCGAAAAGTTCCCCTCCGTTGTCATAAAACCTCAAGGGAGGTGTAGGAGCATAATAGTATATTATGTTATTAGGGGCAAAAATTATACTTTATTTGGCGTGGCTGGACTGTTTATCTGCCGAGCTTGCGAGGCAGATAATTACAGCCGAGCCATATAAAGATACTTTTGTTCCGAATAACATATGGTATTTTTTCTTCAAACGTTTATAACAAATTATTTAAGAAATTTTAAGAAACCTGGAATTATTTTAAGGCAGAGGATTGGGTAGACTGATAAATGTAGGGTGCTTTGGAGAGCGTCACTATGACTACACTATAAACAACGTTCTGAACAAAATCCGAAAAAAAAATACTTTATCTCGTCAGTCTTGCTTAAATGTAATACCCGATATAAATGACGTCGATACTTGCGACTCCACTGAATATGTAGATCCATCACGTTTCCTGAGTGAATCTATGGAAATAGAGAAGACAGCAGAAGAACAAGAAGAAGAAGAAAAAGATGATGAAGAGAAAAGCATTCCGATTGAAATAGAGTCTGAAGATGAATATTAATAACTCCTGTTTTGAATACAAAATTGATTTATGAACAAGTTCACTATCATTTTTTTTAAATAAACATTTTTCAAACAAAACTAAACGTGGAATATACCTACTGGGGACACCACATAAAAAAAACACCTTGTACTCTACCTCGAAGGTGGTGTGGAAAAAAGTGCACGTTTCAACTCTGTAAATCGAATTATCTCCAAAACGGTTACTTTTACGAATAAAAGTCATAATATCTTTATTGTTAGAAATTTCATAAGCTACAAATTTTATAATCAATATTTTTTCTGTAAAAGTGACCGCAACGAGATATTCACGAAATACCGTTTTTGGTGACCTTTGTCCCCCCTTAAAATTTTTAGCGGCACTCGGATCGATGAGGACTTTTGACATTTTGTTTAGAACCACAATATCAAGGTTCATACCAAAATCCAGCTTTCCTTGAATTTTTCCGAAGTTTTGCTTTTATTTTGTCTAATTTCTCTGGACTATATATACCTAACACGAAAACTAAAGCTTTAGAAGCTAAACGGTTGTTCTGATTTGGCAATGTTACATCTCCCTTAAAAGAATTCGTGGCCACACAAAAGTCCACACTTTTTCTTATTTCATCTAAAGTAAGAATGCAGTTTTTTTTGAAAATTGTGTTATAGTTTGCAATTTTAATCTTTAATAAAGTAAAGACATTGTTAAAATGCCAGGTTTAAAATTTAAATGCTGCAAATGGAAATGTAATGTGCAAAAAGACGGAAATGGAAGTCCTGTTTTCCTAAAATTATTATACCCAGTTTGTCCACATGAAAATCTCAGCCTTAATGACCTTTCTAAGGTTTCATTGTAGCATTTGCTACACTTATTTTTTATAGTTGTTAATGTTTCAATTTGATCATTGGTACTAAGTCTTCTTTAATTTTTGTTTAAAAAAATTAAAGTTTCTTTTTATCTCACAAAGAAGACGGCTTAATTTTCTGTTGTTTCGCCACAATTTAATGTGTTGTACCAGCAGAGATTTATACATTTTTTTGTAATCAAAATGTTTTTAATATTTTGGTTCCATTTTCTCTAAACTCTCACTGATCATAGTCAGAATGTTTTTCACAAATTCTTAGTCTTTTGTAACTATAATGTTGCTTGCTGATCTTGTTTTGCCAAATTCTTTTTCTTAGCCCATCCTTTGGAACACTAGCTAAGTAAACACCATTTTCAGAAAGGTTCTTTCAACCGTGGACAGAGCAACCAGTCATGCTAAAACGAAATGATTGAAAATAGATCAAGGGAAAAAGATTATTACCTACATGATTAGCAAAATTATGTGAGAAAAAACCCTTAAAATTTCGTCACTTATTTTGCAAGTTGATTACGAACTGCGTGTTTTTGCAAATTTGACAAGTTTAATGTCAGCTGAATGTCACCAATTACAATCAAAAACTCGTCGACTACTTCTAAATCGCATATAGATCTATTGTACATGCATAGGGATCCAACCAATCAACTGCTGTTCCTGCATTTGCCGTACTCTTATCTACTTTTTCTACAGCCGTGATTTTAAACTGTTTCCAAGGGTCATATGCAGCGTGCTTTATGTTGTTCCATTTAAAGCACGGAGTACTTTAAGAGTTTATAAAACCTTATTTGTGAAGATTAAAAGTACAGTTATTATATCGGACCGATTTGTATGCGGAGCTCCGAGTGCCCGATTGGAGAGGGGCGGAGCCCGATGGCCTCCTTGGAGAGGGGCGGAGCCCCAAGGGCACCCTTGGAGAGGGGTGGAGCTCCAAGAGCCCCCTTGGAGAGGGGCCGAGCCCTGAGGGCCCCCTTGGAGAGGGGCGGAGCCCCGAGGGCATCCTTGGAGAGGGGTGGAGCTCCAAGAGCCCCCTTGGAGAGGGGCCCAGCCCTGAGGGCCCCCTTGGAGAGGGGCCGAGCCTCGAGGGCCCCCTTGGAGAGGAGCGGAGTCCCGAGGGCTCCCTTGGAGAGGAGCGGAGTCCCGAGGGCCCCCTTGGAGAGGGGTGGAGCCCCGAGGGCCGCTTTGGAGAGGGGCGAAGCCCCGAGGGCATTTAAGCTAACAAACTCCTCGGCTGTAGAAAAAATATAGAAGCCAACTCGTGTTTTACAGTTTAAAAATATCGGTCGATCATAAAATTCTCGCTTCGCTCGAATTTTAACATGATCGACCTCGATTTTTAAACCCTCTGTAAAACACTAGTTGCCTTAATAGCTATATTATATAGGTACTCTAGTCTTGATTATACCACTCCCTTTAACAGCAATCAATAAAAACGGCAAAATGCATAGTTACGCATGTACTAACTTTTGATAATGTACATAGCAACTGTGATAATCATATACCTCCCTGACTAATAAGTGATAGTCAAATGGCTTCACAAATATCGCGTTATCTGCTGACAGTACAATTGTCATAACAACCACATTAACTGTACTTTTAATATTTATAAATAAACTGTTCAAATGTTGTTTATTGACTCGTGATATAATCTAGCCGAATGCAACTCCTGTCTTCTTGATTATAAAATAATTTCTGTTTACACTCGATATATTGTTTTAGGCAATCACGCTCGTCCTTCGTGTAAACAGAAACGATTATTTGATAATCAAGAACCCACTAGTTGCATTATATATGATTATTTCCTTCATATCCATAATAATGCGTAATCACCATGGTTTCTGTCAGTTTAATAATGACTAAAATTCAAACGTCAAATTTTAACCGCTGTTAAATTTATGTCAAAATTTAATCGCTTGTGCATAATTTTAACATGATTATTAAAGGTGCTTCGCTAACTGAATTTCATCTTTTTATTCAGGAAATAATCACGCCGAACATCCCGCGTGCATGTAAACTAGCCTGAATAATTTTTGACGATTTTCTGTCAGAATGTTTTGCTCTGAAGAAATATATCTCGTAAATTTTCCGCTTCAAAATCCCTCGTGCTGCGCACTCGGGATTCTTGTTGAGCGGCAAATTTACTTTACAAATTTCTTAGCAAAACATTCTGACAGAAAACGTCAAAATTTAATCGGCTATTTTAATGCACTTGGGATATTACTGTTGATTATACCACTCCCTATAAATCGAGTAAATACTGAGACTAGGAAACCATAGCTTGGTTACCGTTAAGACGGTCGCATAAAGACGCCGCCACATAACGACATATATCGGCCGCTAGATAACGGCACCGCTTCCGTAAAGAAAGCAAAGCTTAACATCAACGTCATCAACTAATGAAAAACGG
The DNA here is from genome assembly GCA_940337035.1 of Agriotes lineatus. Taxonomy (NCBI): domain Eukaryota; kingdom Metazoa; phylum Arthropoda; class Insecta; order Coleoptera; family Elateridae; genus Agriotes; species Agriotes lineatus. Next base: position 937,613 of record OW679194.1, on the reverse strand, counting down.
TTAAAATGCATATATCGAGAGATCCAAAAAAAAACTGTTCCTCAGCGGGCTGTGGAAATTCAACGTATGAATAATATGTTGTTGACACTGTACGTCAATGTCAAATTCGAGGTTAGCAGGTTAGGATTTGCGTTATTTTGTGTCATAACTGACGGGAAACCTAACCTGATAACCTCGAATTTGACGTTGACGTACAGTGTTACCAACATATTATTCATACCTTGAATTTCCACAGCCCGCTGAGGAACAGTTTTTTTTGGATCTCTCGATACCTTCCTGACTAATATCTGATAGTCCAACGCCTTCACAAAGATCCCATTATCTGCTGAAAGTACAATCGTCATAGCGGCTACACCACTGTACTTTTAATATTTATAAATAAACTCGTGTCTTTTTGATTATCAAATAATTTCTATTTCCACTCGATATATTGTTTCGGACTCGCGTAATTCCCAAACAATATATCTCATGTAAATAGAAATGATTATTTGATCATCAAGAACCAACTAGTTGCATCATATATGATAGTTCAGGGTCTTTCTCGTTCCAAGAATTAAACTCGCTTCCTCGCAAGTGTATCAGTGTACTTGAGCGAAATGAATTAGGATTCCCTGAATTTGTAGCGTAAAAACGACATAGTGCGAATGTTTTACTATGCACTAAAAGTTTTTGACCTAATTGGATGCAAATCGAGAACAATGTAACTCGCGACAACTCACAGCATGGTCGAGGTGTACGAACCATATATCTAATACTTACTATATTGCTAGCGGCTATGAGTGGGAAACTTGCCAAGGAAGTGAGACAGACAACCAACTCTTTAATGTATAATCACAGAATAATACAGAATGGCCTGTCGGCTTAAAATTCAGCTAGTTTTTTCTTTGCGCATGCGCGAGTTCTGGTGGTGTGCAGTCAGCTGTTTTCCATATTTTACACGTGTAATTGTGGCGGCCAATGACCCCTTATAAGAAGGTTATGTTTTTTTGTGCAAGTGGTTTTAAAATATTAATTTAATATGAGTGCACAGAATAGATCTTTTGGTGGCACATGGTGTACTGTGCATTTCCATATAAATTGCATGGACTTTAAACGTACGGATTATTTCTGTTCAGTTTAAAATAATTTTGAATTTGCCGCCTCTGCACACCACTAGGATCATGGCGGACAATTTCAAGGTCACAAAAATTGAGTATGCTGACATCAAAAGCGCCGACACAGAGAGGCCATTCTGATTTAGGGTATTATTCTGTGGTATAATGGTGAGCTGTGTGCAAGCGCGGAGGCGTCGTCCGGCCAATGGGAAAGTGGTCAAGTTTAAAATTCGCTTCTAAAGGCGGAGTTCGAATTCTCACGCATGCGCACGAGACGCGTTATACTCTAAGTGAGACTATGTCGGCGCCGTAATGTTTTCTGAAGTTTCCAGGCCCTACGAGCAATATATGTGTATTATATATATGGTACGAACATCAACGATTTTAGCATCACAACATAAAACATCAATTTTTTATTACTTATATTTAATGTTGCAGTGTTTGTCGCCTTGGTTAAACCGTACGTTAACCACTACTTCTCCTTATTAATTGCAGTGTAGCCACTACCAAAATGACATTAATGGATAAAAATGAAATTTTATAACAGAATTTTTAACATTTTACTACGATTTTGACATTTTTCACTGAAAATTTTTAGAAAACCCTGCTGAGAGTATATTTTAAACAGTTTTGCAATCATTCCAATAGGTAGAATCCGAGAGATGACGGTTTTTACTAGGGAATTTTACAGCTGACACTGTTATATTTATTGAAAATAGCAGATTTCGTTGCCCTTTTACGAAAAATACCACAAAGAAGTGATAAAGTAACATAGTACAAAACATACGCTTTAATTCCAGTGTTCATGTACATTTTCCAAGCATAACAATGACGGGTTTTGCACTAAAAGTAAAAACTAAGACTGGGCAGCAGATACTGAAAAATTTAACAGCCAGCAGTACTGTGCAGGAATTAAAAGCTCAGTTATCAGCGCTTGGAAATGTTCCGATTCATCGTTTACACGTATTGACGGGCTTTCCACCAAAGGCATTTGATTTATCGGGCGATGCCAAACTTCTAAGCGAAGCGGGCATATGCTCTGGAGACACATTAATTTTAGAGGAGAAACAAGTAGATGCGGTAACTCCAACATCTGTAAGTTCTAATATAAGTAATGAGCCTCCTCGCCATCATGTTGCAGAAAACCAGGAAGGTTGTCCTGGAATTCTTATGAAACAAGTCGTACCTGCTGACAATTCTTGTCTTTTCACTAGTATACACTTCGTTCTCAATGGGAAGGTGGACAGTTCAGGAAACGTAGCTCCCTTAATGCGACAAATGATCGCAGAAACAATCTCGAAAGATCCCGATGCATTTTCGGAAGCAATACTGGGTAAACCGAATGCTGAGTACTGCAAGTGGATATTAGACGATAAGTCCTGGGGAGGTGCTATAGAAATAGCCGTTCTGTCTAATTATTATGGAATAGAAATTGATGTAGTCGATACTATCAATGCCATTATCAATAGATTTGGTGAAGATCAAAAATATGCTCATCGAGTTTTGTTATTGTTTGACGGCATTCATTACGATCCTCTGTTTCTTGAATCTTTGCAGGTAAATATTCTGATTATATTAAATTGACATTTACTACTCTCCCTTTAGGGTGGCGATATTCAGACTATATTTCCAGTCGAAGATGACAGAATTTTGAGAGATGCCGAGCAGTTAGCGCAAGAAGCAAAATCAAGCAGGCAGTTTACGGATGTGAATAAGTTCACCTTGAAGTGCATGATCTGTAACGTTATGATCAGTGGTCAAGTTCAAGCGCAGCAGCATGCCCAAAGCACTGGACACGCAAACTTTGGCGAAATTTAGTTTTGATTTGACGTACAACGAATACCTCAAGCTTTGCTACTGACTTTTTAAGTTTCTAAGTTCTGTAACTTATAATACTAGTAGTTAATGAATAAAAAGTGTAAACAAATGATAAATAGGTACAGCTGTTCATAGTTTAGCAGAGTACCAAGCTGAGATGTGCAAAGAGTTTGAAAATATTTTCTTGTCTCAATACTTGAAACTCTTCTCAGCTAGTTAATACTGTACATCGTTTCTGTTCCAAAAGCAATTACAAAAATCTTGAATAGTTTTATAGGCTTTGGTATCACAATAAACAATGCAGCAGCACATTTATGGAATACAACACGTAAATAGGTTTCTGATTTTTCATTTATTTTCTACTGTACGAGTTATTTATGTGTACTTATATATCAGCTTTTGAATTTGGGTTAGAAGTCGATGTAAAATTAAACACTTTAGTTAGATTTTAGATCAAGCTAAGCATTTTGTCTAATTTAATAGAATTTTACTGAAATACAAGGTGCTCATTTTATAGCGAATTGCATGACTGTGCGAAAATTCTGTAGCATTTCAATCAAAAACTTATATTTTCAATTTTGAAGTAACTCACTGAAATATCCTGAATAAACGTGACTATTTCCCTCAAAGATGTTTGACCAATTAAAGAGCTGAATTTAAGAGTTTCAGCCAATAACGCGAATGACATCAATAATTTTGCACTAGTGCGAAATGTCGATAATTTTGCATTTTTTGCAGCAGTGCAAATTGCCATTGCATTCTGGAATTTAAAAGGTATTTTAGTTTGGTATTTAAAAGTAATTTTTGTAATTTAAAAATAAATATGTCAAAATAACTTCAGGAAATAGTCTGCCTAATATTCCTTGTGCAAATCAAATTGTTTAACTTTTCCAATGCATTCAAGCTGTACACACTTCCATGCATATGAAAAAATTGTCAGCAATTTGACTTGCACTTGGGATGTTACTATTAACAATTTTATTAAGATTAAATGATTCATGAAGGCTAGGGTTGTCATATTTGAAAATAATTTCGGCACAAGATTACGAAAGGGGAAAAGGCAATTCTTACTTATTTAATCCACAACCTCTAAGTAGGTACCATTACTGGTGTCGAGGTGTGTTTATCATTGTATATCCTCCTTGACCATTTCCTCCACTTCTCTCCATTCGACTTCCCTTTCTTGTTGGATATTCGCACTGTGCTGTTCCAGCTGGTTTTGGGTCTGCCTCTGGGTTTTCTTACTTGCACTTTGAACCTCTAAATTATTTTGGTGAGATTCTGTTCCTCCATTCTGGTTAGGTGGCTAAACCATTTGAGCTTGTTATCCTCTGTTATTTGTCTCACAGAATTTACTCCTATGTTCTGTCGTATATCCTCATTTCTCATTCTGTCTGCCCTTGTAACTCCCCTTATTCTTCTAAGGAATTTCATCTCCATCGCCTGTAACCATGTTTTTTGCCTTTCTGTCAGTGACCATGATTTGCTGCTATATTTAAAATTGTTCGATATATTCCTCCCTTTACTTCCTTTGAGATCTTCTTGTTCTTTTCTGGTTGTCTTGCGATTACCATTATTTTCGTTTTTTCTATGCTAATCTCCATGTTCCTCTTCCTGAGTGCATTATCCCACTGTTTTAAATTGTATCGTAGGGCCTCCTTGTTCTTCGCTGCTACCACCATGTCATTTGCGTATGCTAATTCTGTTACATATGTGGTATTAATTTTATAATACCCTACGTGTTACTTTCTCACTTTACTCTTAACTTCTTTGATCACCTTGTTTAATACTAGTATACACAGTAGAGGGCTTAAGGTTCCCCCCTGCTTTACACCTAAGCCTGTCTGGAACGGTTTTGATTCATTATTGTTGGTCCTTACGCAATTTCTGCATGTTCTGTACAAGCTTTGCATTTGTATTTATAGGTGCAAATACATTTATGGAACTATTTAAATACTTGAAGCAAATGTTCCCAGTTATGGATTAAGTTTGGAAGGCCAAATTCAGCCGAAACCATAAAAGGATTATAAGTCATCATTTGAGCTATCCTGGTATTATATCGAGTGAATTTTTAAAACTCAATTGCAGAAGGCCCTGGATAGCCTGAATCAATTGGCAATACTGAAATGTATTGTTGGTGACACTGTAAGTCTATGTCAAATTCGAGGGTAGCAGGTTAGGTTTTGCCATATATTTAATAGTTACTATATTACAATTCCATAAGGTGGGTCCTAGGACTGAGCCTTGCGGCACTCCACTTGTTATTTCATGCCCTCTTTATCGTCTATCAGGGTTCTTTCACTGAAATACGCCTGTATCATTCTTATTAGGTAGTTAGGTGTCTTCCTTTTTATTAGTTGTTCAATTGCAGTCTTCCAATTTACAGAATTAAAGGCATTCTCTACGTCGAATGTTACCATCAGTACAAATTTTGTAGTTTTAGTGGATCCAGCGTCTGTGTTCTACCTTCGTTGACTATGTTGAGTAAAGCTTCCATCGTTGACCTCCCCTTCCTGAAACCATATTGGTTGGTAGCCAGTTGTTCTCCATCTTCAAATACTTGGTTTAACCTTGCTAATAGCAGTGACTCTAAAAGCTTCCCCAGCGTGTTTAGCAGGCACAATGGTCTGTAGTTTTTTTCCCTATCTCCTGGTTTTGATGGTTTATCTATTAGTACCAGTCTCGCTTGTTTCCATTCTTCTGGGAATTTTCCCTTTTTTATCAGCTGGTTCATGACCCTTGTACAATACTCGGGAATCGCATTGACCGTGGCTTTCAATATTTCGCTTGTGATCCCATCGGGCCCCGGTGTTTTCTTGGGTTTTTGTTTGTTAACCGCTTCAATTAGGTCTTCTTCTTTAAATTCAGGGATTTCACCGATATGGACTGTCGGTGCATGCCATATTATTTTTTTATGGTTCGGAAACAGCTTTCCAATCTGGTACGCCGTGTCTTCTTCGTCTAGTTTAATCGGGTTTACCATTTTTAGCTTCTTTGTTACTATTTTATAGCCTAGGCCCCAGGTGTCGTTATCGATTTCTTGTATAAGCTCTTTCCATTTGCTCTCTTTTGCTTTCAGGATGTTTTTATTTAGAGTCTGCTTTAGTTCTCTGTATTTCTGATTAGCGATGTGTCGATCCGATCGGATTCGATACAAAGGATCGAATCCGGGGCAGGATCGATTTGGATCGAGTCCAAGTTTCGGTCCGGAATCGTTCCGAGGAACGAAAAGGTCGCGAGGCTTCAATCCTCGCGGACATTCATTCCTTTGGCATTCCGTTATTGGATCCATTTCAATGCAGAATACAATACAATGTGTTGATGGGGAACAGCAAATGATGATGGTGTTCGTTTTAAAGGCTCGACGTCGACAGGCGACACATGATACGGCTGAACTTGTATGCGTTTTTATCAGTTATCAGTGATTTATGGCTTTTGGCGGCTTTGTATGTGCCCAATTGATGTCTGAGACATATAAACATACTGAATTACCGACTGCGTGACCACTCACCAAAACAAAGATATTCGCGTTGTTCGTTCCGGGTCCGGAATGACCGAGGACCCCGGATGTCTGAAATGCACATTCAATTTCGATGTCGATCCGAGGATCGAGTTCGATGGACTCTATCCACTTGCGGAATGGGATTGGAATGAACGAGTCCGCAAAAGTATCGAAACTTCCCATCACTATTTCTGATAGATTGCTCTTTTTTGTTCAGTGTCCTGTCCCCTGCTCATTTTTCTGGAAGCTTTTCTTCTCTCTCTAACGCATTCCTTTCTCAGTGCACTCAGAGTTTCATTCCACCAGTACACAGGTTTTCGTGTATTGTTTATTTGTTTCTTTTTGAATACTCTGTTGCAGGTTCGACTATTGTTTTTTGCAAGTGTCTATGATCGACTTCTATGCCGCTTATCCTTTCGGCAATCTCTTCTTTATATCTTAGTAGGTCTTCTTCGCTTGTTTTCCATCCCATCTGTATTATGCTGGTCTTGTATGTCCTCGAGGCGTCCGTATTTTGATCCTGGCCTATCGTGTAGGTTATATATCTATGATCACTTAGATTTTCGATATCTTCCCTTACGCTCCAGTTGTCGATAGCATTTGGGGCGTTTGTTTTTGCTAGAGTGATATCTATGTAGACAAACTCAAAGAAAACAGAGAAACATATAGAAAAGATATAAATGAAAAAGTTGGGAACATTGAACATATTAAAAAAGATATAAACAAGCTATGCCAACATATAACAACCTCAATAACAGAAACATCGCTCAAAATCGCTGGAAGTATAAAACAAAATTCGAACAAGCTAACAAAAGAAACTAAACACAAAATAAAAGAGAGAAGAACACTATATAAAGAAGATAAATATGGCACAGAAGAATATAGAAAAGTCAGAAGGGAGACGCGTAAGATGATACGGAAAGATCTAGAAAGAAACTATGAACGGTTAATCGAAGAGGTAATTGAAAATAATAAAAATATGAAATGCCTCAGAAAGCAGAATGGTAGACGCGAAATTATAATGATCAAGGAAAATGACAGAGAAATAAGAGACAGAGAGGAAATACTTCGAGTTATAGGAGAATTCTACAAAACACTATACAGTTCTCAAATACAGAGAACACACATAAATAACGAAGATAGGAGAATAATCAATGTAGGATCGGAAGACATACCCGAGATAAGTAACGAAGAAATCATATATGCCCTACAGAATATGAAAAATAATAAGGCACCGGGAGAGGATGATCTCATAACAGAGATGATAAAAGAGGCAGAAGAAATAATAATACCGACGTTAAAGATTCTGTTCAACATATGCCTAGAAAAAGGAGAAATACCGGAAATGTGGAATAATGCATCAGTTATCATTTTGTTCAAAAAGGAGATCCATCACTTTTACAAAACTACCGTCCAATTAGTTTAATGTCGCATTTGTACAAGCTATTTACAAAAATTATTACAAACAGATTAACAAAGAAACTAGATCAATACCAACCAGTTGAACAAGCGGCATTCCGAAAAGACTATAGTACATGCGATCATCTACTAACGGTAAGAATACTTATAGAAAAAGCAGTAGAATATAACCTCGAACTCTACATGGCCTTTGTAGATTACGAAAAGGCATTCGACTCTATCGAACACTGGGCCATAATAGAAGGATTAAACAACGCACGAATAGACTATCGTTATACAACTTTAATAAAAAATATATACAAACAAGCGACTTCATCTGTGAAAGTACACGAAAGCACAGGGAAGTTTGCGGTCAACAGAGGCATAAGACAAGGAGACACAATATCGCCGAAACTATTTACATTGGCTCTGGAGGAAATATTTAAAGAACTAGACTGGTCAGATAAAGGAATTAACATATGTGGAGAACGCTTAAACCACTTAAGATTTGCCGATGATGTAGTTCTATTTTCGAATAATAAAGAAGACCTAAAGGACATGTTAACAGAATTAGAAACAAAATCAAGAGCAGTGGGTCTGAAGATCAATCTAAGCAAAACAAAAACAATGTGCCCTGATAATCCAGAAATAGCTATCAGGGAAACAACAATAGAAAACGTCAGTACATATATATATCTTGGACAAAAAATAACATTAAACAAAGAAAATAGAGAAATGGAAATAGAACGCAGAAGACGATTGGGATGGGCAGCATTCAGAAAACTATCTTATATATTAAAAAACAAGAAAATTCTTTTACACTTGCGGACCAAGGTTTTTGATCAATGTGTCCTCCCCGTTATAACATACGGAGCACAAACATGGACCCTCACTAAACAGATAAGAGCAAAATTACAGATTACACAAAGAGCTATGGAGAGGTCCATTTTGGGCATAACACTAAGAGACAAAAGGCGGAACGAATGGATACGACAAAGAACCGGAACAACGGATGTAATTGAGAGAGCGGCCCATCTAAAGTGGGACTATGAAGGACACATAGCCAGAACCAGAGATAACAGATGGAACGCAAGAATAATACAATGGAGACCGTGGTCAGGGAGAAGAAATAGGGGAAGACCACAAACAAGATGGTACGACGACATCAAGAAAATTGCAGGACTACCGTGGTTAAGAATCGCACAAAATAGAGAAAGATGGCGACAGTTAAGGGAGGCCTATACCCAATACTGCGTGCAAGAAGGCTAAAGAGAGATATCTATGTATGAAATGTATCCCCCTCGGCTAAAGGTTGGGCAACTCCCTTCATTAATTATTTGTAGGTCTTCTGCAGCTATCCAATCATTTAGTTCCCTACCTCTTTCGTCTTCTCTGTTACTTCCCCAGTTTTTTGAGGCTGCATTAAAATCCCCGCCTATAATGATGGAGTATTTTTTCTTTTTGCTCATTTCTCGTCTGAGTTCTAGAAGTTCTAACTTGTAGTCGTTTATATCTTGCTTTGGCGATAGGTATACGCTACATATTATGAGGTCATCCATTTCCACCCAAACGAAGCTTTTTCCTTTTACAGTTCTTCTGATTTGCACATGTCTTCCATAGATGCCAATGGCCGCTCCTTCATCTTTGCTCATGTACCAATTGGTTTTTGCACTTGTCATTTTCTTGTTTGGCTCGGATATGATTGCTACATCTATCCTCATCTTTTGTATAGTGACATGAAGCAGGTCCGTGGCTGCCTTGCTTCTGTTTAAGTTGCTTTGGATCACATTGTACATTGTTGGGTGTTAATGATCTGCACCTCCGTTGCATCATTTCTTTCCTTGTCTGGCATATCTTTTCCAAGCCTTCTCCTTGTGAACTCTTGTCTTTGCTTTGAGAGCTCTTGGTTGAAAGCGGCACATCTTCCACTTCCGACTCTGTGTTTGCGCCCCTCGCATAGGGGGCAGCTCTCTTCCTCTTTGCAGTCTCTGGCCAAGTGATCCTTTTTACCACATCTGTAGCACATCTGGGTGCGATCTGGTCCACTACACGATCGGGCTGGGTGGCCAAATCCCCAGCACTTATAGCATTGTGTTACTTTGTATCTAGGTTCCATTGCGCATTGCACCAGTCCGACTCTTAATTTGTTCTGTTGGATAAGCCGTTCTGCTATATCTTTTGGGGCTACGACGGTCGTCGCCTGCATCTGTCTGTTGTTGGGTCGTAGGTCGCCTATGTGGAGTTGCGTTATTTTGCTTTCTCCGATCAAGTCCCTTAGACTTTGTCTTACATCTTCTTTGGTTGTCGTGGCATCCATTCCCTTAATGTATACTGTTTCTTTGGTTTCTCGTTTGGCGCCTAATTGTCTGGCTTTGATTCCTTGTATACTGCTCGTTATTGTTTCCGTTAATTTTTGGTTTGCTTCTACATCTTTGTTTGTTACTATCAAGATTTTCCCTTCTTTGGTGCTGCGTATTTTTTTGTATATTGTCGCAGTTTTTGTCTCTTAGTACTCCTTTTAATTCTTCTAGTGCTTTGCTATAGTTCTTTTCAGTGCCCTCTAGTACTATTGCCTGTGTTTTATATGTTCTGTGGTTTGGTTTATCGTCTATGGTCTTGTTCTTGGTGGTTTTTTTCATGTTTCCCTTTTCCGGTGTGTAGATGTCTATGGATATTCCGGTGTCTTGGAAGATTGTCTGGATCATTTTCCGCATTTCGTCTATAGCTAGTGTTGTTATTTGATGCATTATTAACAATTAACAATATTATTTGAAAGAAAAAGAAGTGGAGTATTTGATAGAATATGTAAAACTGCTTATGCCACTGGCTTTAGAATTAAATATTCTGCAAGGAGAAACTAATACATATTATAGATTTGTAATACCATCAATCACCAATACGAAAATTAAACTGGAAAAACAAAATTTCAAATATTTTTCTTCTGTAGTTGATAAACTCATTGAAGCTGTTTTCAACCGATTTAAGGATTACCTTACATTCAATAACGAAGACACAGTACTTGTTGCAATCTCTCATTCAACTTTTAAATTAAAATTGATTACCAACAAATATTAGAAAAATTAAAAAAATGTTTATAAACGCTAGCAATGAAAATTTTAAGATTGCGAAGAATCTAAAGACAAGTTCATTGCAAGAATTTTTCGAATGTGATGAAAACAATAGTTTGTTACTTCCGTTACCTGCAACTGTAGCTTGTGGGCAAGGAGAATTACTGCGATATTTACAAGACCCTCAAACAGACTTCAATATGCTAAAAAATATCTCATTATTGAAAAGTAATTTTTGAAATTCAACACAACGCTACAGTCATCAGCACCAGTAGAAAGAATGTTCTCTTATGCCATCTTTATTAATATGCCACGACGTCATGCCCAATCAGATATGAATTTTAAAAATCTCTTTCTGATGAAAGCAAATGCACATCACATTTAAAGACTTATATTGTTAGACTAATTTATCTGTAACTCATACCGTTTACACAGTGTCGGGGTGTTGGATGCACTGGATAGTGGAGTGTCTAAGCTAGAACACTATGCTCGCTCTCCAGATGTTCACCCATCCAAGTACTGACCAAGCCGACTCGAGCTTAACTTTTACAAGTGCCGTGAGACGTGCAACGGGTTTATATTGTTTAACTATAACTATTGATTTACTTGTTATCGTCGAAGAAATCATTTGGCAATCTAAGAGATGACCTATAAAGTATTTCGGCAGGAGAAATAGACTGGTTGGGGTAGCTAATTGCTGCAGAAAGCAGAGTGTGTCTAGTGACTGCGTTGTAGATGGCTCAGCTTAGCAGAGTGTAGCAGATTGCTCAGGTCGATGTCTTTGACGACTGTTCGGCTTTGTTGTGGATGAGGGGCTCAGCTGGGCACTGTGCGGCATATGTCTTAGGTTGATATCTTCGACGGTTGTTTGCCTTCGTTATGAATGGCTTGAGATCTGTATTTCCAGATCAACGAAGAAGTCACCAATTATTAAAGATATTACTTCATATGAGTTGTATATAAATAATTCCATAAATTAGAAGCTTGAGATCTTGTGTATGGAGCAGTAAATAAATATGCGTTGTTGCATTATAATATCTCATAATAATTTGCAACAACTAAAGCCTGGTGATGCGATCATAACAGTACATTGCATGAAAAATAATTCGCTTATGTAAAAAAATCGTATTAGGTGTAGACTTTTGAGAACCATTGGCTAGATCAGTAAGAGTACGTGCATTAACCTATTGCACCAAATGTGATTGAAATAAGCAAACAACTGTTTTTGCTCCTGTATTCAAATTTGGTCTAATTACAAACACCTGTGCATACTTTCTTGATAGAAGTTCATTTCAGCGACCGTCAATCAGTTTTGGTAAGTAAATGTTTTATCATTTTTGGGATTATTATTAATTTCTTACTTATAGTTTAATGGCCGTATGTAGCGTTCCACCTTCAGTTGCTACTAAAGTTCATAATTATTAATTATTCCTTATCAGTCAATATTGCAGGACTTCTTATTTATTTGACTAGAACTATAAAATTTTCAAATAATATAAAAAAGCATCTTCCAGGCTTTAGGTATTTATAGTCCAAGAGCCAGCCACAGGATTGCTTACAGTATTTTTAACAAGCGTGTAACTGTTTTCGAAGGTCCCTTTGAATATCAGTATCAACCAGCCACTAAAGTCCACTGCTGGACATAGGCCTCTGCTTCTAAGTGCATCCTGTCTTGGCCTTCACTCTACCATCTTCGTGGTCCAGCGATCGTCTTTGAACCTCGCAACGTGCCCTGCCCAATTCCATTTCAAAGAGGCTATCCTCTCTACAGCATCTAATAACTTTGTTCTATTGCGTATTTCGGTGTTCGGTATTCTGTCTCGAATTGATAGTCCTAAAATCGATCTTTCCATTGCGCGCTGTGCAATTCTTATTTTATTAGCTGTTCTCTTTGTTAAGGTTAGGTTTTCTGCGCCGTATGTCAGAACTGGCAGCACACACTGGTTGAAAACCTTTCTTTTCAAACATATAGGGAGCGCAGACCTGAAGATATATTTCAATCTACCGAAAGCTGCCCACGTCATCCCTATACGTCTACTTAGCTCGCAGGTCTGATTATCGCAGCTAATTTTGATTTCGTGGTCCAAGCATCTGTAAGAGGTTGTCTCTTCAACTTGTTTCTCATCGATGTATATAGCGCAACCCATTACTAAGTTGGTCATTACTTGGGTTTTTGACGTATTGATTTTCAGTCCCATTTGTTGCGAGGCAGCTTTTAGCTCTTGCACCATTTTCTGGGCTTTACATATACAATCAGTTATCAGAACCACATCGTCCGCAAAGCGTAGGTGGCAAGGATTTTGCCATTTATATTTAGACCCAAATCCTCCCATTCTATTGGTTTGAACATGTACTGGAGCAGATTATCGACTAATTTTGGAGAAATGGTGTCGCCTTGGCGAATACCTTTTTCTATTAGGAAGGTGTTTGTGTCTTCGTGGAGTCTAACAAAGGCCGCTGCGTTTTCATAAATATATGTTTAATTACCGTTATGTAACGATCGTCTATGCGACAGTCAGCTAGAGATTCCAACATTTTTTGTTGGTTTATGGTGTCGAAGGCCCTCTCATAGTCCACGAACACCAAGACCAAAGGTTTATTGTATTCAATTGAATTGATAAATAAACAATCGATGAACTTAGACATGAGTTTATTTTAGTAAATACACACACGATTCAAGTACAGTACAATTCAAGCGTAACATCTGTACAGTTTAACAGCTAACCGGAAACTGATTTGTTAGGTTTATATTACACTTGTGTACCAACCACATTAGAGAAAAAGTTACTACTGCTACCAACATAATTAAATGTTTTGTATATCTTAACACTTCCTCTCAAAATATTAATTACTAATAGCATAAACATGAAATAGTAATATAATCTTAACTCAAATGTCAAAAAACATTAATTACTAGCATAAACAGGAAATAGTAATGCAATCTAACTACAATTTCATACAATGAAATAGTCACATACAAGACAGCATTTTTTACATTACATTAAACAGTTCATGCCAAGCAAATTTCTTAACATCTGAAAACGCACACGAGTTAAAGGTTTCGTAAAGATGTCAGCAATTTGGTGTTCACTGTTAACGTGTTCAACATTAAACGCACCTTCACTATATTTCTCCCGCACAAAGTGAAACCGCACAGCTATGTGCTTTGAACGTTTATGAAATTCAGGATTCTTTGCCAGTTTAATTGCACTTGCATTATCTATCAGCAGCGTGGGAATAACCTTTGACATTTTGAGTTCCGAAATTAACCGTTCCACCCAAACCAGCTCCTTGGCTCCTTCGCTTGAAGCTACATATTCCGCTTCAGTAGTCGATAGCACAATGCATTTCTGCTTTTGGCTTATCCAGGTAATTGCCGCATTTGAATACAAACATACTACACCTGTTCTAGACCGGCGTGTTGTTGCATCACCAGCAAAATCTGCGTCGCTGTATGCCTCGATTTTGGCCTCATCTGGGTCATGTCGATACAGCAATCCGAAGTTCATGGTTCCCTTTAAGTACCGGAATATCCTCTTCACTGCAACCCAGTCCGCATTTTTCGGATCATCCAGATTTTGCGATACCATACTGACTGCATAAGATATATCCGGCCGCGTAGCCGTTGCCAGGTACATTAGCGATCCCACTGCCTGCCGGTATGGAACACCTTCGGCAATTTTATGATCGGGTTGTCCATTGCTGCACTCAGATGGCGTTGACACAGGATTCGATTCTGCCATTCCAAATTTTTGTAGAATTCTTTTGGTGTAGGCTTCCTGTCCAATAAATATTGCACCATCATCCTTCTGTGTGACTTGCATTCCTAGAAAACAATTTAATGAACTTAAAGTTACTTTAAATTCGAGTTCCAAATCACGCAAAAAAGGTCGAATCACATTATCGTCCGTGCCAGCCACCAGTCCATCGTCTACGTAAACTGCAACCAGTAATTTACACTGATCCTTCACACGTATGAATAAACACGGATCTGCAGAACTTTGAATAAAATCACGACTGCACATAAACGCAGCAAATCGCTTATTCCAGCAACGTGGAGCTTGCTTCAATCCATATAAACTGCGATTTAGTTTGCATACCCTTCCAGTTCCATCATTGTATCCTTCAGGCTGTTTCATGTAAACTTCCTCTTGCAAGTCACCATATAGAAAAGCTGTGCTTACATCGAATTGAGCGAGACGAAGATTTTCGGACGCTGCTACAGCTAATACTGCTCTAACTGTATCGAAGCGGGCAACCGGACTGAACGTTTCATCATAATCGACTCCAGCTTTTTGTAAAAAGCCCTTGGCCACCAGTCTTGCCTTAAAACGGTTGACACTTCCATCTGTGTTGGTCTTTATGCGCAGGACCCATCGATTGGCGATGACTTTCTTGTCCGATGGTAGATCCACGAGCTGCCAAGTGTTGTTTACTGCTAACGAATTGATTTCGTCGTCCATTGCCTCTTTCCATTGTGCTGCTTCGTCTGAAATCATTGCAGCATTGTATGAGTCTGGTACAAAGTGCTCCGCAAAAAGAACATAATCGTTTAAATAAGCAGGTTTTCGAATATTTCTTTTACTCGAAGTTTTCACGGTGAGCACTTCATTTTCTCGAGCTGCTTCCATGGTATCCATGTCCTGTTGAACTTCTGACAGTTGTTCACCTGGTGTTACCTCCTGTACGACATCACACTGAGTTGTCGAATCTTTTTTATTGATTACCACTTCGACTGTTTGGTGTAAAATGTCTTCCCGTTTAAAAACAACGTCACGACTAGTAACAACTTTGCTTTCAGTTTCAAGCCATACCCGGAAACCGTCTCGTTCACCACAGTACCCAACAAAACGACCGACAATACTTTTCTTGTCCCACTTTTGTCTGTGCTGTTTAGACACGTGAACGAAGCACTCTGTGCCGAAAACACGTAAATGTTCAATGTTGTAAACGTCCTTCCGAAACCACAATTCACAAGGTGTTTTATTGTCTATTACTGTAGTGCCAGTGCGATTCAACACATGCGTTGCGGTGTTTACTGCTTCAGCCCACAGCTTTGTCGGAAGGCCCTTCGAATGAATCATCGAACGCGCACTCTCGACCAGTGTTCGGTTTTCACGTTCCGCTGCACCGTTCTGTTCCGGAGTATAGGGCATTGACATTCGACGGTTAATGCCCTTTGACTGCAGTATCGCTTGCACTTCTGCATTGTCAAATTCCTTGCCACCATCACTAAGGAATTCTTTTATCACATGCCCTGCCACACTTGCTTCGTTTAGGAAAGTCTTTAAACTGTTTGCTACTTCCGATTTTGCTTTGAGGAAAAACACCCGGCGGAACTTGGAGAAATCGTCCTTAAAGCAAACAAAGTATCTTGCACCTCCAATAGATGGTTCTTGCATTGGACCACAAACGTCTGCATGGATTAATTCTCCCGGAGTTGTAGGACGATTTTTTCTTGCACTAAAGCCCTCCCGATGTTGTTTGCCAAACATGCACCCATCACAGAAATCTTTATCTGCCTGCACGTTTATTCCACGTCGTTTAAGCACTTTTCTTACTTGTTGCTTGTTTTGATGACACAAGCGCTCGTGCCACAACTGGAGAGTTTCAGCTTCCGATGCTTGGTAGACTTCGGCTGCTGCCTCGGGAATGTTAACTCGCATTTCTAACACAAACAACCCCTTCGGAGTTCTTTTACCAACAAGACGAACCACCCCAGCTTTCACAAACGTACAACCACTTTGCGTTGCACTGAACTGAAAACCCTTATCGATCGTCTGGCCTATGGAAAATAAGTTTCTGCTGATTTTCGGTACATACCATACATTAGTCAAGTGATTTTGCTGCCATTTGCCGTTGATCATCATTTTCACTTTTACTGTGCCAGATCCATATGCCAAGATGACATCACTATTGCCAATTTGCACCTGTTTAGGTATTGCAAATTCTTCGTATGTACAAAAATATTTTTCGTGCTTTGTCATATGCGCAGAAGCTCCAGAATCAGCCAACCAGACGTCCACATCAGCTGCACCGGCGACCGTGCTTGTAAAAGCGCATCCGGACGCATTTGAATTTCCCGCCGAACTCGAGGTTGTCGAAGTTTTTGCAGCTGCTGTCCCCTTTGATGGGCAAGCCTTCGCCCAGTGGCCGATTTTATGACACCTAAAACATTTTCCTTTTTTCTTTCCTTTGTTGCTCTCGTTGTGTGATTTCGCCACAAACGCCGTTGATTCGCTTCGCTGCTCGGGTAGTCGCATTTCTATTAGCCGCAGCCTCTCAGTCAGCTTGTTTACCGTTCTATCCTCCAGAGGAACGGACTCCCAGACACTCTTGAATTCGAAGTATTCGGACGGCAAGGTTGACATGATCCTGCTCATTAGCAACAGTTCATGCAGTTCGGAATTAGCCAACCTTCTTAACTCAGCGTTCAAATCTCGAAAATTCCGCTGAAGACGAGCTACGTGTGTTGCGATGTCTTCGGTTGGAATTTTTTCACAACTAAAAAATTGCTCCATTAAACGATCTAGCCGCTGTCCAGAACTTTGCTCATATACTGAGAGTAACTTTTCCCAAATGGCTTTCGCTGTTTCGCACGTGGCGGTTAAGTCCACGTTAGCGCCATTCATGTTACCTACCAGTATTAGCTGTGCTTGGGCATCAACTTTCTGGAAATGCCTTAACTCGGTTTCATACGCTCTTAAAGCATCCTCTGTAGGTTCCCCGCTCGGTTTCACCGGCTCCAAGCACGTCCCATTAACGTAACCAAGTACCTCGTGGTGGCGACACAGCAACTCTATTTGCCTCCTCCACTTCGTCCAGTTTCCAGCACCTTCGAGCTTCTCCATCTGAACTTTGTAGAAATCCATTACGCGTGTTCAAATCAAACACCAAACCGAAAAACGTGTTTTTGCTCGTGCTGTTCACTGTTCCGTTACGCGACTGCACTTATATCGCTAAAAATGTCTTTCATCCGCGCACTAAACGCTCTGGGCCAATAACCAATTGATAAATAAACAATCGATGAACTTAGACATGAGTTTATTTTAGTAAATACACACACGATTCAAGTACAGTACAATTCAAGCGTAACATCTGTACAGTTTAACAGCTAACCGGAAACTGATTTGTTAGGTTTATATTACACTTGTGTACCAACCACATTAGAGAAAAAGTTACTACTGCTACCAACATAATTAAATGTTTTGTATATCTTAACAAATTGTTTTCTCGATTAGGCTTTCCAGGTTTGAAGATGATCGTTCGTACCATATCCTAATCGAAACCCAGCTTGCTCCCTTGGTTGGTATAGGTCTAATTTGGAAATAAGCCTGTTGGTAATAATTTTGATAAAAGTTTATATAAATGAGACAGCAGGCTAATCGGCCTGTAATTTCCAAGATCCGTTGTATCGCCTTTCTTATGTATGAGAATTATAGCGGCGTTGTTTTACTGCCGCGTGCTTTTCGATAAACATTTGTTGAATAGAAGCTTAAGTGCATGTAATAACTTTTCTCCTCCCATCTTTATGGCATCAATAACCACCTCATCTTGTCCAGGGCATTTGTTGCTCTTCATTTCAAATAGTGCTTTCTTTTTTCTTGTGTAGTTATTTCTGGAATATCTTCAGAGCCTTGGTTTAGAATCTTGGGAAGTTTTGTTTTATTGTCCTTGTTTTTGTTGTGGTCTCTATATACTTAGTTTTCATAGAATTTCTCTACTATTTTAAAGATATCTTCTCTGTTATTTGTGAGTTTTCCTTGCTTATTTCTTAGAGTTGGTATATGTTTTTGACCTACAGAGATATTTTTCCTCAGTACTTTTAAACTGCCGTTGTTATCTATCACCTTTGTTACCATTTTTGTGTTAAAGTTCCTGATGTCATTTCTTACATATTTGGAAATATCCTTGTTTAGTTGTTTGTAGACTGTTAAATTTTTCCCATGTTTGTCTGTCAGTTCTCTTCTTTCCTTCATGAGATCTTTGGTGTGTGTACTCAGCTTTTCTTCTTTTGTTTTGTTTTTGGAACAATGTTTTTTCACTGCCTCCTTAATTGTATCGACTATTGTTGTATTTATTTGTTCTATATCTTTCTTTCCTTCTTAATTATGTAACATATTCAATTTATCATGAATTTCATCTTGAAATATGTTTACATTTAAGGGGGAAACCATCTTTTCCTTTTAGGTTTTAATATTAGTTTTCTTCTTTCTTTGCTAGTGTTCACAACCACTTTTGCCCTTATCATTCGATGGTCACTGCCGATTGAAAACCTGCTGATGACAGATACATCGTGTATTATTTCCTTTTTATCCGTAATAGTGAAGTCGATTTCATTCTTTGTGCGGCCATCTGGACTGGCCCATGTCCATTTACGTTGCGGTTTTTTATTAACGAATGAGTTCATAGCATAACGGTTATTCTGTTGTAGATAGTGCAAAAGTCTTGTGCCTCTCTCGTTTCTTTCTCCATATCCATGGTCTCCCACTGAGCTTTCTGATGGGTTTTGTTTCTTTCCCAGCTTGGAATTAAAGTCGCTTGTTAATATTGTGTAGTAGGCAGGATGTTCTTGCAGCGCCTTGTCGATATTGTCATAGAAGATATCCAGTTCTTCTTTGAATATACTGAGAAGGAAACCCGAAGTCTGGCAAGCCTGCAGTGGTGGTTTCAGCCCCCTTGCGTCGTTGAAGGATGGAAAAAATAATAAGAAAAAAGTATAACAAATCTGGCGCTTTACTATGTTAAAGATAATCATATCTTATGTAAGTAAAAAATTTACAGACGATTTTCTGAGTGGTAAGTTTACCCCAGATTTGCATAAAGTTGCATAATAAACTTTTTCTGTTGATTGTTTATTTATGGGTTTCATTAATGTATAGATAATTGTCTATCAATGACCCTTATTAATGAATGATTTTTTATTAATGAACGCTTTTTAAAAATCTGTTTCTGCTGGTGACATTGTAAGTATATGTCAAATTCGAGACTTACAGTGCACCAACATAAACAGTGCCAATCTAAGAAAAAAAACCACAACCATTTATGGTCACCCGGTACCATTGATGTCAAAACTTTAAGTGTCAAATTCTTTTCATGGAATAAAGTTAGATTTTCTTCAAATTATAGATATATGATTAACGGAAAAATTAACAAAAGAAATTAAAATCCTTCGAGATGTGGTGCTTCAGAAGAATACTGAAGATCTCATGGAAGGAAAGCAAAACCAATGAAGAAGTACTAAGAACGATAAAACAAACAAGGAATATTTGGAACCACATAAAGAAAAGAAGAATGGAAATGATAGGCCACATACTGAGAAGAGAGGGTATACTAAAAATAAAAATCTGGTGTGATACACTCACACAACTTCCTTTTACAGTGATCTTATAATTAGTCAAAAATTTAATTTTTAATTTTTAAGCATTTGTCAAAAATTTTCAAAAATTACGAATTCTACAAAAACGGTACAAAATAGAGCGTTAGTTGAAGAGACAAATTTTCTCTAAAATCTTAAGCAGAATTCAAAAATGTAACAATATACCGGGTGTTCTATTTAAAATAGGAGTTAATAAAAAAAATAGAAAAAAAAACCAAAGAAACCCACTTTAGAAGTTTTCAACTGGAAAATCACCTATCTCACGTCAATGCACATTAAAAATGTAATAAAAATGTAAAGTTTTAAAAAAATCGTTAGAGCCGTTTTTGAAAAAATCGAAAAAAACTGAAAAATCACAAGAGTAAACACCTACTTCCGGTTATGCGATTTTCTTCAAAAGCTTGCTGTCTCATCTACATAGTACACAAAACTTATATATGAAGTTTCAACGCCATACCTCTTTTCGTTTTTGAGATATTCCGTTCACAGACAGACAGACAGACAGACACACAGACAGACAGACACACAGACCAATGAAAAAAAATATGTTTTTTGGGATCAGGGGACTCTAAAACGTGAAGATTTGTTGAAAACTCAATTTCGAATTTTTGGGGTGAATCCAATACTTCCTTTATCATAAAAGGAAGTAATAATTGAAGGGAACATAACCGGAAAAACCCCAAGAGGAAGACCACACTTACAATACATTAAGCAAATAATAGCAGACTCGGGCAGTGGAAATTATAATGAAATGAAAGGAAAGGCCCTAAATCGAAAAACATGGAAGGCTGCAACAAACCAGTCCAGAGACTGACAACCTAGGAGGAGGAACGGAAAAATATTGTAACTAACTCGTATGTTAATCGGTGATTAATAATCTCTACAATTAAAATGTCTCGATTATTAATCGCTCTCATTAACATACTTTTCTGTTAAATAACTAACGAGAGATCAATAAAAAAACCAATTAGGGCAGGCTGTGATATGTGTTATATGTTTGGCAGTACTGAAGGGTATTGTCAGTCTATGTCAAATTCGAGATTTGCAGGTTAAGTTTTATGTCAGTCTGTGTCAAACAACAAACAAAACCTAACCTACTAATCTCGAATTTAACATAGACTGACAATACACTTCAGTACTGCCAAACGTAGAACACATATCACAGCCTGCCCTAATTGGTTTTTTTATTGATCTCTCTGTATGACCATTTACAGTAAAATATTGAGAGATGCAAAACAAAAACTGATCCTCAGCGGGCTGTGGAAATTCAAACGTATGAATAATATGTTGGTGACACTGTAAGTCTATGTCAAATTCGAGGTTATCAGGTTAAGTTTTCCATCAGTTTTGACACAGACTGATGCAAAACCTAACCTGCTAACTACGAATTTGACATAGACTTACAGTGTTACCAGCATATTATTCATAGGTTTTGTGTTAGTTTTGACACATTATTTATTTTCCACCTTTCAAGGAGGCAAGGGGGCTAAAACCACTACCGCAGGCTTGCCAGACTTTGTGTTCCCTTCTCAGTATATTCCAAGGGACCTTCCATAACAGTTATACGCTAGTTAAAAATACTGTAAGAAATCAGTTGCTGGTTCTTAGACTATTATGAATTCAAAGCACCTTCTGTAAGAGTTATGAATAATTAATTCAGCATTTAATTATATTGGAATAGTTTTTCAAGCTTATAAGTGTTTACCACATTAGTTTATTAATTATTAGAAGACAGTTCAATTAGGTACAACCAAATACCTTAATATATTAATACAGGAAATTCACGTTTTAAACGAGTCGCAGGTGACGACAGCGCCGCGTTGCGGTAAGGAGTGTTAAAAAGTGTCAAATGTCAGTGTTTGTGTATGATTAATGTGCTTTTATTAAGAGAAAAACGCTCGAAAACATAATGTCTGACTGCATATGTGCTGTGTATGGGTGTTGTAATGCCACTGTGAGAAATGGTTTGAAATCATTCTTCAGGTTTCTGTTAAATAAAGAAATGTACGGGACAGAATAAAAAACCAGAAAAAACCCTATGAAACGTAAGCTGTTTCAAAAAGAAGCTTCTGTAGTAGAAGGTGTCACTCATGAAGTACCTTTATGTTGTTCTGCTCCGAATAAAAGAAAAAAATATTACATGAATAAATTAGTATGAAAGCATATGCACCTTAGTTTTATTTCCTTACTGTTTTCTATTCATAATTCATAAGTACTAAGGTAAGTATTATTGTTATTAAATGCATTCATAATTAGGTACTATTTAAACTATGGTCTCAGACAAAATAATTCAAAACAAGAAATACATACAAAGGTACAATTACAGAAGTTTTAGTAAGTGGGTAAATCCGACCATAGAACCAATTTGACACTGGATTACAAGAAAATTAATTTAAGAAATGAAGTAGTTTTCACATTATTACTATAAAGCATTAAACATATTTATTGAGTTTCCTGTATTACTATACTAGCAAGATGTCCGTTCTTCGTACGGACTACAAATTTTTGTTTCTTCTTCTAAATCTTAAATGAATTCTGGGGTCCCCCGTCCCCCTCATTCAATGCGCTAAACTAACAAAGGTTGCAAAACAATATTCTTCAGAAAAAAGTTCTCCTCAACTCTTTTATTCTTCACGTAGGTACCCCCTGAAAATGCGTATGTAATTGTATAGATTGATAAAGCTATAGTTTTAGTGTAACAATGAGATAAAATAAAAAAATATGTACTTATTAAATGTTGTATTCATAAATAATAGCAAGATACCCGTTTCCACCACGTGGGGATGGAATTTCTTCTATTTTATTCTAAGAGATATTGAGAAATTCATGAAAACACAGTTTACCCCTTTTCACCCCTTACAGGTAAAATTTCTAAAAATTTATTCATTCCATTTTATCGTGAAATGAACCCAGAGGGGAAAAAATTAATAATTTTAACCCCCTACCCCTTTTCAGTTTTCCCTTTTTATCGCTTTAGGGGTGAAATGTAAAAAAACCCTACAACCCCTTTCTAAAGATTTGAAAAACACATCTATATGACCAACAAGAATGCTCTAACTCAACAAACACAGGAGATACAATTGGTTCTATAGTTCACCCCGAATGCAGATTGACACCTTTAAGGGTTTATTAGGACAAAATCCTAAAATGTGGTGTTAGACATTTGCCTTGGATACCTATGCAAGCAAACACCAAGTCTATATCTTATCGGGTCTAAGAGATATTGAGGAACTCGTGAAAACACAGTTTACCCCCTTTCACCCCCTTAGGGGTAAATTTTAAAAAATCCTTAAACCCCTTTCTAGCTATTTTAAAAATACATTTATATGCCAAAAAGAATGTTCTAACTTAAGAAACATAGGAGATACGAAGGCTTCTTTAATTCAACCCGAATCCATATTTGCACCTTTAGGGGTACATTAGAGCAAAATCCTGAAATACGTTTCTAGGCATTTGCATTAAAAATCTTTGCAAATAAACACCAAGTCGATATCTCATCGGGTGTAAGAGATATTGAGGAATTCGTGAAAACACAGTTTACCCTCTTTCACCCCCTTAGGGGTAAATTTTAAAAAATCTTGAAACCCCTTTCTAGATATTTTAAAAATACATTTATATGCCAAAAAAGAATGTTTTAACTCAAGAAACATAGGGGGTATGAAGGCTTCTTTAATTCACCCTGAATCCATATTTGCACCCTTAGGGGTAGATTAGGTCAAAATCCGGAAATACGTTTCTAGGCATTTGCATTAAAAATCTTTGTAAGTAAACACGAAGTCGATATCTCATCGGGTGTAAGAGATATTGAGGAATTTGTAAAAACGCATTTTCCCCTTTTCACCCCATTAGGGGTAGAATTTCAAAAAATCCCTTCTTAGCACTACCTTACGTAACAAATTGAACCTTTCACCCAAATTTCAACTTCGTAGTACCAGTGGTTACGGCTCTGCGTTGATTAGTCAGGGTTGTGACTTTCCTTTATATATGTATAGATTAAGGTATTTGGTACAACTGATATGTACATTTTACCTCAATTGTTTCTGTTTGTAATGGGTACTTTTTTCGAACCACCCTTTTATTTTTCTCCCTTTTTATCCTCTTGGAATACAGTGCTTTGATTTTTGCCAAACACACTGCACCCCTACAAAACGTCCCAAGCTAAGCCAAGCTAAAAATTATCTACAGTGTTGAACGTGCAGTGGAGGTTCATCAGAATTGCCGACTGCTTCGTTCATTCCGTGGAGCCACATCCAATCTGCAATCGATTGATCTCCGTTAGCATAAGAGGTAGCATAAGGTATTGTTCTGTGATAAGAGCAGTTCTTAGCAGCATCGTGGTAGCTGGCCCGACCCTCTGCACGAACGTAGGTCTTCAGATCCCCCAAAAATAGACCCCTGTTCAATCCAGCTTCGACCTGCAGTACGTTGAAATTAGGTTTCAGTGTAAGACGTCCAAAAATTTCCTTAGCCCTATGACTTACAGGGTAGTTGAACCACAAGCAATAAATCCGTTTAACTCTTCGGCGGCAGTTGGAAGTACTAAATTTAACAACCACCATTTATGTGAGATATATATTTCATCAGCCATTTTGTATTTGAATACGTTTATTAGAGTTCTACAAAATGTCTATTGAACCAATGGACATTTCTTGTACTGCCTGAGGTAAGGATTGAATTATCATGGATATTTTTTTGAATATTAGACGAAATACAATTGCGGGTTTATTTAGGTTTTGAAGCTATAAGGGCAAACGGCCAATGATTTTTAATGATATTCATTGTACCAAGACTGTTAGCCCATTATAGCAAATTACAGAGCCCTATAATTTTACTACAAAGCGTATTCGTTCAAAATTTAAAAAAATAAATTAATAGTCTAAATAATCATATCAACTGAATAAATTGATCATCTAATTTCAGTTCACTATGAGTATTCAATGCCATTCTTAAATTGCAATCTGTAACCTTAAATCAAAACCTAAGATTTATACATTTGCATATATTAATTATTGTATATATTATTCCCTTAGTTTAGTTGTGTTGTGTTATACTGGGTGATTCTTGACTTATAGTTCATGATGTGCATATATGAAATACTACTATATTGCTAGCGGCTATGAGTGCGGAGGTCACACCGTAAGTGAGGCAGACAACCAACTCTTCTACGGACTTGGTGAGCTGTGCGCAAGCGTCGTCCAGCGAGACGGGGAAGTGAACCTCACGGTCAAGTTTAGAATTCGCTTCTAAAGGCGGCTTTGAATTCTCAGGCATGCGCACGAGACGTGTAGTGTTCACAGTGACTCTATGTCGGCGCCGTAATGTTTTCCCGCATTCCCAGGCCCTACTAGCAATATAGTACTTTAAATATATGGTGATGTGTAGTGATGTGTAATTAAAAAAAAGTGTAGTAAAAGTATTTTATTAAGGGAGATAACGAATTAATTATGTAACTTAAACTGGAGTATCACAATTGTTTAAAGTGATTTCATTCGTTTTCGATAAACACCTGAGTGAGTAGAATCCTTGCTGCACCACAGGTATGTACTGAACAACACGTAGAAAAGTTTCTCGACCTGGATGATATCTTTGAGAAATCCTTTGTGCATGAAGCCGAGCTGCAGCTATTGAATTTTGGTGTACTTCTCTGTAAGTTAATACCATCTCCATGAGTTCAGCGTTGGGGGAGTTAGGTGCCACAGTTTTTCTTTTAGGAATAAAAGAAGCTCCAATTTGACAACTATTAACGGAAAGTAACAGATACAATTTAAGGTAAATGCGATAATTTAATATTTTACTAGTTCACCACTCTCAATATAATTAATTTGTTATCACCGTTAATAAAAAACTTTTGCTACACCTTCTCTTAATTACCCATCACTACACATCACGATCTATTAGTCCTCGCAATTATGAGTATAAGTCAAGAACCACTCTGTATACGTTTTATAATAATATAATAATAATGATTTTGAAAAGGCCCCAAAAATTCTAAAATCAGAGGTAATGAATGCACTTAAACTCAGTAAATACGGGAAAGCAACGGGTCCGGACAAAATCCACATGGAAATGCTAAAACTGTTAGAAGGAGGAAACCTAGACCCACTGGTCCAGTTGCTACAGGAAGTCCATGAAATATGTAATATCCCAAAAGATTAGCTCACTTCCGTATTTATTCCCTTTCCTAAAAAATCAAATGCCAAAAAATGTGATGAATTTAGACTGATAAGCTTGATGAGCCAAGTGCTTAAAATCTTGCTTAAAATTATTCAAGCTAGAATCTACCACAAATGTGAAGTCGATCAAAGCGATACCCAATATGGATTTTGTGAAGATCTAGGAACAACGGAAGCATTAGCCAGCTTATCAATACTTTTCCAGAAATGTCGAGACACTAGGAAAGATGTCTATGTTTGTTTCATAGACTACGAGAAAGCTTTTGACCGAGTCAATCACAATGTCCTTCTGACATTACTACAGAGAAACGGATTAGACAGACAGGATATCGAGTTTATTAGAAATCTGTATTGGAACCAAGAAGCCACAATTAGATATGGACAAATGGCATCAGAACCTGTATGTATAGAAAAGGGGTACGACAAGGTTATGTTTTGTCACCATTACTGTTCAATACGTACTCCGAATACATATTTAACCAAGCCATAGGAATAAAAATTAACGGCAGAACATTAAACAAGATATGGTATGCAGATGACACAGTTATCATTGCAGACAATCCAGAAGCCCTTCAACGCCTAATCAACAAAGGTGTAGAAGTTGTAATAATCACCTGCAATAATTTTGACAAATAACAACCCGAAAGTACTTTGGTTTAAAGGTAATGCACTTGAGGGATATTATTTGTCAAAATTATAAGGATTTATCACTGGCCGCGGTGATTTCGGAAAGATAACTTCTTAAATAAATTAATTTTTTTTACCGAAGCGAGAAGCCGTTTTTTCTGAAAAATGTATTTGACCCTTAATTATTTTCTTGTCATAGGATAATACTCAATTTTAATTAGGTAGTTTCCATGGTGATTAACAATCAACCCAAGGTCGTTTTCAATAGTAATATAATAAGGGCGAGACATACTTATCGATAATTTTGCACAGCCAAGAGTTGAGTGCTGGTTGCAATGAAAACTGTCCCGAGGGCAGTTTTCTAAGGGCAATCAGCACGATGTAAGTGTGTCGCCCGCGTTTATATTTTGAAGATTATTACACAAAATCCGTATACGAATTATGAATTAAAATTGATCTAATAATGCCAAAAAACTCAAATTGCTTGTTTCTTGCATTTCTATTTCTAATTATGACACCATCTACGAGGTCGATAATTAGTACTAGGAAGCTTATGAGATAATCAGTTCGGGATTGATCGATTTTCAAAAAATTCATGGTTGTCATTGGATGATATCAGTCATGTGACAGTTGTGTGTAATAATCATAATCACTTCAAGTGTGAACTGATTTGTCAAACTGACACACGTGATCGAAAATAATCAAATTGGATTGGTCTATAATATATAGGGAATTTTTCTTTTTTGTATACATACGAGCTATGTACCGTTACGGCCAACTCAAAGTGCACGGCAGATTTTTAGCTTGTAATACAATATTCTAATCATAGACGTCGAGTTTTGACGTTTACGTTTGTCATCAACTGTCATAGAACTAAAAACTCGTAAAATTCCCAGACATTTGTCACAAGCAGAGAAAATGCGAGCTATTACAAAACTGGAAGAGAACTGGTCGCTGAGTCAGTCGCAGCAGATTTGAATGTGGGCAAGAGCTGCATTTTCAAAATTAAAAATTGTTGGCAGCAAGGACTTCTGCAAGAAAAGTTTTTTTAACACCAGAGTACAAAGAACGAAGAAAACAGTTTGCAACTGACTATTTGAATGAAATCGACGAGATTTGGAACACGACTGTTTTCAAAATTTAAAATTTGAGAAGCAATATTTTGTTCAAGCCATAAGAAGTAGTGGACGATTCGCTGTAAACGTATGGGGATGGATCAATGGTCACGAATCTGGGGCATGCTATAGAATTAATGGTGGACTGAAAGTTGACAATTGTTGCAACATTTTGCAAAATGTGATGCTGCCATCTGTAAGAGAGGTCTTTCCTAATCAATTTACTTTTCAACAGGCAAGATATTACCTAATTAATTAATTTTGTTTATGTTAACGTCATTGATAACATTATTTTCACAGGACAACTGTCCTGTGCATGCAGCAGGGATTGTTCATTGATGGTTTGATGGGAATAATATCAATTTATTACCATGACCTGCAAGAAGTCCGGACTTGGACCCCATCGATAATGTTTGGGGGTATTGAACTACAAAAATTTATACCAGGGATTTTACACCAAACAACGCCGATGAATTATGGGAAAGAATAATAAATGCTTGGAAGGAACTGAGAGAAGGATACAATATGGACACATTGGTCAAATCTATGCGAAACAAACTGCAAAGCGTAATAGCAATCGAATACTGATACATATTTATTAAATACATATTATTATATGTATAGTTTGTTTACTTGTGAAACTTTGCTAAAATACAAACATTAAAAAAGTAATACCTATTCTTACAATCACAAGCAACGCCACTGGAGAAACCCTCATTTAATAAGCCGAAAAATCGCAAAAATAACCATAGTAACAAAAAACCGTGCACTTTGAGGTGTCCGCAACTGTACATACTTTTATAAAAAAACGTGTCAACACATTGTTTTAGTGCTAATTATAGAAGGAATTTGGAGTAGTTCTAATGTCAGAAATATGCCTTTCTGGATATTTTATCGAAAATAAGTCTCTACAGTTCTCTAGCACAAGCTGATACTATGTAAACATTTATTTTTTTGTCTTTGCTGTCCATGGTTGTATCACAAAATTATAATTTTATGGGTAACTCAAAAAATAAAAACCAATTACTATTAATTTGACATTAAATAATTTGATTAGGTACTGTTTTCACCACAGACTATTCTTTTAAAAAATTGGAAGAGAAAATTTTAAAATTAGTGTACAGTTGGTTGCCTATAGATTGCAATAGAACAATGCATTGACATGTTTTTTTATAAAAGTATACATATAGTCCTGGAAATACACCAAGTCAAAATTCCTTCTCTTTCTATTTATAGTAAACTGGACGAGAAAGAAAATTACTAGAAAAATGAATGTCGTAACTAAATTTTAATTATTGAAACGTCACCTGTCATTAAGCATTGACAAATTATTATTAGATCAAATTTATCCCTTGCTTTTTTAAATTTCTTCCAACATGAAACGTTTTAGTGACCAATCTAAAAACTTAATTTTGAATGTAGTCTCTTACTTTGAGAGACATAATAATTATTCTCAAGCTCAAGGAAAAAATGGCATGAAAATAGCAGCCGAAGCATTTAAAATTTCCGAAAGAACTATTTATCGGGTAAAGAATTCATCTACTTATTCAGATGTAGTCTATGCAGAGACAATTTCGAAAAAAGCCAAAGAGAACTAAACTAAGGTAAATCCCACCATTTTACACTCATTACGAGAAATAATTCACAAGATGTAAGTTGAACAAGAGCACGTAACAATTAAATCGCTCCATCACCCATTTTCCGAAGAATGGCCAGATTTTCCCTGTTCACCAAGATTAGTAAATACCTGGATTCATAAAATTGATTTCAAATTCAAGCGAAGTACTAGTAACAGGCAGTTTCTAGTAGAACAACCGTCTATTAGTGGCAAGCGTACGTCATTCCTCAGACAATATACAAAAGAGAAAAGTTTAAAGAATTTTAAGCCGGTATTTATTGACGAGACTTGGATTTTCAGCAAAGGTGGTAACAGAAGAACTTGGCAAAACGGAACAATGGCTACTGCAAGCAAAAAAAAAACGGGAGACGGAGTTAGATACATTATCGTTAATGCAGGAAATGAGAATGGATTTATCGAAAATGCAAGTTTGATTTTTCAAAGTAAAACCAAGAGTGGTGACTATCACGACAATATGAACGCAAACAATTTTGAGAAGTGGTTTAAAACTCAACTGATACCAAGCTTGAATGAACCATCGCTAATTGTAATGGACAATGCCAGTTATCATTCTAGATGCCAAGAAGAAGTCCCTTGCCAAAGCTGGACAAGAAAGAAAATGATCCAATGGTTACAAATTAAGGGCATTGATTACCCATATATGGCGATGAAAAATGAAATATGGGATATAAAAGTTTGAAATTACCGAAAAAAATATATCATTTAGACATTCACGCAGCACAACATGGCCACAAGGTTTTGAGATTACCGCCCTATCATTGCCATTATAATGCAATAGAAATGGTGTGGTCAGAGGCTAAACGGTTGTATGACGCAGGCATTTTACAAACTAAATCATTCCCAGAGGATGTAGTAAATGTCTGGTCTAAGGCGTTAGATGCTGTTAGTGATGAACATTGGAATAATTATGTTCGATATACAGAAAAAGTAATTTTTTCAGCGTGGGAGACCGAAAAATATATAGATGCTTCCAATATTGAACCCGTTGTAATTACTTTAAGTTCAGAAGACAGCGTTACATCAGACGAAGGGTCAATAAGCTTTGATGAATTGATTTTGAATAAAAATTGTTTCTTTTTTACATAATGAATATTGATTGCTGTTAATAAATTTTTAACTAAAATATAATTCTTAGAAGTTGTATTCCTGTCTAACAATTAATGCATCTCCAAAGGCATCAAATGGGGTGCGAATTATTAAATAGTAAATTGATCCAACGTTGAATTGTGAATAATTATTGACTCACCCATGTATATTCGTTACCATGATTAACACGATTGTTGTTAAAAACTGAAATAAGAATACACATGCAAAAAGTAACTAAAAAACGTTACTCTTTTGTTTTTTGACTTGGTGTATTTCCAGGACTATAGCTCGTATGTATACTAAAAAGAAAAATTCCCTGTGTATACTGGGTGAATGAGACCACCCGTATCAGTATTTTTTTTAAAGAACGGTGAGTCGTAGAGAGTTGGGATAAAAAAATTTATTATAAAAGTCATACTAAAGAATCGAATGGTGAAATAGTTTTGTCAACAATGTCCAGAACTCCAAAATTTTAAATGGCACCATAAGTTGAAAAACATATTGTTGAAAAGATCGTTAAAAAAGAAGAAAGTTTTGTAGGAAAAATTATTTTACTACTACTACCCCTTTTAAGTAATATTCGATTAAAGTTATTAAATTTGAAATTCGTTGTTAACAAACAAAATTGAAAAGTCGGCTTTTAAAATCTAGTTAACGAATTAAACAATGTTACACACACGTTTTAATGTCAATAACATTTTGAACACTTGTAACATTGTTTAATTCGGTAACTAGATTTTAAAAGCCGACTTTTCAATTTTGTTTGTTAACAACGAATTTCAAATTTAATAACTTTAATCGCATATTACTTAAAAGGGGTAGTAGTAGTAAAATAATTTTTCCTACAAAACTTTCTCCTTTTTTAACGATCTTTTCAACAATACGTTTTTCGACTTATGGTGTCATTTAAAATTTTGGTGTTCTGGACATTGTTGATAAAACTACTCGTGATGCTGACTTTTTCGAGAAATAATAATATCACCATTCGATTCTTTAGTATGACTTTTATAATAATTTTTTTATCCCAACTCTCTACAACTCACCGTTCTTTAAAAAAAATACTGATACGGGTGGTCTCATTCACCCGGTATAAGAACTTATACAGTGCCTCCAGAAATGATCGAACGTTTTTGAATGGTCATGGTTATACAACGTATGAATAATATGTTGGTGGTACTGTAAGTCTGACCTCTGACGCAAATCCTAACCTGCTAACCTCGAATTTGGCATAGACTTACAGTGCCACCAACATATTATTAATACGTTGTATAACCATGACCATTCAAAAACGTTCGATAATTTCTGAAAGCACTTTATTTGTCATTGCACTTAATTAACTTAATCGATTTGACGATATCAGCTTGCTACAATTGAACGCTTTAAACACGTTGCATTTCGTGCTTGAATACCGATATGCACCTAGTGAATTTCGTAACGCGAGGTTGGTAGCATCGCGAAATTGTGCAGTGACAGTGATCAGCGGGCACGCCGCACGCAGTTGAAAAATATGTCAGTTCGCTGCGGGCAAGAGTGATGTACGTAAGGTTGGTTTAGTGGTCGTTGTTGCGTGCAGTATTGACATACATTGACCTAAAAATGACTCGTTGTTAAACTACTAGAACGGACAAAAATGTGTTTTTCACCATCCGAAAGTGGCACAATTTTCACAGACAGGTGAATGTGAAATGGATGAAATCGACGATGAAACTACAGATTTACGAGAACAAATCTTCCACAACAATGTGCGGGAGCAAATTGTGAGTAGTGCAGCCTATTTACCTTCACGTTACCCCCATTGTTATTGTCACGGGCATCCACCGCAGTTTTACGGCTGCAGCTTTATTAATAGGTTAACATGCTTAGTACAAGACACGTCAGCTTTAGCTCCAGAATCTGCGGTGGAGATTTGCGTTTAGTATTTACTTGACGCCTAATGGTTCCAGTGGAGCACAATTGGTCATTGGCCTTAAAAGTTGTTACCCTACCACGAATACCTGCTATTTTTAGATCAGAAATGCAGCGGAACGGTTTCCCCCGTTTTGCATCTGGTTTATATTTGGCATTGTTAAGGTTGTGTATGTGTATACAGTGTAGCTAACTGAGCCTAGTCGCATATTTTTTTACAAAGTAACTGCTAAGCTAAGAGTGCAGCTAATTTTTGTTCATATCTAAGCTATAGAAAGAGCAAGAATATAATTTTGATTAATTTAGCTGTAGGGGTAAAATCCATACACCATATAATGCGCTTTAAGATACATACATAGATATAAAACAACCCCTCCCCCCCCACTATTCACCCCACTATTCACCCCACTGTTTTTATTTACATATTAGTGTAAATTTGTCCAGTAAAAATTTAGTCATTCGAAAAAAAATAAGAACAGTAATGTTTTGAAGATTTTAAAATATTTTTTCCTATTTTGTATAATAATGTGCCATTTTACTAAATTCAAAATCGATTAATAAAGTGGCACTTTGGTACATAGAAATGTCACTTTACTATATGGTATATCACTGTCAAATTCGAGGTTAGCAGGTTACGTGTCAGTTTGTATCAAAACTGACAGAAAACCTAACCTGCGTACTCGAATTTGACATAGACTTACAGTGCCACCAACATTATTCATACGTTTCAATTTCCACAGCCGCCCGTTTTAACGGATATGTAGTATAATACTTTTATATAAATGTTTGTTTATAAATATTAATAAAAAGTGCGCAAAAATAGTATACACACTTCGTAAGAAAAGCAGTTTTACTAATCTTATATAACTTTTTAAATTACTCGCTCGCTTCGCTCGCTCGTACTCTATATACTATTATATCTGTACGTGTGATGGCTCGAGTTCCTGTAATTTTTAGTACCTAGTCGTATGTTTATTTTAAATAGCTGTTTATATAACGGGTGTTCATAAACAGTCGTCATCCCAGTTGCTTTGAAAAACAAAATGTTATGTCTTTGATTAATTCGTGCAACACAATGAAACGTCATTGAGCACTGTCATAGCGCATTTTTTCTCAATTTTAATAGACATACGTTTCTGAAGTCAAAACCTACTGGGATGACGACTGTTTATGAACACCCGTTACATATCAAGTTGCAAAATGAAAGTGTTTTTCGGACTAGACGTGAAGTTTGCCCTACGAGCGAAGCGAGTTGTGCGATACGTGTGTGAAAACCATTCATTTTGCAACGTGTTGCATATGCACACAAGATTTTCTGTAATTTTGAGTCATACCAATTTTTAATAGTAAATAAATTTACTTAATTCTACAAAGTTGTTCTAAATTTTCATATTATCACTAATGTCAATATGGAATCTCATATTGCAACTATAGTGCGAATACAATGCATCATTTTGTGTTCTAAATTTTCATATTAGCTGTCAAAACATGAAGTTATAACATAGCTGTAATAATCAATGTTCTTATATCTAAGTTCCACTATATTACATTCCCCTCGGTCAAGTTGCGACTTTTCTATTTCAGACGTCAGGAATGTAAACATTTTGTAAATACATTAATATGTAGATCCATTTCAAAAATTACGTTTTGGCATGTCAAGTAGTTGTAGGTATGTAATGAAGCAAAAATCGTGATGATCACTACGCAGCTCATATTTCTATAAAAACGCATTTTACATACCGTATGTGGAGCTTTAGTCTCAGGGGGCGCTGATTTGGATTCTGGGAGAATGCTAAGGGCTCCTCAAGCACTCCCTCCCCCAATTCCGCCTACACTAAATGCCATAATATTGTAAATAAATAAAGAAATACAGTGGAGATGTCTCTTACTCTTACAGTCACATTTAGCAAAATGTTTAGCTTTAGCAACAGGGACGGCCCTAAGAATTTATCTAGGTGGTGCCAGAGCTTTAGATGGCGCCTCTACAATGACCGTGAGGATGGCTAATATTTTAGTTAGGAGAAAATACAACTTTATTATGCGTAAAAACTGTCAGTTGCAACAAAATAAATTATAACATTAAATCTTA
Organism: Agriotes lineatus; assembly: GCA_940337035.1. Lineage (NCBI taxonomy): Eukaryota > Metazoa > Arthropoda > Insecta > Coleoptera > Elateridae > Agriotes > Agriotes lineatus. The sequence goes on along the minus strand of OW679194.1, from coordinate 902,720 downwards.
CCTTATGCAACTGGCAAGATACCCGTTAGCTCCTGAATAGCATAACGGTAAAGTGGTCGTAGTAAATACAAAATAAAGGATTCATCGTTCAATTATATTAATCAATGGGCGCCAGACTCAAGGTTGCCGCCTTTCTGCATCTGAAATCGGGACGTGCAACGGACTGGGGTCAGACGAAATGTTTTCAATTTAATACTTATAACTGGCACTTTTAGGCCATTCTGAACTTCTGAATATAAGAGATAAAATAAGAAACATCTGTAAAATACAAGGTTTCCCAAAAAGATCCCAACAAACTTCGGATGCTATATGGAACGTTGCAACATAAAAATGTTGATTATAAACTTTTCCTGTTAAATTTCTCCCTCCGAGTTACACCCTGCTAAAGTGGGAGGTTAAAGTTGGGTTTGGATTTTTTCAGGAAACTCGGAAAATGGTATTAAAGTGAGAATTTGCTGATACGTTCGACGACAACCAAATTGATTTATAAAATATTTTTAAAGTTTTACGTCTGACTTTTAAGAAGTTGAAATTAGCAACCCTTGTAATTATTTTCATTAGTAATATAACGAGGGGAGACATATTTAACGGTAAATGTTCATACGCCGAGGGTCGAGTGCTGGTTGCAATGAAATCTGTCTCTAGGGCAGTTTTCTAAGAGCAACCAGCACCATGACTGTTGGTACGGGCACAATTATTTGTATGTCGCCCCACGTTTATACTTTGAAGATTATACACAAAACCCTTACACGAATTATGATTTAAAATTGACCTAATAATGCCCACAAACTCAAATTGCTTGTTTCTTGCATTTCTACTTCTAATTAGTATGACACCATTCACGAGGCTGATAATCATCCCTAGGACGCTTATTGCTTGATAAGCATCCCTAGGGTGCTTCGCAAGTAATCGGGTCGGAATTGGTCGATTCAAAAAAACTGTATGGTTCTCATAGAACGATATCAATAATGATGATTATAGAAAATATGAAGTGAAAATCCTGATTCCTTCAAAAACTTGTTAGCTCTTTTAAGTTTTCCTGAAGCTAATAGTGTTTGTGTAAAAAAACATAAAGTAGTTTTTTAACGCAAAAACTAGGAGCTTGAGGAAAACTAAAGGAAAAAGTTGAAAAAATTGCGATAGTAAGTACATACATATTTTTGTATATAAATCAAATGCTTATCCGTTAAAAAGTTCTAATACAAGCACACTCTAAAAAAAATTCAGAAGGGTGTTAACTCAGCCGAAAGGGATTTAAGATAAAAATTTTATAAGCAAAATGTTTAGGTTTTATTATCCCTTATAACCACCTGAAGTTTGTCGGAATCTTTTTGGAACACCAAACCCCACTGTTTTTTGGATTAATAATTAAATTAAACCCGATATTTAAATTAAATTTAGTATTATCTCCATCTAGATCTAAGAAATAGAGTAACAAGGTCCAAACATCAACCAAGACACACACCTATCACACAATGGTTCCAAACACAAAAGGCGCGCTTCAACTTTGTAAAACGAATCGTCTAAATGAGATTTTTTAGAACATATAATTGGATAAGAAAAATCTCATTTAGACAACTGTAAAAGAACATTTACAGAATTTTTGTAGCAGTAATTTATTAACAGGGCTAGATTAGAGTTTCTTGAAGCCATTTAAATAGATATTAACTAGAATTGAAAAATATTTGTCCCAAGAAGCACCTTGCATGGAAATCGTAAAAATTACGCAGCATACTACTTTTCGGTAAATAATAAAAAATCTAAAGTAATTAACATTTTATATTATTCTTTCTAATTATCAATCTTTCAAGTCTTCACATAAAAAAATAATATTAAGTCTTGATACGTGAAATTTTAAAAAATTGAAACATTTATTTTAGTTGGAAGTTAAAAAATGGGTGTTTTCTGGCCTTGAGATTGTTCAGTTAGCTAAAACTAACACACTCTAAAAAAATCTCATTGAAATTTTGACAATTTCGAAAAACTCCATTTTCTAAATAAGTAGAAATAACTCGGTATATATGATCGAGGATAAATAGGTTTTTAGAAAAGCACAAATTATTGCCGTAGAATTTTTTTTTAAATCAAAAATAATTTTTTTCCCATATTATGCCGACTTTTTGGCGGAGACTGTGTATATGGAAAATCGTTTCTAATTAATTTTATATTGTTTATTATTACAAAGGCATTATCGAAGGTACATAAATTGAAAATAATAAAATAAATTGAAAATATTCTTGATTAAAGTTATACTGATTTCTCCAACTTGACTTTTTGTAACTGCTCTAAAATTCAAAATCGGGACATTTAACGTCCCGACAGCCATTGCGCTGGGGGGGGGGGGACGCGGGACAACCGGGATAATCGGGACTCAGAGTATCTCGATAGAACCACTCACACAACATCTGGGAACATCACTAACCGTGAGAAGTTACAGCTGGTTCTGTGCTCAGAATGAATACATAAATAAAAATAAAACAAAAACGCATGGCAGCACCAAAGAACGTTCAAATAGATCGATAAAGTTGATAATGGTCGTAGAAAAATACTTATTAAATACTTGAACACAATTCCATGAAATTGACTTACCCTGTTTGGTATTTAGCTTTTAATCATGTTAGTTTAGTTTATTTCATTCGTAATTCTTAATACAAGTAAATAGCTGTACATAAATTTAGTGTAGTTTGTAATTCTACCTAGCGGTAAGTTTACCCACTATTGGTGGAACGTCGAGTTATGGGGCTTACTGTCCCCTCTCCTGCCACCCCTAAATCTTGGATCGGTGGCCCACATAGCAAGAGATGAACCTAAGACGAGTTGGTGAACGGTCGGTCAACTGATCCCGTTTTTCGTTATTTGTGTAATCGCTCGTGTTTATCGTTTTGTGCTCCTGGAGTCACGGATCAATCGACGTGTCACCCCACATGTGAGCAATCCTTTATATCCATCAAGGTAAGTCCCTATACAAACTTCTACTTTGCGTGGGTATTATCGAGTCTTGTGCTCTCCGTTTAGGTAGAATTAATTTAGATATTAATTGCCCTGGAGACAGATACATTTCTGGTCCTTCGAGCCGGATCTAATCAATTGAGATTATCCGTTTTTTGTGTAGTAGAAACGCGTGAAATTTGTCGAATTTTCCAAATTTTGATATCGTTTATTTTCCAAATTCAAAGCTCCAGCGCAGGTACAGCTATTTACGAGTTATTATTGATTTAATTTATGGATTCGTGTATATTGCGTATGTCGTTACGTTTCGCCGTCCCACATATTAATTTTATGCCTAATTTGGTCCGCATCTTTGCATCCATTGTCGCTCGTTCTCGGAATTTCCTAGTTTGGTTGCGCCGGGCATATGGTCACCAAGTGACCATCGTAGAACGGTTGAGTTTTATTGCTTTTGCCTTTATTGCTGTGCACTGCAGGCGGCTGCCGATCCTCAAAGTTTTGGATTTTGGATATAGACTTCTGTCGCATACTTCCGTCGCCGCATACCAATAAATCATGGCCAATCAGCTTAAAATGAACTTGGAACTCCGCAGTACTTTAATTAATCAATTATTGGAAATTCGTGACCTAGCTTCTTCATCTCAGGAAGAAACCGCGTTACGTCCGCTATTCAAACGGCGACTTGACAGGGCAAAGTCGATTTATGATGAATTTCAACCCTTGCATCGCGCAATTATTCAAAATATATCCACTCAAGCTAATCCGGACCTAGCATCCGAAGAGGCCATTAGGAAACAATTTGATGATGCCTTTAATAGTATTGAAGCTATTTATTTTTCTTTGTTTCCTGATAATGAATCGTCCCCGAGTTTTAGCAATCTTAATGACAATTCTTCGAATCGTAGCTTCAATCATTCTAATAACGTCCGTTTGCCGAAACTGGAACTCCCGATTTATTCCGGCGAGTATAGTCAATGGACCGGTTTTATCGAATTATTTCGAAGTGCAATACATACTAGATCTGATTTGTCTGACATTCAAAAACTGCAATACCTTTTGAGTTGTTTACAAAATGAGCCATTAACTCTTATTAAGTCGTTGCCTTTGTCAGGAGATAATTATAAAATCGCATACGACACACTCGTCGACCGCTACGATGATAAGCGTAGACAGGCTAATCACTATTGGGCATCAATTAATAATTTTCCAAAATTGAAAGCAGAATCCGCGAAAGACCTGCGAAAACTCTTTGACCACGTCAAAGAGAATCGTTTGGCCCTTAAGGCTCTAAACATTGCTAATTCGTTAGAGGACTTTATGTGGTTTAGCATCCTTTTAGATAAGCTTGATACAGATACGCGAAAATTATTTGAATCGGAGATTAGGTCTAAGGCATCGGACATTCCAACGCTAAAACAATTAAAAGATTTTATTGAAAGTCAATGTCGCGTCCTGGAAAGTGTTGATAACTCAGCCAACAAAGGGTTCAAACACCTGTTTGCAAAGCCGTCTACTAAATCGGCGTTCTTCGAAATGCCTAATTTGTCAGCTGGCACATACCGTTTATGCGTGCCCTGTGTTTGCGTCAAAAACGCCACACGAGCGATTTGAAATGGTCAAGTCGCATCGTCTTTGTTTGAATTGTTTGCGCTTTAATCACATGAGTAATTCTTGTCCATCAAAATCCGTATGTAGAAACTGTCGCAATAAACACCACACGATGCTCCATTTTCCGGCAAGATCCCAAAGTTCGGCGAATTCTGAGGTCGGTGTAACTGTTCCACCCCCCGAGGTGCAAACGAGCCTAACCGCTTGTGCGAGCGTATTGTCGTGCGAATCGGTTTTACTTTCTACGGCTATTGTGGAAATTCAAGACGCTCTCGGTAATTTTCAGAAGTTGCGCTGTCTTATTGATAATTGTTCACAGGGTAGCTTTATCACGCAAAAGGGTTTAAGGCGCTTGGGATTAACACTTACAACATTTAAAACCGTTATTCATGGTATTGGTTCAGAAACCTCTGAAAAGGCCTTGCTTTCTGCAGGTTTTGCAACATGTTGTCTTCGTCCTTGTTACAGCAATAAGCCGGTGCCTGTATTTAGCATAAAGGCCCATGTAATCCCTCAAATCGCCGGAAATATACCTGCCAGTTCTATCGACCCTTCTAAATGGAATCATATTTCTGGCTTAGTATTAGCTGATCCCGAATTTTATCGGGCCCGCCAAGTAGACTTATTGTTAGCTGCCGATATATATGCACACGTGATTAAACCTGGCGCAATTTTGAGCACGTCCCAAAATGGACCCGCAGCTCTTAACACGGTCTTCGGTTGGGTTGTTAATGGATGCGTTGGTTCAGCGTCGAACGCAGTTGCTAAAGCTTATCTGACATCGGTCGAAATTCCAACCCTCGATGACACATTGAAAGCATTTTGGCGAACAGAAGAACCCCCGCAGATATCTACGGTCGACGCAGCGGATGCCATTTGCGAGTCGTTATATTCATCTACCGTATCCCGCAATAGTACTGGTCGATATGTCGTTTCGTTGCCGTTCAAGGTGCAAAATCCAAAATTTCCCAATTCGCGCGATATTGCCTTACGGCGGCTACAATTGCTCGAAAATCGCCTTATGCGCAATCCTTCTTTGAGAAGGGAATACGTCAACTTTATGGACGAATACATTAATACAGGGCATATGGTCCTCGCATCGGCAGATCCTCGTCTCGATAAATGTTATTACATTCCACACCATTGCGTAACGAATTCAAAATTCCGTGTAGTTTTTGATGCCAGTTCGAGAGCTTCAAATGGCTTATCGCTAAATGACACATTGTATTCTGGGCCAAAGTTGCAGCAAGACATAGTCTCTGTGTTATTAAACTTTCGCGCTCATAAGGTAGTAATAACTAGCGACATTAAGCACATGTTTCGCCAAATAATCGTTTCGACTACAGACTGTGATTTTCAACGTGTTCTATGGCGCTCTTCCATAGATCAGCCTGTAAAAGAATATATCTTGAATAGGGTCGCATATGGAGTTACTTCATCGCCGTTTCTCGCAATTAGAACACTTATTCAATTAGCTGATGACGAGCAACACCGGTTTCCTCAAGCATCTTCGGTCGTTCGAAGAGATATCTATGTCGACGATATCGCCACTGGATGTTCCTCCGTGGCTGAGGCCTTAATCCTACAGGATCAACTGATAAAATTGTTGCGTTGTGGCGGATTTCAATTAAGGAAATGGGCTAGTAATTCTCCAGCGTTAACCAACCACCTAGACCCCACGCATCTGGTAGAGAATATGGTATCTTTCGATTCCGGTGAACCTTGCTCTCCTTTGAAGATCCTTGGCTTACAATGGTCGCCATCAAGTGACAGTTTTAGATTCAAGGTTGAACCTATTGATCGTCCCTGTTCCAATAGGCACATCCTATCGGAAGTCGCAAGGGTCTTCGATCCCATCGGTTTCTTAGCGCCGTTAACGTTCTTTTCGAAGCGGCTTATACAACACTTATGGTGTCTAGGATTAGGATGGGATGAATTGCCTCCCTCGGAAATAATTGATCGTTGGGAATTATATAAGTCGCAATTAGTGGACATAGCTCATATCAAAATTCATCGCCAATTAATTCCTGCGAATTATGTCAACTGTGAGTTGCACGGGTTTTCTGACAGTTCAGAGGCCGGTTTCTCCGCGATAGTGTACCTTCGATTTGTAATCGGTCCGAATGAATCAGTAGTGAGGTTTATGATGGCTAAAACCAAAGTTGCCCCCTTACAACGGCGACCAATTCCTCAATTGGAATTAAGTGGGGCGCAATTGCTAGCCAAACTTATTTCTTTTATTTGCTCGTCCTACTCGTCGTTTGTTAGCTTCGCCGCAATTTATGCGTGGACTGATTCTACGATAGTTTTATCATGGCTTCATTCGTCTCCGCATCGGTGGAAAACATTTGTTAGCAATCGCGTTAGCTACATTCAAGAACGCGTACCAGCATCGTCTTGGCGCCATGTTCCTTCCGCTGATAATCCCGCGGATTGCGCATCCAGGGGACTTCTTCCTCGGGAATTGCTGAACCACCCCTTATGGTGGAGCGGCCCTTCTTGGCTTTCAAAAAATTCGGACGAATGGCCTACCCTAAAAGATCAAAACTCCTTGGACATGGAATCAGTTTTACGCGAAGAACGCAAACTTGTGTTGATGGCAACAACCGTGAACGATGAGCCATTTGATCCATTTAATTGCTATCAATTATTGTCTCGATTTTCATCGTTACGGAAAATAAAAAGGATCATTTCCTATTGCATGCGGTTCGTGCACAACTGCCGCAACGCTACTACACGGCGATTCGGGTCCATCACTGTAGGTGAACAACAAATGGCCCTAAATCTATTAATTAAACATGTTCAGCACATATCGTTTCGTGATGATATTCGAAGATTGACTTTAAATCAACAATGCTCCAAGCCAATTAGAACACTCGCTCCATTTCTTGATTGCGAAGGAATTGTCAGGGTGGGCGGTCGTTTAGCTCATGCTAATATTTCCTATGGCAGTAAACACCCTTTTCTATTGCCCAAAAATCATAAGCTGACCGAGCTGATTATAAGTCAATTCCACGAAGATTATTTCCATCCCGGACCTCAGACGTTACTTTATTTATTGAGGCAACAGGTTTGGATCATAGCTGCTAAAAGCGCAATTCGTCGTTGTGTTTCGAAATGCAATCGCTGTTTTCGCGTTAACCCCCAATCGGTCACACCTCCAATGGGGAATCTTCCCGCTACCCGGATTACCCAAATTAAACCATTCGCAGTCGTAGGAGTTGATATGGGTGGCCCATATCACATCAGGTTAGGTAGACGTCGGGGTCTTGCGCCACAAAAGGCTTACATATGTTTGTTTGTATGTTTTGCTACTAAATGCCTGCATCTAGAATTAGTTTCGGAATTATCAACCGATGCATGTCTGGCAGCGTTGCGCAGGTTCGTCGCTCGGCGGGGCCGTTGTTCCTCCATTTTTAGTGATTGCGGAACTAATTTTATCGGTGCCAATAGAAAACTTATTAAATTCATTAAGGACGCGGTCGAGTATGAAAACATTTCCTGGTCATTTAACCCCCCTTCGGCCCCTCACATGGGAGGGGTCTGGGAAGCAGGAATCAAGTCAGTGAAGTCCGATCTGGTTAGAGTGATAGGCGATCAAATTCTGACCTACGAGGAATTGCTCACGGTACTCGTACAGATCGAGGCTATCTTAAATTCTCGACCCCTGTGCTCGCTTAGTACGGACCCCAACGATCTTGCAGTGTTAACACCCGGGCATTTTTTAACTCTCGAACCACTTTCCGCTGTCCCAGACGAAGATCTGACCAATTTAAAAATCAATCGTCTGGATCGATGGCAATTGCTCCAACGCATGCACCAGGATTTTTGGCGGCGATGGCATTCGGAGTATTTACAAACACTCCAACAGCGTTCGAAGTGGTTAAATCCCACCAAAAACCTGGAACCGGGGTTAGTAGTTCTGATTAAAGACAATTCCGCTCCGGCTCTGCAGTGGCGTATCGGCAGGGTGGAAAAGGTGCATCCTGGTATGGATGGAGTGGTGCGAGTAGCCACGGTTAAAACGACCAGTGGTAGCTTTCAGCGCCCGGTGGTTAAATTATGCCCTTTGCCCTCCCAGTAACCATCACCGATCTCGGATAGAAAAATGCATGGCCTTTTTGGTGGGCGGAATGTTTGGTATTTAGCTTTTAATCATGTTAGTTTAGTTTATTTCATTCGTAATTCTTAATACAAGTAAATAGCTGTACATAAATTTAGTGTAGTTTGTAATTCTACCTAGCGGTAAGTTTACCCACTATTGGTGGAACGTCGAGTTATGGGGCTTACTGTCCCCTCTCCTGCCACCCCTAAATCTTGGATCGGTGGCCCACATAGCAAGAGATGAACCTAAGACGAGTTGGTGAACGGTCGGTCAACTGATCCCGTTTTTCGTTATTTGTGTAATCGCTCGTGTTTATCGTTTTGTGCTCCTGGAGTCACGGATCAATCGACGTGTCACCCCACATGTGAGCAATCCTTTATATCCATCAAGGTAAGTCCCTATACAAACTTCTACTTTGCGTGGGTATTATCGAGTCTTGTGCTCTCCGTTTAGGTAGAATTAATTTAGATATTAATTGCCCTGGAGACAGATACATACCCCATAGTTGTTATTTGGGCTTATAAGTGTAATAGTACGAATTTTAATATCCATTGGGGATGTAACCATGTCCCTCAAGACAGCAATACCCAAACGCAAAATAGCACTTTTCACACAAGTGACGGAGTTTGGTGAGCACGAGCCGCAGGCGAGTGTCATACAGCAACACAATGGTACAGTAAAACTGTCGGAAAAAAACCCGTCATCTTAAAAAAATTGGCCGCGGCTATCCCTCTTTCTCAGCGGTTTAGGGTCATTAGGTAAGTGTAAAACCAAAAAGTAGTGCCCCCACCCCCTGCCAAACAGCCGCCATCTTGAAAATACAAAACAAATTTAATTGTTTTCAAGATGGTGGCTGTTTGGCAGGGGGTGGGGGCACTACTTTTTACTTCCTTCGTCTGAAAGATGAAGGAAGTATTTTTGGTTTTACACTTGTCCGCCATAATTACATAATCCGCCTCCCTACTAACCACAAAGCACAGATAATTTAACAGTATTTAAAACAAAATGAGGCATATCACACTGCCTTGAGGTTTCAAAATTATGTAACCATTGCAGTATAACAGTTTTTTTTGCGATAGATATTAACTGCAAACGATTTTATAGATGGGAAGGAAGCCAACGCAGAGTATTACCCCTTATACCATACATTTTTAGTTTTTGAGTTAAATAATCTCTTTAGGCAATCGAATGCTTTTGATCAATCAATCGATAATCTTGCTGCAGATTCATTTTCTTCTAGAAATTGACCAATTATTCTTTAATTTTATCTCTTTCTATAGAATTAATTAACATGTTCAATGATGGGCTTCCGGATTGAGCCGTGATTGTATAAGATTTTGTCGTGACTTCGCCGTCCATGGTGGGAACTTCGTTAGAATGTATCTAAATAAGTTGTCGCCAGCCGTGTACAATGGGAGCGGCGCTAGATTTGTGTCGCCGTTGGAGTACACAGGAATGGAATCCACATTTTTTGAACCAGAGGCTGCTACATATAATGTAGAAAAGTAGATACATTTTGGGAAGAAAAATCTTGGGAACAAATACTACCCGAAAACCCACCACTCAATCTTCATTCGTGAAATAGAGTATAATCATCCTCTATCTATAATCATTGATCAGGCGAGGAATGCTGGGCAATTTCATGCCTGGAGTTGATGCAAAATGGCAACATAGTGTGAGGGACATATTTCAACGGAAATGATAATTACTGATAATGATGAACCTCAATAGCGGAACTGCTACAGACCCGTGAAGGCTGGACGGTATAGGTAGGTACAGTTTTACCAAAGTTTTTCACGATTACTCTTTGCCTTTGTGTGTGCTCGGGGGAGGGCGCATGGAGGGCGAATGGTATCTTAATAAATGTAAAACTGGCAGCGTTGAATTAGGGTTGTTTTGTGTAATCCTGAAGCCCGAAAAGAATTCGCATAATTTATTTTTGGCCTCTTGATTTAATTTCCATTTTTCTTAGAATGACAGTTTTTTTTGTGGTAGTGGACAAGAAATTAATAAGATTTTCCAGTAATACGTGATTACTCTTCGCCTTATCTACTTATTATTAAAGTTAAATTTGTCATACAATTCTTTAATCAAGACGTTTTTGACGCCAATAATAGTTTTCAAATATTTTAATTCATCGTCTCGTTTTCCAATATTTAATAAACTGACCTTGTCTACAGTAGAAAGTACCATGTCATGTAAACATTATTGCAGCAAATATTGGACTTATAATCAGTTACTTAATATTTATGTAGCTTCGTAACACAACTATTATGGTAGTAAATTACGCAAATGACACGCTGAACAGCAGTTTTTGTACCACAAACGCCACACAATGAATCTAACACGTCTATTATAGCATTCACCATCTTTATTATGCTTATTATTATTATTATTATTCTATCAAAGCCATTGACGAATTGGCACAACAATTAATCTCACTGCAGTGACACAATTTATACTGCACGGGAATCTGAAGGATTCAGCCCAATCCGTGGTAGCACTCCGCCCCACAATTTGCAAGTTAATAGTTAATAAAGAGCTCGGTGAGATTGCCCTCCGAGTATAATTTTAGAGCTCTTGGTAACAGCAAGCAGCCCAACACCGGGATTTTGGACGCCTCGTCAGCTGGGATTCGCTGAGACTGAAGGCTGAGAACACGCACGTATCCAAGCAGGTCGTCACACCAGGAAAACTGGACTGCAGCTGCAGCCCATATTTGGGCCACGTAAACGCAAAGTTCAGCAAACTCGACTGCCTAATCCGTCATCTGACAAAGGAGAAATTATTCCTACACGTCGCTCCTGGATCAAAAATCCAACTCAGCGGCGAGCGCTTCCAAAAAGTCGCCCTCCTTCTAGCACAAGGTGATCGAAATGAAATGCTTAAACTAGGTTATGGGAAACGACGAACTCGTTAAATTTTGCTATGTTCACGACAGAACGGAAAAGAAAGAACAACACGTCGCTTGAATGCAAAACTCCTCGCAATAAACATATATAGTTTTGTAGATGTATGTTTCGTCGTTCTTATAAATTACGTTGTCTTCTCCTGGAGCACGTTAGTTGTTCATTTGAAAAATGTTCACGAACTAAACAAAACCGTAAAGGGATTGAGTTAAAAACCACAGACAAATATAGTAGGCATAGTATGTTGGACAACATAACAAAAATGAAATTAGGAACTACACATCACACATGAACCGAATGCTCGAAAGAAGGTGGAGATTTTGTTTTACTAGTATTACAATGACAATCTCAAAATAAAGTCACTTGAAAATTTTGCTCAGATTGAAAGTTGGAAACACCATGTTTTTCTATGTAAAGTGGAAATTCTAAAGTGAATACTGCACAATGCTCTTTTATGTAGTTCTAAGCTACTGAGCAGATTTGTATATTAACCATATGTTCAGTGGTGACTCGGGGCGAATTTTGGTGGTAGAGCCAATCACCGAACGTAAAATGCATGTTCCACCTCTTCAGGGTCAAAGACAGATTCCGATATCCCGAGATTTATATATATCGCATAATGGATTGGCAAAATGTAGCATAGTGAAAACAATTACCAAACTTTACAGGCTAATAAAATATGAAAAACCGAATCAAATATCTCTCTTTCATTTTTCGTTTAAACGCATAAGTCGACCAAAGAAAATGCATCTACACTGTTTGAGATACTTATATGCACGCGTGATTGGCGTATATTCTTTAAAGATGTGCGTCAACCGTAACATGCGAGAATTGGGCTTCCGAATATGGTCAGGTCAGACTGAGCCTGCCGGTGGCGGATGTGGCTCCCAATGAATCTTAAAATATCCTTGAATGTATGCAACAACTACAAAAGCGGTTAATCAAGTGTGTGATTATTGGATGAAGTTATGCAGATAATATGTATTTTTTAGAACTATTCTGTGTTGTCTTTTATAGCCAGGTAGCTTATTTAAAAATCTGCTCCCGTAAATGCAGGTGTTGGTAATACAACACCCCACGGAACTCTATGTGACGGGTACTATACCGTGAGAAGCTGTTGCATTTCAGTGTGTTTATGCATTGCAGCGAGGAGATGCTATGTTCTAAACGGTCGCAAATTTTATTACAAACGTGTTGTCGTGTGAAGATGCTCAGTTAATGAGAGCTTGAATACATACAATGTAGAATTAGCAGTTGTGGGTCTCACGGACCAACTTATCGCGCTCAGTCTCAATGACAGAAATCTATTAATGTTTAGGCGGCTACTAGTTTAACGACCAGTTCATTAATAGTAATTTTTGTATTAAGTGCGCGAAATGAGTGTTTTTTTTATGGCGCGTGAGAATGTCAATTTTCGCCGAGACCGTCAGGTCGAGGCAGAAAAGTCATTCAAACGCGCCATAAAAACACGAATTTTGCCACGAAATACAAACAACGTTTTTTATACAGCCGTCAAAAAAAGAATAAAAGATTCTCTGCAACAAAATCATACGTATATAGCAAATAAGTAGAGTAATATTATTATGTACGTAACGTTTTATATGTGTTGTAACTAAGGAAATGGTGTTCCAAAACCGTTTTTTCACTGCTAGCCGTGAAGAATAGTATATTGTATGTTAAGAGCTGAAAGTGCATTCTTGCCGCTTGCGCATGAATATTGCTGGTTTCGGCTTTGCCGACGCTTGTCATGAAAATAACTATTTTTCACGTGTTAAAAAAAGTTAAACTTCGCGTATCTATAGCGATGCATAAATGTCATGTTTTTTTTGACGGCTGTAGAAAAAATTGATATTTTTCGTGATCATTTCAATTCAAATATACAAATTTTCTAGCAAACGGGCTTTATGCTAATTTTTACAATTGCGTAACTAAATGTAAAGATCTATTTTCGGATATTTACAATGTATAGTTAAATAAAAAATGTGTAAACGGGTTTACACGGAATTTCCGTCGCGTGAATTGCATCAATTAATATTAAAAAATCTGGTGTGATACACGCACACAACTTCCTTTTACAGTGATCTTATAATTAGCCAAAGATTTGATTTTAAATTTTTAAGCATTTGTCAAAAAATTTCAAAAATTACAAATTCTACAAAAACGGTACAAAATAGAGCGTTAGTTCAAGAGACAAATTTTCTCTAGAATTTTAAGCTGAATTTAAAAATGTAATAATATACCGGGTGTTTTATGTAAAATAGGAGTTCAAAAAATAGAAAAATAAACAAAAAGAAACCCATTTTAGAAGTATTCAACTGGAAAATGTCAAGTTTAAAAAAGTTTAAAATCGTTTAGAGCTGTTTTTTGGGTTCAGGGGACTCTAAAACGTGAGGATCAGTTGAAAACTCAATTTCGAATATTTGGGGTGAATCCAATACTTCCTTTATTGTAAAAGGAAGTAAAAAAACGTTGCAGTCTCTGGGATTCGAAATCCCGCTCCTAGGTGCGTCCACCTAGGCGGTTCCGATTGGTAGTCCGATGCATTGTATGATATTCACCCTGTCTGTTGGGCTCCATTTTCATCACGGGTAAAAACCTAAACTATGTAAAAGTTATTAGATTTATCTATTGCTGTGTTAAAGCAAAAATATAACATTTTATTTTTTTAATGTGCTCACCCTGTGCTTCACGCGAGGGAAGTAAAAAAGCAATTATTGAAATTTGATCAAAAAAGGATTTAAATGTATACAAAACTCTTTATTGTATGTTGTCCTTCATATAAAGTTTAAATAGTATTTCCATTGCCATATGCAAAGTGACGTCTGCTCACCAAGAGTTACTTTTGAACATATGGCACACATTGTATTAGAATTAGACCATAATACATTACATCGACTTAGTAATTAGTAATTGATAAAAATAAAAATTACTTCGTATAATATGTGTGTTGAACGAGTAAAATAACTGTACACGAAGCATAAGATAAAGTTCAGTTGTTTAAAACATTCTATAGTGATTAAAATAATTAGATTTCTATTTTCCGCTTGTAATTATTCATCAGTGAAGTTAATCAACTGAACATTGTTTTTTTTCAATGCCAACAGTGTGTGATAACAGCTTTAATGCAATATCTAGTAAAGCAAACGTTCGCCAATCCCACATACACAATTGTAACATTCTGGAATTAGTCCTGCATTACCATCGACCTTGCAATGCGTATTGAAGTAGTCGTATCGATATCAAATATCGGTTAATCGTTCTAAAAATATATTGAACAGTCAGTGACGCTGGATGTACTGAGCCAAACTGCAGAACAAAACAAATTCTATGAATAAGTATGAGTTCCACGTTTAATATAAGAAAGACAAAGCGTGTGTAAACATACATTTGTCTGTCTATAATCGATTGTTAACAGAAATGAGTTCTGACAATACATATTTCGTTGCTGCTGTTTGTATGCCCGACGACTATATTAGTCCGTGTTGTAATTTGTAAATAAGTAATGAAATGGCAAGGCCAGCCTTAAGGTCAACGCAAATTAATTGGGATGAGCAACGAAGCGGTTTTTTACGGCGGATTGTTTTTAAATAACTACGCACTTTCTATAGTTTTAATTTAGTTTAATATTGCCTTTTAATTTATTTTTAAGTTTTTTATTTAAAAAAAATGGAGCACGCGTGGGAAGGCGTAGGCTATCAGTAATTCAGGAACATATTTTGGGATCCGCGTGTCTTTTACACTTGACGACGTCATTGATGTATTTTTTCTTGTCGAAAGGTTGTCTGAGTACTGACGCCAAAAATGTCAACCAACGATTCAAAGATAGTTTTTCCTACCACAAGGAAATTAGAATGTCTGAAGAGTTTCTTCGCTATTTGTGAACAGCTAACAAAGCTCAGTAATACGTATTGCATTTAAAATCTAATTGGCAATCATACATAGTACACTTCTGACCTATATAATACACCTAGTCGTTTGTACATACATTTACTGTTATCGTAGGTTAAATCCGATCAATATTAATATGTATTTGATTAAATGTATTAAACCCTTCGGTACATTTGGCGGATTCTTCACAGTATGCATTGCTAAAAAATATAAAAAAACTCAATTCTTTTTGCAAAAATATACAGTGTGGTCCATTAAGTGTGCAACAAATGGGACATTTTTTTATTAGTTGTACAATCGAAATTTAAATAGGGCCATAAGTTAGTACATGTTCGATAAACATATCAGATGCCCTTCGAATGGCTTCAAGTCAAACATTATACAGGGCAGGACAAAAATATGAAATTCGTTCAAGAATAAAGTTACCTTACTTCAAAAATATTGCAAAATTTTATTGAGAAAAGTTGTTTAGAATCAAACGTTATGCTCAAATACAAAGTCACGGCCTCCTATTCAAATTTTGATTCTTTTTTATAAAATTTTGTATTATCCTCGTATGATACATATTTTTATTATTCTGATTTTATTAAGAGTTTTTTCATATGTAAATTATTATTAGTAAAGCATTTGCTTTGTTAAAAAGAATATTTGCGAAATTCTAAAGTTCTGTTAAATATCGTTGCAACAAACATGAAGTGGACGCTTACCTAAAAAAAATATAAATCCAAGCAAATTTTACAAACAAGCTTCAAGTTGCTAAAAGTTATTTAAAAGTGATGTGGTTGTGGCTACTTTAAATACATATAAAATCAGAATAATACAAATAGGTATCATACGGGGGTAATACAAAATTTTCCAAAAAAGAATCAAAATTCGAATAAGAGGCCGTGACTTTGTATTTGAGCATAACGTTTGATTCTAAACAACTTTTTTCAATAAAATTTTGCTATATTTTTTGAAGTAAGGTCACTTTATTCTTGAACGAATTTTATATTTTTTGTCCTGCCCTGTATATTGTTTGACTTGAAGCCATTCTAAGGGCATCTGATATGGTTATCGAACATGCACTAACTTTTGGCGGTATTTAAATTTCGATTGTACAACTAATAAAAAAATGTCCCATTTGTTGCACACTTAATGGACCACACTGTATAAGTATAATAGTACTGTAGACTTCGGGGTTCGGAGCTAATTTATTTTTTGTCTGGATTTAGATCGGCCCACATGCATAAATTGACAGGCTGGCGACTTACCCAAAAAACGTAACGCCTCTTCGGTCTAAGGGTTGTGGATCAGATACACTACACCGGGGAAATCAAGGCGATCAGCAGGCCCATTCATGTGGCATGTGGTCACACGCTGGTAAACACACAACAACCAAATCGAACAATCAGGCATGCAAACAAAAATAAGCATTACGACATTTAACAGTACGTGTTCGGGATTATAGTACTTACAGTGGGTTTTGCGCCTCCACGGCGCTCCCATGTAGTATCTAGTAGAATATCTCGGCAGGGATGTTTTCTTCAGGTGCACCGTCGATGAGATACCTGTAATATCTGTAAGGCGGATTCTTACTGTATATAGTGCCTATCAGTCGAATGCTAATTAGACCAATGCGCTCCAATTCCTGTCAGTGTGATCTGAACTAGCATTTGTAGAAAAGGAGCATTCCAAGTCATTCAGATGCGCTTACTGAATCACTGTTAAGTGAAGTACTTATCAGGTCAAGGATTAACGGTTATCTCGCCGGATGACCGCTATTCCCAGGCACGATGATACTATCTGGGGTACCGATTGGGCACCAACCCAATAATAACAATGAGAAACGACCCAACAAAAACGCCCTCTACAATTAATGCAGCAATACCAACAATGAAATAGTGTTCAGCTCAGCTACACAATAGAACTACATAGAACCATTGGAAAGCTACTCAAGCAATAATATCTATTACAGACCTTTTTCCCACCCCGTATTAATCCGCATGATTACCATAAGTAACGCTGCAAAAGCACATAAAAGCTGATCTCATTAGAAAATGCCACCCTCTGTGGTATCAAACCACACGTGCACGTTTCCAACCGCCAGCTTGATTGAAGTACATATTTAGAACGTAGTACGTATATTTAAACTGTTGATTTATTCAAAGGCTTATGAAAATACTAATAAATGAAAGAATGCAATATTTACAAACATAAAATAAAAAAGGTGCTAAAATAAATACAACAGTACATTACTAGCTGAAACCCGCGGCATATGCCGCATTTAAAATCTAGGACGAATTTAATAACTTTTGTTGCACTAAAGAAAGTTTCAAAAGCACGCTAGAGAATGGCAATAAGAAAAAGTTCAAAAAAATATATTTTCAAATGGAAAGTTTCTGGAAAGGAAACGCTCGCCTCTGGAAAGCGTTTTATGGACATTCTTGGATAGCCTCCGGGCAACTTTCTTTCATATTGGATACTGCTGAATTGAATAGTGTCTTCTTTTTCTGTTCAGTATTAAATGGTAAATGGTACAGTACACGCAAGCATGAAATATAAGCGATACAATGTTGAGGTAAGATAAATTTCAGCTTAAAAAGTATAATTATTTAAAATACTGATAGCTGCTTCAGATAGCAGTAACGAATACTGAGTATATATTTTTACTTTGTAGATCTTCCTCGATGAAGACAAAAACATAACCTCAACTTCTTGCACATGTCCTCGTGGACAAGTTTCATGTCACCAGGTTGCTGCACCGGCACTATTTGCCCATTATAATATATCAGTTACAGACCAGTCATGTAGCTGGTCAGTGCCTAAACAATCTAAAGCACTTGATGAAAACGTGAGAACAATCGATGAATTGTTTTTGCTGTCTAAGGAATATCGAGCTTCAAAGAAAAGTGTTACCAAGGAAGAGATCGAAACGCTTACAGAAAAATTGGCTTCGTTTGGAGGGGTGGTAGGATTCAGTTGGCTTCTAGCACCCAGACTTAACTGCACAGGAAGATAATATTGTTCCACAGATTAGTTATATAATTTTCTCCGCAGAATATCAAAATATATCGAAAAAATTAGTTATTTTTAACAAAAAGTGGATGTTTCTCCTGAGCAAGTAATAACTATATTTGAGAAAACCATAGGGCAGTAAAAAATCCCTTGTGGTTAATTATTCGCAGGTTTCGTTTAACAGCCAGTTCGTTCGGTACGGTGCTAGCAGTTTGCAAAAGAAATCGTTAACCTGCATCGATTTTCAAAAAACTAACAGGTTTGCTTTGCAAAATATTTTTCACATTTTTTCATAAAGTTCTCTTATTATGCAGGAACATATAGTTTGGAGTAAAGGCCATTCGGTGGGGGCGAGAACATGAAAATAATGCAATTGAAACATTTGGGGTAGCAACTGGACTTTCTGTGACATCTGCTGGACTATGGCTCCATCAGTGTGGATACCTTGGGGCCACCCCAGATGGCCTTGTAGACGAGGAAGAGCTTGTTAAAAGTTAAAAAAGTTAAATGTCCATTTAAATATCGCAATTCCAACTTGATGGAATCACATGATAAAAGGCTATATTTGTTCTTACGATAAGGTACTGCAACAGTTTGTGGTAAATGAAAACCAGGAATATTTTCACCAAATACAGGGTGCATTGCACTTGTTACATAAAAATAAATGCTATCTAGTTATCTGGACTCCTCGAGTCGTCGCAATAATTCCAGCTACAAAAAAAGAAGAATGGGCAGAAGATATACAAATTTTGAAGAATTTTTATCATACAAAATTCATTCTATCTCTAGTGAATGTCGAAATTAAATAAATGTGTAACTATGTTGTGAGTAAAATAGCATACATACCTCGTGGGAAGGCTTATTCCAGTTTCGCGCTTTTAGTTGACCTCAGTGCTTCGCACCTCGGCTGACTAACCCAGCGCTCAGCTGTATATGGAGCTCATCCAGCGCGGGAAGCAATATACATATAGTAAAATCACAGAAACAAACTGTGCACGTCATCAAATATTTAGTTATTAATTTAAAGTTACCGTTTGGTTCCGTGATTTACCTATAGTTAATTATATTTATTGTAACTATAGGTAAAACGGAATCAAACGGTAACTTTAAATTAATAACTAAATATTTGATGACGTTCACCGTTTGTTTCCGTGATATTGCTGTAGTACTATTAATAAGAAATGTTTTATTAGATAGCAGTTAGAGCAATATTTTTGTAAATACTTTTATTTATTAACTTGTTAAGTTCTGTAATTAACAAAACGAATATTTGAGTGAACTTAAACTAACATATAGTTATGTACAACTATACAATAAGAAAAAATATCTTATTTAAATAAATAAGCAGTTGTTAATTAACTCTTATTTCTATTTTTACTGTTCGCCTTCAAAATATATTTCAACTTCCTTTATTAGTGGAAATTGGTTAGTGCGCCACACACTTGCCAGATTTCGGTGCAATCTAATACCATTCTTGTGTTCGGAAAGAAAGCAAAACAATTAGGTTAACACGCTTGATTATCTTTAACAGATGGTACAGATAACATTAAACTGGAAAATATTACTTCGTGTAACAAATTTAACCAAGTTAAAAAAATATTAGGAACTGTTGCAGTGCTGCAGTTAAATCGCTAAGCTAAATCTTTACGCCAGAATCCCCCACTGGCGTAGCTTATATAACGTTAAAAATAATTGATCGATGGCAGAAATACGTTCCATGTTCCATTCTAAATAATACTTTTTATCAATATTTTCCAACAAATTGAAAAGCGATAAAAAAATTTCTTTGTTGGGTAGTCCAGTATATAAGACAATTAAATCGTCTTGATTTTCGATATGCGTAAAGTTGAAAGACATTATTGCCAGCTTCTCTAGTTTCTTTGTAGCAATGTCCAAACTGCTGCTTCAATAGCATGTTTTTAGCTTCGGTTAAGACACTGCTGCTTGTGTCATTCTTTTGGACGGCATTTGCTCTCCTAAAAATATAAAATAGGTATTAGTTTTCTTAAAACGCCCTAGTACCATATTAAACAATAAACTAGTTGCTATTCCCTAACGTCTTCGAATTTCGATAGTAGAAATGGGCGATAGAAATCCAACTCGACGAGCGTGTAGCAGTCGAAATCGCATTGTATCATCGGAATCTGCGCTGCGCCTGCGCACAAGTACGCACTGTGAGCCTACTGCTAGTGTTTTTGTTTACTTTTGGTTTAGGTGGATTATAGGTTTTGTAGTTTCCAATTAATTAATTTGATAATAAATATAAATAATATTCAGTTGCTCGACAGAGGTTTTTTTCTTATTAGAAACGGCCATTTATAACAATTTAATAACAATTATTACGGTTATGATGACCTGCACATTTCGAATATAAAACTGCAACTGGAAACTTGTACTTAGAAATGTGTATGTTCTTACCTGCCTCAAGAATGCAACCCTTAAACAAAGGAGGTTTTTCCAGGGATTTGGTATTTCCACAACTTTCTTTTTTCACGCAGCATAGCAATTTCTTTGGCGCTTGCAGCTGGTCGCTCACTAACTGTCAAAATGGTCGTTAAGGTTGACTATCGCTTGCCATTGCAGTGTTGTCATATTTACGTAAACAACGCCGATAGAAATCATCCCAACTGCTACTAGACAACTTCTACCACTGTTACGGAATACTGAAAATCGTATACCGGGAACGCGATAGAAGTTTGTCATTTCGATTTACTGAGATTCCGATCCGATGCGTCAACTTCTATTCGATTTTGTAAAAGTTAGGGAATAGGCGTGATTGTTTGCAATCGGTGGCGAAGCACATCATCTTTTCTATTAATTATAATAAAACAGCACTTAGCTCACAGTTGCACCGAATTTATCTCTGGCTGAACATCGAAGAACAAATTTATAGGTTAGGTTATGTAGCGTAAGCATCGAAGTCGATTTTACACTATGTTAAAACGTACGGCTGTTTGTTTGGGTGTTTGGCAGCATTCAATGACGAGATATGACTATTAAAGAAAACTGACTTCCGTTTGAAGCTGTCTGCGTAGTTTTAAAAAACACAAGAAATAGGCATAATAAATGATTGTTTTATGTGATAATATCACTTGTAATTACACGAGAGCTTTTTTTGTCGAAGTAAACTTGACATTTTAATGAGAATTTCCTTGCTTGGCAATTTAACAAAAAAACTGTCTCTGAAAAAATTACGAGTCCGAAGGACGAGTAATTTTTTCTGGCAGTTTTTTGAGTGGAATTGCCTAAAGGCAAGGAAACTTGAATTATAAATGTTAAGTTTACTTCGATAAAAAAAACTTGAGTGTAATTCGGTACGACAATTTAATGAATATATATTTAATTTACATATTAGGTAATTTAGAAGTCACTAAATTAAGAAACAAGGCGAAAGAACTAAGAACCGCACCTTCGTCCGTCCTTAGCAACTCTGCTAGGCTTACTAGAATTAGACCGTTTTAAAAGTTAGGTTCCGTTTTGTCACTAGAAAAGTTAGAGCAAACTTTTGCCGCTGTCATAGTGACAAAAAAACCGCGGCTTATGGGATTTTTAGTGTATGCATTAAATTGTCGCTATTAAAAGTACTGGAAAGTTTGTTTACAAAAACCCGAAAATAGAAATGTATGAATGTAACTATGGTACCTTTCATCGTGTAAACACGGCCTGTAGTCTTCTGCATTATTATAGAGGTATGATAAGTGAAGTAAAAGTCATTATACGGGTGCGCGATGGTATGTCACTCACGTGTGATATACGACGTTTTATCTTACACTAACGGCTTATGTACAGTACAATTCGAAAACGGTACAAAATGTCAACTGTCACAGAGTTGTCATAGAATTAGTAGCAGTGTATAAAGAAACTGTAAGATAAAAATAATATTGTGTAGGAAAAAGCTGTATTGTTAAATGCTTCTGTTAGAAGAGACGAAAATAACTTCATATTTTGTGAATAATAATAAAGAATGAGCTAATAATACAACTTATAAACAATTAGAGGCACGCAGTTGTATCCCGCTAATGTGAACAAATGCGTTAGGTTGAACAACCTCATTTTTTTGTGTTCACAGTTTCGAAATTGTACTGTAATTGCCCTCAAACGTTCCATCTGGTTGCTGTCAAAGAGGTTTATGGGCTACGACTGACATCCAAACACGGGACAGAGTCTGAAGTGGTTCTTACTCGGTGGTTGTTAAACGTTGCGTCCATTTTGGACGAGACTTTCGTTTGGGAGCCTCCATTGCCGTACTTAACTCCATGCACAATTTTAAACATGTTTTTGAGTATTTTCCGGAAAAAAACTGAAAACAATTACGACAGTCACATAATCCGTTTTTAGACAATTGCTTTCAACTGGCTGAAGTGACATACATATTCTGATTATTGTGTTGTTGAAAGTTGATGGTATTTTTTATATACATACGAGTACCATTAGCTGTTTTCGTATCAAGGGAGGTCAGCTGTACGGCTCGGTCTCTTTCCTATTTCGTTGTATGTCCTTTTCATTATATCGGCAATAGCTATTTTCGGCAGTCGTCTTCGTCTGCCACAATTCCCATTGTTTTCCTAGCGATAGGGTTGTCCTTGTTACGGGCGAAAGAGTTATAATTTCCATCTGTAACCAAACTGAAAAACGACCAGCCTCAGTGGAACACGGGCGGGGTTTTACTCTGAAAGCTTAGGTGTTTAGGTATAAAAGCCAGTTCGTTAAAGACGTATAATGTGATTATTATTGTTTTGTTAGGCGCCACTGAGTTATTTACGCTACTCTGAAGGTGTTTACAACACCTCTAAATCAGAAGCAAACGTCCGAGGTGTCGTAAGAATTTTTGAAGTACATACATATTTGTGCTATGAATTTACCTTACCTTCATGTGTTTGGTGCTCATATCACCTATAAATGTGCCTGCAGTGAAAATCGACACGTTAATATTGAATACGCAGAATTACAAGTAAAATAATCAGCGGACAGCCGGAGCTGGTCCGTTACCAAGTTGTCGCTATGGGGAAGGGGGGATTCCTAAAGATGACGTCACCGTCACATTCTCTGGTTATTTTATTCAAATGGCGTTTCGCAAAACAAAAATATGCAGGAACCACATCCACAGTAACGGGGGATTATAGCGTAATTCAACTTGGGGGCTGACAGAAAGCTGGCCCACGGGAAGGCCACCTGGAGGCTAATGAAATTCATAAGAAACCAAAGCAATGAAAAATCGGGGCGATGCATGAATCAAACCCGATAAAAATCGATTTTCGGAATCCGACGGTAACTCTTATGAAAAACGGAGACCCAAGGGTGTAAGTACTGCAGAACTTCTAGTAACAAGGGAAGCGTCTTCACGACCGTAAAGTTACTTCTGTCAGCTATACACATAGCATCAGAAAAATGAGAAGACAGCCGCAAACGGTTCGCTTCATTCACGGAGGTGGCGAGATCCGGGTGTAAGAACGCCCGCTCTAAGAACAGCCTTCCTGCTCAAGAACCAGACCTCTGCCAGATGCAGTTCCCTGCCGTGCGTTCAGCGCAATGTCATCCCTTTGCATATATCTCTGCTATTTCAGTCTACACTCCCTTGCCTTTAATTTGGCGTCAATAGTCTTAATTTTAGTCCGTATCTTCTCAGTATTTATTCTATCCAGTCTGATGACACTGCAACTGTTCTTTCTCTTCACTGCCCAACACTGGTTTTAGTCTGGTTGGCAACTTTTTGTCACTTATTGAACCTGTCGCGTCTCTTTATTTCTTCTACCCGTACTACATTATTTTACGTATATGTCTCCATTTGCTTGTAGTACAGACTTACAACATTCTACGGAAAATGTAATTCTCTTTCGCCAATTCTAACGAGTTTTCGAAAAGCATTGCATATAGACGGTTTTATTTTTGTGCGCTTCCAGAGCTGCCACCCCAGGATTGGAGGTTGTTTTGGATGTTTTCAATATTGTAAGAGCATAGAGTATTATTTGTAAAGAGATATGTATTGCGTTTTTTTATTTGTGTTATCGCTTTCATGACAATGTTGAATATGACATACCATGGAGCCTTCGTGGAGTCCAACCTCTATATACATGCTTCAAATAATGTTAATTTATCTTTGATTAACTTTGTATTTTATCAGACATGCGAAATGAGTTCTTGAGGTACCCGTACAAAGGCCAAAAGTCAATTAAGTTCATGTACAGAGGTACACAGAAAATGTGTCATCAATAGTCCGTCTTGTTGGCATGAAACCTGGCCATTTCTGTGCGATATGTTTCTGAATGTCCATTCTGAGTCTTCTTTTTATCATCTTTTCAAACCATTTCAGGAAGTGACTCACACAATCTTGTGCATCGCACCTTCCATTAAAAATCGGGGTGACGCAACTCTCTCTCTCTCTCTCTCTCTCTGTCTCCACTTAACAGATACTGCATCTTTTCTCAGGGCTTTGAATGCCACATTTCAAACTTGGTGTGAATCTTTATTTTTTTTCTCTTCTTGCTCATAAGTACGTTGCTTATTTAATTGTCACTAGCTGTTGGAACTTTACGTACGGTTTCCTCCAGAGCTTCCGTTTTTGTTATTTGCTGTGCCTACGACTTCAAAAAAACCTTCATCGATCTTTTTTTTTGTCGATATACTTGAACTTGCACTGTCTAGAAAAATATAGAAGTGATATTAGTTTTGATTAGTCCAACTTAGAATACTATTAATTTATCTAATAATTTGTTTGAGCTTTTATAATAATTAGTCCCGCACTATTCCTAAATTACACGCATTTTGCTATTGAACCTCACTTCGGTGAAACACCTTACTCTTACTGTATCCCAGCAATAATTCACAGATAAATGATAGATTTGTTGCATAGCTTTACCAACAAGGTTGATCACTTTTCCCTCTCGTTCACATGGGTCTTCCGAGTTGCTGCAGGTGGCCCCTGGCGATGCCTGTACAGCTGGAGTGGGATTCGGTAGTTGTCTTCGTTGAAGGGACACTTCCTTCAAGCTCAACACAGCCCGATAACCTCATAGTCTTCTTTACGTCGGAAATTTCGCAGCTCCTTCTGTGTGGTATTCCCAAGGTGCCTAGTAGAAGAGCTGGGGACAATTTTTGGTGATCATTTAGTTAAGGCATATTTTTTGAGAGAATGTTGCTGGAAGCATGTATAAGTGTCATCTGTAAGGATTCTCCTAGATAACGGTATCGGAGGGAGGCAGAACATCCCCAATTTGCACTGTCAGTATATGTCAAATTCGAGGTGAGCCGGTTAGGTTTTGTGTCAGTTTGTGTCAAAACTGACGGAAAACCTAACCTGCTAACCTCGAATTTGACATAACTTACACTAAAAAACTCCATAAGGGGCGGCTGTGGAAATTGAAACGTATGAATAATAGGTTGGTGGCATTGTAAGTCTATGTCAAATTCGAGGTTAGCAGGTTAGGTTTTCCGCCAGTTTTGACACAAACTGACACAAAACCTAACCGGCTCACCTCGAATTTGACATAGACTTACAATGCCACCAACCTATTATTCATACGTTTCAATTTCCACAGCCGCCCCTTATGGAGGGGCAACATTCTCTCAAAAAATAGACCTTAACTAAATGATCACCAAAAAATGTCACCAGCTCTTAGACTATTACGGACTGCCTTTAGGCTGTGCACTGTGCGTAACACGAAGATTATATTTTATTAATTTATTTACCATTTTTGACTGTTATTTAGTTGTGGTCCTTCTGCCACGCATGTATTAATTCAATAAAACGATAAATTTACTGGAAAAATTATATTTATTTTTCAGCAATTTGGGAAGTACAATCGTTTTGATTCTCTTCTAAAAAAACTATTCTATTTTTTTAAATATTTCCAAGGCAACTTAATTATTTCTTATACCAACATGAGAAATAACATCACCTAATCTACATACTTGATCAATATTGCACATACAGTTCAATTTATTTTTGTGAATTATTTAATTCACTATAGTCCAAGAGCCTGCAACGGATTTCTTACAGTATTTTTAACAAGTCTGTAACTGTTATGGAAGGTTTCTTTGAATATACTGAGAAGGGAACCTGAAATCTGGCAAGCCTGCGGTGGTGGTTTTAGCCCCCTTGCGTCCTTGAAGGGCGGAAAAAAATAATGTGTCAAAACTGACACAAAACCTAGGAATAATATGTTGGTAACATTGTAAGTCTATGTCAAATTTGAGGTTAGCAGATTAGATTTTGCGCCAGTCTGTGTCAAAACTGACGGAAAACTTAATCTGGTAACCTAGAATTTGACAGACTTTTACAGTGCCACCAACTTATTCACACGTTTGAATTTCCACAGCCCGCTGAGGATCGGTTTTTTGGATCTCTCGATATTTCACAGTAAATAGTTAAGTTTATTATGCAACTTTATGTGAATCTGGGGTAAACTTACCACCCGCGAAAAGGTCCGTAATCTTTTTACTTAAATAAGATATGATTACCTTTAACATAGCAAAGAGCCAGACTTGTTATTATACTGTTTTCTTATTATTTCTTTCCATCCTTCAAGGACGCAAGGAGGCCAAAACCACCACCACAGGCTTGCCAGACTTTGGGTTTCCTTCTCAGTATATTCAAAGCGACCTTCCGTAACAGTTACACGCTTGTTAAAAATACTGTAAGCAAACCCGTTGCTGGCTCTTGGACTACTATAATAATGATCAATATATACTGAACCGGTTACCATACATTTCTAATTAATAAATGTTGTAGGTTATAATTTAGTATCATTACACTATTTTTCCGGCGAATATCTGAGACCAGTAAATATGTCTTTTATGAGAATGTTCTTGCAAAATTTTCTATTAAAAATTGTATTTCCGTGTAAATCATGTAATAATTGATTGTAGTTTTCTAATTTGTGAATTTTCGTAATGGAAGAATGAATCAAAATCTTTCTTTATCCCAATATTAGTTGTTACTATTTAAACGGAAATATAAAAAGTCAGTGTTAAATCATTTAAATTATTCAAGGGTGTTGATATTACATACCTTAATTCTTAATTAGTTGACCTTCACTATCTAAAAATCTGCAACGCGGAATGTATATTTCATTTACCAGCTAAAAATACATCCGAAATGCAAAAAAGTAAATAACTACAACTTCAACTAGCAGGTACGAGTAGTGTTAATTTGAAGTTGTGTTATGATAATAAACTATAATAACAATGCGAATTGAAATTTCCAGCGTTGATTAACTCAATTTTAATCCAACGGATATGTTCGTCGAAGCTCTCATTACTTCCAAACTAGCGATTTCTCTGCTTCTTGCATATACCCTTTACCTTAAGGAGAAAGTAAGAAATCGTAATTAGTAATCATAACTACCAAGTGGGTTTATATGTATATTTCCTGAATATAACCGGATTTTAAACTTTATTTGCTATATACAGTGTGTCCCCGGATTGAGTTCACTATAGGTATAATTGACAAAAAATTTTACAATTTTATTTTAATGTTTTGGGATTCCGCCCTGTTTGGTCTGAAGAGAATTTTAAGAATATTTACAGTTTTTGAAAACACAAGTTGGCCTTGACAGTGAAGCAAAAACTATTTTCGTTTCGGGTAAACTACCCTTTCTGTTCATGATATGGCAAAATTTTATTAAGAAAAGTTGTTTAGAATGAAAAATTACGGCCTTGTGCAAAATTTCAGAAAGATCTGTTGACTTAGAAAACACCGTTATTTTTTAGATAATTGTATTTTATTTTCAGGTAAACTACTTTTTTTGTTCATGATACAGAAAAATTATATTAAGAAAAGTTGTTCAGAATGAGAAGTTGTGGCCCTATACAAAATTTCAGAAAGATCTATCGACTTAGATGAAACCGTCATTTTTAATAAATGCAATTTGTTGAATCTAAAAAATAAGGGTTTAATCTAAGTCGACAGATCTTTTTGAAATTTCGTACAGGGCCATAATTTTTCATTCTGAACAACTTTTCTTAATAAAATTTTGCCGTATCATGAACAAAAAGGATAGTTTACCTGAAAATTAAATACAATTATCTAAAATGTAACGGTTTTTTCTAAGTCGACAGATCTTTCTGATATTTTGTATAGGGCCATAAACTATCATTCTAAACAACTTTCCTTAACAAAATTTTGCCGTATCGTGAACAAAAAGGGTAGTTTACCTAAATAGAAAATAGTTTTTTCACATTTCTCATGGCCGACTTAATTTCTAAAAATTAAAACTCTACTTAAAATTGTTTTCAGATCAAGCAGGGCGGGATCCCAAAACATTAAAATAAAATTGTAAAATTTTTTGTCGAGTATACCTATAGTGAACTCAATCCGGGGACACACTGTATACTGTCGATTCGCGTAAGTGATTTCCCGATTGCTTGATACTCCGTCTGAAATAGTTTTAGTTACTTACACTACTGGAAAGTTACGAAGTTACACTTATTTTCGGAATTTTAAAGAGAAATTAGTTTAAATATTTTATCTAGGAAATTGTCTAACTACAAATTATTATCAACCAAAATCTTTTGAGTATTTTCTGCTTCTGGATTCAGACGAAAAGTGCTTTAGAATGTAAAGTTTTTTTAAAAATATAAATTAAAAGAATGATTATTACATGCTTATTGGTATTTCTAGCAATCTTCTATGTATCTTTAACTTACTGAAAACTACATTGGGTGATCCACGATGTGTCCTTTTAAATGAATTAATATTCCCAGCGACATAGCCTTACGTAAATTCCTTCTACAATAAGATAAAAGTAAACATCGTAGTGAAATGCAATACGTGTTCTAAGTATTAAGTAGGTACATACATCCAAAATTTCGTCAGATTTTTAACTAGTTACTTCTAGGTTTGCAATCCACGCGGATTCAAGTGTACACTTCGTGATAACCAATCATAAGACAGGAAGGGAAACATGTTTTAAGTACATTTTATCTAATACGGGCATTCCCGTTTATTTGGAATTCAGAAACCTGCGTTTGTCAAGTATCTGCCAGAAATACAGTCTTATTAAATTTTGAAGTTAAAAGGAATTTTCGCACTATTCGCCAACGCAACGATTAAAATTCTGGGGCAATTAAATACGAAAACTAACAAAAAATGTCGCAGTAAATTACTTTTTAAATATGTACCTAAATACTTTAGACTTTGATTTTGACCATGTTATCTACTGATATGATATTGCATACATCAGATAGGCATTATCGTGACTAATCATTTTACTTTTACTCGACTATCAATAGTAACAAAATATTTTAGTTTAAAAAATTTCTATTTTGTAACAGTTGTACCTAGTAGATGCTATGTTCAGTATACTTACTAAATTTTAGTCAGTTTTTGTATCTAGCAGCTTTGAATTAGGATGAAACTATCTTTTCAGACCACTGCATACATAGTTTTTGCATGGTGCAATTGTGAATAAAGAACTTAAATGCTACTCGCCGGAGCAAGCATGCTTTCGTTTGTGGCACTTCATAAAAACTTGCTTTCAAAGTGTTTGTTCTCATTTAAAGTTATATTTTAACCAGAGTAATACTGTTGTGAAGACTAAGAGAGTTCTAAAAGAAGTTCGTTTCAATAACGTCTGTATTCGTAGGAATACAAGGGAATTTTTTAGATTTTTAGTATGCGGTAACTGTCATACTAATTGTGACTATCGATTCGAATAAACCAAATTCAGCTTAGACTGTAATATTTAACATAAACAGGGCATTTTGGCGATATAATAGTGAGCATTACAATCCATCTATTACGTATTCTGGACTTCCCTGTGTTTAAATTTTTTCTTTAATGAGATACTTACTAGAAGCAATTCAATAAAAGAGGAATATTGGCCACAAAAAATTTCCCACAAATTGTGATTTCCACAAAACTTGTCCGAATAAAAAAAAATCAAAAATCAAAATGAGTTTCTACAGTTCGCTTGGTTGCCACGGTCATAGTCGAGGCGACTGTAGATTTCTCTGCAATTCTCAATAATGTTAATGCTGAACTTGATATGCTTAATTACATTTGCAATTTTAACGATAACGTAAAAATGTGATTTGATAAACTTACGCCATAGGAAATAAATCGAAGTACATACATACATACTATTCTTACGACTGTGTAACAGGTATGAATATTAAGATACACGTGACGTGTATACAGTCGTGACAGTAATCATAATTATTTCCTTGTTTACTGTTGCTAAAAATAGGTTAAGTAAATTTATTGCTTTCAGTATCAAATTTCGGTAAGATTTTAACTTCTTTGGTGAGGTGCTCGATATCAGTTGATACAAGTATTCCATTGGTATGATTTTTAAAATTAGAGTTAGTATGAAAATATTGTACAAAGTGTTAGACATTTTTAGATCCACCGGCCGAAATTTCAAATTTTGCAGGCTTGGGATATTTAACGTGTGTACTTCCACTCCCACATCCGGTCCTCGCTATTGAGTCTTAGAAAGTTAGAATTTCGGCAAACAGCAAAATTTATCGGGGGGCGGAGTACTAATTAGTTTCGAACTGACAACGCCTGGGAATAGCCGTTGGAAATACAGAAATATCCAAATGGCATGATTGGTTGGATATTCAAAAATTAGGGTATGCGATTGGTAGTTTTGAATGTGAGAGAGCAAATGGACAGTTTTAGCTATGTGAATGTTTGAAAATATGAGTTAGTCTTAAGCAACATTTCCACCTGTACAGACGTTACTATTTTAAATTATATATATTTTATTAGCAAGTTGTGTTTTATTCCTGACGACAGTAATCTGAAGTGAGATTATTGTAACAAAAGCACCCCACGTTTTTTTACAATAACATTAATTTCCTCGTTGATCACTTTATTCTTATAATAAAAATTGTTTTGTACTTTTTAGTTCGGTTTACCATTAAAGCGTGTTTTTTAGTTTTTTAAACTATAATTTATTTTTAATTTTTTAGTTCGATCTGCTATAAAAGCGTGTTTTTAAGTTTTTTGAAGTATTATTTATTTCAAAATGTCTTTATTTGATTTTTTCGGCTTTCGAGTTAATTGTTTTGTATTTACTTCTTATAAATGTAAAGAGACGGGGAGTCGGTAAATTTGGCATAAGTTTGTAGTTTTACATACGGCCGGTATAGTGGATTTTAAGGTAAAAATCGTTGATCCTGAAGATCCTGGTCAGGATATTTATTGTATTGTCATCGGTCCTTGATAAGTTTGCAAAGTTTCAGTTCAGTCTGAAGTTTTGAAGTGGGATAAAATCGCGTTCAAAGATTCCGTTACAAACAAACATACAAACATACATACAGGTGGAACTAGTAAAGCCTGTTAAAAAATATTGTTATGCTCTGCTCTCTCCCACAATTTTTCTTACGTCAAGCGAAAAAGAAAAAAGAAGAAAAAACAAACCTATATGAAGGATAGCACAGGAAAACCTTCTTTACTAGGTAGTACAATTGGAGGGGACGCAACCCCCCTCCCCCCGTTTGATTTTATGGGTGGGAGTCATTTAGCCCCCTCTGCCCCCCACTTCCACGGTCCCTGCTAAGCGATATGTGGAATCAAAATATCATTGCAAGCAAAATTATTTATGTATCATCCATGAGAGGCAACTTCCAAGTTGACAAATATGAAGCAGCTGGATTTCTTCTAGTAAGGGCAATTGGGAAACATAGAAACGTTAGGGAACTAATCTAAGAGTGCTTGGCAAAATTCAAATGCAACATTGATTGTCTACTGTAATTAACAGGAAAAAGCATTTTCAGGCGCAATGACGACGATTACTAAAATAAATCAAGACGATGAGCCAACGACATTGAACAACTAAGAGGAAAGTCACTGCTAGCATATACTTATTTTGCTGAGATATGGTGAGAAGTGGTAAACGCTGTGAATAATAAAAGTTATGTGAATGCAATTATTTACTGTTCTCTGAATTTCATTTTTTGGCAGTGCTCTATTATGATATGTTTTATCGGACTTTTTCCGATGTCTAGGGTGTATATCATACGACGTTTCGGGAGTTTTGATCTACTCTCGTCTTCAGAAGAGTAGATCAAAACTCCCGAAACGTCGTGTGATATACACCCTACACCAGGGATGAGCAAACCGCGGCCCGCGGGCCGCATGCGGCCCGCCAAACTTTCTCGTGCGGCACCTCAAAGATTTTACATTCTGACAAATTCCTACAGGGACACTGTAGGCTCATTGTACCCTAGGCGTGTTAACTTAATTTTTGGAAATGATGCCGACATCATAGATAGGCACTGATACCATAATTTCCAAAAAATAACTCTTTTAGAAACCCAAAAATATGCCCAGCATTTACAAAAATTAACAAAGGAATTTGAATCGCGATTTAAAATATTTAGATCAGGAGAAACCGTTCTTAGTTTTAACATATTTTCTTCATCATTTAATATAGAAGTTGAAACAGTTCCGGATGAGTTACAAATGGAATTAATAGATTTACAAAACGACACGGATTTGACGTACATAAATTCTATCAACATTACATAAATTTATAAAATTTCCCACGATTAGACGCACATGCAAAGCAAATAATGACACTTTTTGGAAGCACCTGTGTTTGAGAACAATTATTTTCCGTAATAAAAATAATTAAAAGCCATCACCGATCGAGATTAAACGATGTACGGTTGGAAGGCTGAGAGCGAATTCCTGTGTCGTCTACGTATATCTGCAAATAAGTATGTATAGACCAATTGATGGCAAAGAAGCAATGTCAAAATTCTCATTAAATAATCTTTTTCCATATATATTTTTCGCCGTTTTTTAATAGTATGCCTATTAATGAGTGTGTTATTTCTGTAATTTTTATACTAGGTTTATTTTGTTAATACAGAGATAATTTATTGTTTATATTATCATAAGTTTCTTATATGCAGCCCGCACAACATTTCGAAATTTGTAGCTGGCCCGTTGTAAAAAAAGGTTGCTCATCCCTGCCCTATACAGTGGAAAAAGTCCGATAAAACATATCAATTATTTACTGGTGAAACCACGTTATTTATGTAATTAGTGGGAACTTAAAGTTCCTAGTTACCCTGATCTATATATGTGAAGATTTTTTATGTCTGGTGTGTACAAATTATCATTATACTTGATGCTGCTGCAAGCTTTATCGTCACAATCTTTATTTTTATATTCATTATTTTGATGTGAAGGTGAATGGTCCGCGATACCGAAAGGTAAAGGAGGTTAAGGATAAATAATGAATGAATGAAAATGTATTTCCAAAACGCCCATCATATTAATATTTTAATATGTATACAGGGTGACTGGTTCATAAACGTATATATTGGAGGACATGTTAATAGAGGTCATTTGCAGTTGTTTTAGCCAAACATGCCTTATACGAATGTGAATAGTTGTTGAGATATTCTAATTTTTGTGTTTTCTTAGAAATCCGCCATATAGTCGTACTAATTTAAAAATTAAAGCAAATACAACCTTTTTTTCTGCAATATTTCAGTTTCCCTCATTAGATTACACATTGGCAGACATTCTCTATCAAAAATTATGTTAAATACTCCGATCTAATAAAAATACGAAACCTAAAACCTCCACTTGTAAAAGAAAACTTCGAACAACTTGTACATTCACACGTAGTGATTACAGTGAATAACTGTAAAAACTTCCTTGTTCTATTGGCTTTCGAAAGAGGTATAAAGGTTTATTATTTACTTTTCTAATCTATTAACAAAACAACGAAATTGGGCATAGTACCAAAGACGCTAATAAGGGTCAATTTTGAATTTCATGAACACTGCAGTAACAGTAGGCTATGTTTCGTTGTTTTTCTTTGACAGTTTTCCATAATTGCAAATCTTTGCAAATGCGTATGTCGTTTTTGAGTTGTGTGTGTGTAATCAGACTGTTTTTCGTTAAGTATCTACTATTATTGTAGATGGCAACATTCACGAATGCCGAGTATGCCGATATTTTGTTTATTTATGGTTTTTGTAATGGAAATGCATTAAGAGCTCAGCGAGAATATGAACATCGCTACCCAAATAGACGTGTTCCTCACGTGACTGTATTTGCTGCAACCTATCGCCGCCTGTCTGAGACTGGCACAGTTAAAAAAGCTGTACGTGCAGGACCTGTTGGACATAATCCTGCTATTACTGACGAAATTTTGCAAAGGTTCGAAGATGACCCAACCATTAGCACGAGGAGAGTAGCTGCTGATCTGGGTGTATCTCAGTGGAAGGTTTGGTCCACTTGTCATGAAATGGGTCTACATCCGTTCCATTATACACCCGTCCAAAGGCTGGAAGAAGGAGATCCTGCACGTAGAGTAGAATTTTGTCGCTTTATTTTAAATGCTGACATAGACGATCCATCGTTTTTGAGGAGAGTTTTATGGACCGATGAGTCTCAATTTACTAGAGAAGGGATAACAAATTTCCACAACTTACATTATTGGGCGGAAGAAAATCCACATCAAAGCAGAGTGGTTAGCGTGCAACATAGATTTAGTGTAAATGTGTGGATGGGAGTCATTGGCGATAATTTAATTGGTCCTCATTTTTTGCCGGGTGTTTTAAATGGAGTAGCCTATGAGGAATTTATACGGAATAATTTGTTGGACCTTTTGGAAGATGTACCTCTAGCAAATAGACATAATATGGTCTTCCAACATGATGGTTGTCCTGCGCACTATCGCCGAACTATTCGAGATTTGTTGGACGAATCGTTTCCAAATCGATGGATTGGAAGGGGAGGACCAATTCCATGGCCGGCCAGGAGCCCCGATCTAACACCCCTAGATTTTTACGTATGGGGGCACATGAAAGAAATCGTTTATGCCTCTGAAATAAATACGCGCGATGAATTAATTAATAAAATTCAAGCAGCAGCAGCAACTATACGTAATAATCTAACAAATCGAATCACAAGAACAGAGATTAGGAAACGGGCACGTGCTTGTATTAGAAGTAGAGGAACTATTTTTGAACCTAATTTGTAATTTATTACTATTTATTAAATAAAATACGCAATACGTAATAAAAAGTATTGACTTTTATTTAATGACGTACATTGTCTCTAATAAAGTTCAAGCCTGCACATTTACCCAGTGGAAGCATAAGTAGTAAACCTTTATACCTCTTTCGAAAGCCAATAGAACAAGGAAGTTTTTACAGTTATTTGTACGCTTAATGTATCATGAAAATTTTGAAATCTCTACGTGTGAATGTACAAGTTGTTCGAAGTTTTCTTTTACAAGTGGAGGTTTTAGGTTTCGTATTTTTATTAGATCGGAGTATTTAACATAATTTTTGATAGAGAATGTCTGCCAATGTGTAATCTAATGAGGGAAACTGAAATATTGCAGAAAAAAAGGTTGTATTTGCTTTAATTTTTAAATTAGTACGACTATATGGCGGATTTCTAAGAAAACACAAAAATTAGAATATCTCAACAACTATTCACATTCGTATAAGGCATGTTTGGCTAAAACAACTGCAAATGACCTCTATTAACATGTCCTCCAATATATACGTTTATGAACCAGTCACCCTGTATAAGGAGATGGAAAGAACACACCCATGTCTTGTTTTGTTATAAACAAGGTTTAGGCGTCCAGAGTACTAGATGTATTAAACACAGACTGCTATGGCCAAATAACTAAATTTACTAGATTTTTAAGACGAAGGTGTTTCATTCCAATGTTCAGAATAAACAGGCGTGTGATTTATACAAAAGAAGAATTGGAGCAAAAACTGTCTAAATTATGCAGTTCTAATAATTTCGTTTTCTTAAGGAAAGTGTTTTATAAAATATTTTGATGAGATGTAAAATAATGCGGAAAGGTGTCAGTTATTCCTTCGCCCAGCTGCACCTAACATAGTTTAATAATGAGTTGTATGCATGTGCGTTATTGTGCAAGTAGGCGATTCAGGGAAATTACATATAGTTTATTTTGATATGCAAGGTGTTTTAGGCAATGCAAAACATAAAGGTCTTTTAATGAAGATTATAGATATACAGAGAATTCATTATGATCAGTCAGAATGTCGACCATAACATTTTATGATTATTAATTCACATCCATAAATGGTTATAAAAGTTGTAATGTTGCATGTCTGCATTGTCTACTATATCGATTTGCGAATATGAATTAATAATAACCTTTAAGCGATCAAATTATCTATAATTATAGTGAAAGAACTTGGGAATAAATAGTTTATAATTTTCCAATAACTTGTTGCATAGTAACGTCGAGTCTCAGTTTGGTAGTGGTTGTCGTTTTGCGGTCATTTGTGACCATCACATTGACATGATTTCTGTTTAGGAAGTTTGAGGAAATTATCACGTATAATATCGTCAGTCCTCCCCCCTAATCACTCGTGTTTTTTTCAAATACTTATAAAAATTGGTAATATTCAGTGCACATCGATATTGGGCAAGCATATTGCCTTTTATGTACCATTTGCTCAATAAACGGAGGATTTTGCAACATTCTAACAGCACAAATTATAGACAAATTGTCCCTGCAATTTATTGCAATAGTGTAAAATTATCTCCGTGAAAACTAGGGAAAATAATCTTGCGCTATTGGCTGTTGTGAGCGTGGAAGGCAAGACTAAAAAATCGAAATTCGTGAACTACTCGATCATATTCATTTTAAAAAAATTCAATTATTAC
Source organism: Agriotes lineatus (assembly GCA_940337035.1). NCBI lineage: Eukaryota > Metazoa > Arthropoda > Insecta > Coleoptera > Elateridae > Agriotes > Agriotes lineatus. The sequence continues at coordinate 865,633 of OW679194.1, read as the reverse complement.
ATTGAACTTAGTAGTCTGAAATAGGTTCGATGTAGTTGTTTTGGGCACAAAAATTCTTTAAAAACTGTAAATCCATGCTCCTACGCCTGTGTTTGAATGTTATTTATTAATTGGCACAAAAGACAATAATCCTTCTTTTTAACTTTCAAACTTCCATCTTCAAGTATCTAAACTACTGGTGGTATCTCTTTTCCACGAAAAAAGCTGACATTAATCTTTCTACAGAAAGTTTTCATTATTCATTAAATCCATATTAATATGAGACATTCAGTATAACAAATGCTCTTATCTTGAAATCAAAAGCAAGTGTATTGTAATGGTACTTCTTTTCAGCTTCTTTGTTGGACACCAAACTAAAATGCGAGCCCTTCTTGATTATGTTAACTTTGAACAAAATGTCTCGTGCGCTTTAATATTCGACTAATTGTTTGCCTCTTTTAACCCTTGGCTAGCTTAGTGAATATAAAACTCTCTTACTATATCAAGTTAGTAGCTTATGAAAGATCACTATTTACGAAAACAGAAATCTGGTCTCCTTCGAAATGTTGTCGAACTGAAACTGACTTTAAATAATGCACAAGGAAGGCCAGTTTTCGTACATCAATCTATTGATTTCAAAACGCAAATAAACACATAAAAAAGACATAACACAGACCAAATAAAACACAAGTCGAATCAAAGAAAACAAATCAAATCAAAGGAAATCAAATAAAAACTAGAATAAGCTCTTAGTAAAATCTACCTGAAAGATAGCTGAGTCTATTCCGACACATACAGCAAATTCTATAAAATATAGCGTTGCAAAATTTTTACTTCAACGCAAATAAGATAAATGCATTTAACACTAACACATTGTTAAAATCACCCGAAGCCGATACTTATTTCAAGCCGGCCCTGTTTATCGATGACAAAACACATTCCTTCGCGCTTGCAGAAGCTCACAGTTGAACGTAATCTTATAGTGTTGACCCGAAAATAGTTTACCTGGACCACTGCTGTATACCCTTGGATTCAGCACATCTTCGGTTGCATTAAACGCTTCTTGGCGTGATGCTGGGTGTATGGTATGTAGTAGACTGTAGTATCGTTGAATTCAAACACTTCTTGATTTTAATTGATATATTGAATATTGTACAATTCTACAAATTGCGGAACTAGGGTCATATGTACACAACAAGTTTCAGAATAGGAATCGCCGGAAGCGTCCCTTCTGGACGCAATCAGGTCGCACCCTCCGTTGGTTCCCGCCAACTTCTACGTAAGCGAGGTGGTTAAGCAAATGCTGCACCATATGGGAAATTAGCCGCAACATGCCGCCCCCCTTGAACTGTGTTCAACTACACTAATAGTCCATTATAATTGTCCATTGTCACACGGTATCACACACACTCGCGTAACTGGGCGCTTGATGATACCTGTCGGTGTGTTGATGCTGATAACTCTGGTAATGCCATCTTCACCGAGGTAAAGCTGCCTTAGTCTTCCTAGCCGCCACTTGAGAGGCGGTACATTATCTTCCTTTACCAAAACTAGCATGCCTTTAGCAATGGTATTTTCTGGCTGCTGCTTTCATCTAGGCCGGGATTGTAACTCGCTGATGTATTCCTTCCAAAAGTGAGCTACGATTTGTTGCATCCTTTGATAATGCTTAAAGTGAATTTCTTAAGTTCGAGAATTTTGGGTTCCGGAATGGCGGTGAGCGTTTGTCCAATTAAAATATGGGCTGGGGTTAATGGATTGTAATCGTCGGTATGGTTCGATAATGGAGAAATTGGCCGGGAATTGATTCTATTTGATATAAAATAGTGCTAAGATTTTCATACGTTAAATTTGCATTGCCAACGACTCTGTGTAGATGAAATTTTAGTTTTTTTATTCAGCCTCCCACAAACCGCCAAAATTTGGAGAATGCGGTGGAATAAAGTGCCACTGAATTTTATATTGCGTTAAAGAATCGGATATAGCATTCTGTTCTGCCTTGAGAAATGTATAAAGCTCCTTTAATTGAGAGCTTGATCCCACAAACCCAGCGCCATTGTCAGAATGTAGATGGGTTGGCATACTCCTTCTAAAAATGAAACGCTTTTTAAGGTTGCCAAAAATGCCTCGGTTGTAAGGTCAGTGACAAGTTCCAAGTGTATTGCCTTGGTAGTCATGCAAACAAATAAACAAATATACGATTTTATTAGTTTAGAACCCCGTAATTGCCTGTCCTTTATAAAAATTGGTCCACCGTAATCTATTCCTGTGTGACAAAGGGTAAGGTCTGATTTACGCGAGAGAACGGTAAATTGCCCATTTTATATTTTTCGCTTGTTGGCTTCGCGCGAAAACATAGAACACAATCATGAATTGCCTTTCTTATTTGAGTTCTCCCAAATATTGGCCAAAATCTTTCACGAATAGATGCGCGTAATTGCTGTGGCTCTGCATGAAATAATCTAATGTGCTCGTGTTTTATAATTAATGTTGTTAATTTGTGGCGTGCAGGAAGGATGATTGGGTGTTTCTTCTCAAAACTAATCATTGATTTTTCTCTTCTCCCCCCTACTCTTTTATTATTCCCCTTTCGTCCAGAAATTGATCTAATGATAAAATGTTACTGGTTTTTGGAATAGCAAGTTTATTTTGTAATCGTGTGACTTCTGTGGGAAATGATTCGAATTGTGCTAGTTTAATTAAAATTTCAAATGCATTTTGTAATTCATGTGTCGTTAAGCCTTCTGTACTGCGATCAATTATAGATTTCAATTTACAGTTATTAATAAATCGGAAACAATAGGCAATAACTCGTTGAATTTTTGTTAAGCTAGAATATTTAGAAATATGTTTGTAATAGAGCAATTGACTGATATGTTGCAAATGAGACGTTCTTCAGATAAATTGTCAGAATTGCCACAAGGGATATCTAAATTTTCCCAAAATTCGGCATCCCTACTGAACCATGATGGTCCATGCCACCAAAGTGGTGAGTTCAACAAAAATGTCGCTGTTGTTCCACGAGAAATGAAATCGGTTGGATTCTCGGTTGTTCTTACATGATGCCAATTGTTTACGTTTGTAATTTCTTGAATCACACGTACTCGATTTGCTACAAAGGTTTTTCATCTTCGTGGGTAAGCCGTTATCCAACTTAGAAGAATCGTTGAGTCAGACCAGTAAAAACACTTATTGAATGAAATCTTAAAGATTTCGATACGGTTTTTACTATTTAGCAAGCAAGACAGCCGCGCTTAATTATAATCAGGGTAAGGTAATTTGCCTTTAAGGAGAAATTTTGGATTTAGCACACAGCAGTATAGCGACATATTTCCGTTGCGGATCTATGGATCGGATGTAAACACACGCCCCAAGAGCTCGCTCGGACGCATCTGCAAATCCATGTGGTTCTTGATAGACCGCATTTGAGTGGAAAATACGTCTTGGAATTCTGAGATTACCGAGATGACCTAAATCGTCCTGAAAATTGATTCATTTGGTATGTATGTTTTGTGAGACCGATTCATCCCATGTTAGTTTCGCTTTCCACAACTCTTGGATAATTAATTTTGCGACTACAATAATTGGATTTATTAAACCTAATGGATCAAACACCTTACAAGTGTACGACAATATTGATCGTTTAGTAACCTGTTTAGGAAAATTGATAGACTCAATAGAATATTGCATAGTATCCGTACAAGAGTTCCACAGTATACCCAAGGTTTATTATCATAGCAAAATTGTAAAAATTGTGAATCGAAGTCAGCATCGACTTGAAATTGGTTCAATAGTTCAAATCCAGCACCATTTAATATGCTAGATACATCTTGTTGAATCTCGAAAAGTTCAGTGAGATCATTACTTCCCGAAACGAGATCATCGACAAAGATATCGTTTAAAATGACTTGACTTGCTTTTGGATAATTCAAATTATTATTTTGATCTAATTGGTTCAAGCATCTTGTCGCCAAAAGGAGTGCAGAAGCTGTCCCATACGTGACGGCGTTTAATTGATAACATTTTAAGGGTTCATTTGGGTATGATCGCCAAAAAATGCGTTGAAATTGTCGTTGATTTGGATTAATCAGAATTTGCCTGTGCATTTTAGAAATATCAGCGGTCATTACAAATTTGTATGTCCTGAATCTTAGAATAATAGTGAATAATTCGCTTTGAATGGTAGGGCCTGAATATTGTACGTCATTTAATGATAGCCCGCGGTCTGATTTAGTGGAACCATAAAAAACAACGCATAATTTAGTGGTCAAACTGTCCTTTTTGCAAACTGGATGATGGGTCTTTAAATAAAAATGTAATTCCCTGTTTTGTTCAATCTCTACTATTTGCTACAAGGACGCTTTGAATATAGAACAAAATTGTGTACTCATCTGTACACCTGGAAAACGCTTATTTGCTGCACTTGAAAGCTGTGTGCAACATAGGATTTGCTGCAGGCCTTAAACCACTTCTATTTCTCCTCCAGGCGACTTGCACAATTCACTTGGGCAGGCGTCGCCCACATCTCGGCCCTCAATGTTGGACGACTTGCGACTGCTGTCTTCTTTGTTAAATTTGCAAATCTGCATGATCCAAAACTTCTTCGTCCCGCGGACAGCGTGTGTTTCTTGCTGCCCTCGCGTTAGATCAAACTTCGCAATACATTTCCAGAGCAGAACCGGCTTGGCGAATATTTTCTTAATAAAATATAGTATACTTAAGTGCAACATATAAGAAAATACATTTACAAAATACAAGTTCGCTTGGACTTTTAACTGTGAAAAGAAACACCACCGGCGAGGCATGTAAATGTACCGTTTCAATATATGTTTATATTTTAAGTTGTCGCAGGCCTTGTTGTTTTGTTAATCTCAACTGGAAGGGCATCTACCTCTCTGCTTTGAGGAAGTTTCTACATTTAGACCTATTGCCTCTGAGCCACTTTATCTGCCTTTTTAAAGGGTTTAGGACATATCGCCGAATGGACAAAACGCCGAATCGTATTTTAATGCCCAAAACGCCGAATCGTGCCCAAAACGCCGAATTCGTTTGAGTGGACAAATCGCCGAAAATGTCCAAAACGCCGAATGCTGTCGGTGGACATATCGCCGAAAATGGACAAATCGCCGAATTAGTAGGCGTGGACAAAACGCCGAAAATGCCCAAAACGCCGAATTCTCTCGGTGGACATATCGCCGAAAATGGACAAATCGCCGAATTAGTTATCGTGGACAAAACGCCGAAAATGCCCAAAACGCCGAATTCTGTCCGTGGACATATCGTCGAAAATGGACAAATCGCCGAACCGTGTAAAATGACCCCACATGGATCGGAAAGTTGGCATCGCTCGATTTTTTTCAAAACCCCCGTTTGTGTCGGTGGATATATCGCCGAAAATGGACAAATCGCCGAATTAGTTAGCGTGGACAAAACGCCGAAGATGCCCAAAACGCCGAATGTTGTGGGTGGACATATCGCCGAAAATGGACAAATTGCCGAATTAGTTAGCGTGGACAAAACGCCGAAAATGCCCAAAACGCCGAATGCTGTCGGTGGACAGATCGCCGAAAATGGACAAATCGCCGAATTAGTTACCGTGGACAAAACGCCGAAAATGCCCAAAACGCCGAATTCTGTCGGTGGACATATCGCCGAAAATGAACAAATCGCCGAATTAGTTAGCCTGGACAAAACGCCGAATCCTGTGAGTGGACATATCGCCGAAAATGTCCAAAACGTCGAATTAGTGGGCGTGTACCAAACGTCAAAGATGTCGAAATCACCAATTCCTGTTAGTGGGTATGGTACAAATTAAGGATGCAGAATATTTTACGGCTAAATAAATAGCGAGAATTGTTTTCAAGTTGTTATTTCTAAGTTACAACAATAATAAATTCAACTAGCAATTGCTGCCAGCATAAACAACACTTGTAAACTAATAGTTGATATTCTAACTACAATTTTTGATATCCCGTGTGCATTTTTGTGATTGAGTATTGAGGGTGGTGTCATTTTGTTCCTTATGCTGGGACCCGCGACTGGGATGAGCGAGGGGGCTATTTGGGGATAAGTTATTATTTTAAAATATAAATAAAGTAAATATGTTTTAAAAACCAGAATATCTATTTCATATTCTATATCGCGCATATACTGCAACTTATAATCTAATAAAATAAAGTGATAATTGACCGTCATTGAATCCAAAATGGCGAACTTTAATTTTTTTATTTAAAAAACTCTTTGAATATAAAACAACAGGAAGGAGCATTTACCAGATGAGGTTGCGTCGAGAATGGAGGTTGCATATGGCGGATAGTTGTTTCCGTTTGACACTGGCGTACTGTCTGTAAAGGATATATTATGGGTTTATTATATATCAAGGATCAACATTTTATGTATTCTACACATTTATATCGGGGGATTATAAAGGGTTTTCCATCAAACTACTTATGAAATATTTGTTATATGAATAATATGTAGGTGGCACTGTAAGTCTATGTCAAATTCGAAGTTAGCAGGTTAGGTTTTGCGTCAGTCTGGATTATAAAATCACCCGGTATATTAATGCCTAGACAAGCTATTAGGTTAGCTTATTGGAATGTATATATATGAATTAAATAAATTATTATTTATTATTAATATATTTTAATTGTTTTACTGAGTTTAAAAATTGTCGTTATTTGTATTAAACAAATTTTAATAAAAAAAACATTATGTAAATTAATTCACATTAACATTAATTTAACGAGTTTCTGCTACAATCGCAAAATTTATATGGTGATAAATATAGAATAAGTTGGAGTTTTAACAAATTTATTTATTTTAATTTTTCTTAAATTTATTGATTTCCAAATCGTTCCAGTCGTTCTCGAGTTTTTGCGTTACTAACACACGGTGAGTGATTTTTATATATACAGATTATATTGCTTAAATAATGTGCAATCATTTATCCAAAATGAATAATTGGGCCAGTCAACAGCGTGTTTCTTGTGTTAACCAATTCGTCAAAACAAATTTTGTGATTTCAACCGAACGCGCCTCTTGCGAGAGAACAATGTGGGCATTAAAATTCGGACGAAAAGCCCAATGGGGTGGAAATTCCGAAAACGTCATAGGTACCTGGGACATTAGAAGAATTAACAAATTCTCAACATTCTGTACCTAACTATTGTTTCTTTTACTAAGCGGTACAAACTTATTTTCGTGAACAAACTTTGCTGTCAATCATGGATTTCCAGTACTTTTTCTGCCAAATTACCCAAAGAATTATTTGAATAACTTGGCATTTTTCCTTGAAGAATTCTTTAGCAAGCGCAGCATATAACACAGTTGTGGTATGAGCGTTACATGTTTTTCTTCTATATAAAAAAGGCCACGCTCCACAACTCAGGAATGCCAGTTGATCCAATGTAACTTCCAATAGATTTGAGTACAGCTATTATTATGTGCAATTCTCATGGAGTGATCACCCAATTTTCGGTTAAAAAAATGCCATCTTTAGATGTATCTAGGGTTGCAACCGATGAAAAGTTCGCTTGAAAAGTTGGTAAAATTTTCGGAAAAGTTGGAAAAGTTCGCTAGTACCTTGGAAAAGTTGGAAAAGTTGGAAATTTCGGTAGTAGGCGATTCCCCGCGACGTCAAAAAAGGGAAGTATTTACTTTACTTACAAAATAGAGGAAAATCAGGGACTTAGGGAGTCTCCTTCATTGGAATATTTGTTATTCTTTTTTATATAACGGGTGTTCATAAACAGTCGTCATCCCAGTAGGTTTTGACTTCAGAAACGTATGTCTATTAAAATTGAGAAAAAATGCGCTATGACAGTACTCAATGACGTTTCATTGTGTTGCACGAATTAATCAAAGACATAACATTTTGTTTTTCAAAGCAACTGGGATGACTGTTTATGAACACCCGTTATATATATATATATTTTTGTAAGTATTGGTTATATTTTTAGTATTTACTTTTACTTGTATTGAGAGAAATTGTATTTTTGTCCAATTATCTTGTATTTGGGATTTTCCTGCTAGAGAATAAAATAAATAAATAAAATAATGGCAAAGCTGGGCCGTCGGCGAACATAACAGACAATACGGGGAACCCCGGTATTCATTACCGGCTCGTGTAAATCCCCGCGGAAGCCGCCGAGCGTCGGCCGTAACTAAAGCGGACAATAATACGCCATTCTGTTCCGAACCCCGGTAATGCCCCGATCGCTCTCCCCGTCCCCGCGTATATAAGCTAAGCTAGTGAATGCGTTAAAAATTGTTATAATTTTTCAACTTAACATGGCAAATGAGAAGAAATTGGTGTGGAAATACTTTAAGGACGTAACTATTCCAAACAGTAAAACCAAAAAATTCGAGTGTAAATTTTCCTATAAACAATATACTACAATCAACTTTTCCAACTTTTCCAACTTTTCCGAACTTTTCTTGAAAAGTTGATCGAACTTTTCATCAATTCCAACTTTTCCGGAAAAGTTGCAACCCTAGATGTATCAAAGGCCGTTGTAGTCGACGGTTTACAGTCACAACTAACTTTTCCAGTTTGGTGATGCAGGAAGTAATGGCAAAACAGATATGTGTGTTTTGTGTCTGCTATCATATACCATGGAATTGTGGGTAGACAGAGTTATTAGCAGTTGATTGGAACTATAAGTCTGACTTAAATTAACAATTTCGCCTAGCAACCATATGATGTCTTACGTTGCAACTTCTGTTAGATAATGACGGAACATCAACAGTCATAGTTGATCTTTTTGTTTAGCACCCTTTGGAAGGAACCAGGACAGTGTGTAAATTGTTTCCGGAAATGTTTTAGAAATGTAAGCACACTGGGTCATAAATACCGCCACTACCTCTTTTATTTTTTATGGCACTTAAACATTTTGTAAGTTTGCTATTTGTTTTGTATAATCGATTACCTTTAATTTGATACCCAACAAGTTCATGTTTAGTTTTTTCTTTGAATATAAAACAACAGGAAGGAGTCTGGTCTTTTAATGGCCGTACTTAAAAGTGCGACTGAAATCGCCATATGCAAGTATGACTCATTTGTGGTAGTTTATTCATGGTAGTTGTCAAATAATGTGATCATAGGGGTATAATTTTTGCATTTTAATTGTATAAAGCCTTAGTCAATGCGTACTTATTTTCAGATAATGTTTATTTACAAGCTGGTTGGTAATTAAAATTAAAATATTGACTGTCCTGAACTGCCGGCAAGACTTAACTTTCATATACATTATATAAGAACGAGAAATGGTCTCACATTTGTTAATACTTGTCCTAGGACAAATTCTTATAAAAACTCATCACTTTTTGCAAGCACTGCATCATTCAATCTTATTAATAATCAAATTGACATATTCCATTGTGACTTGAAAGGTTTTTCTAAGGATTTGTTTTTAGTAGAGAGGCCAAACTAAATTATCTCGTCAAATAACGATTTTCGTGGGACTGAGTAGCTTTATACCGACAAGTGGTACCTTCTTATTCTGTGGTGTTTCCTGAGTATGAAAAATCATGTTGTCGCTTTCTCAGCCTGTGGAGAGAAGAGCTATGCCGTCACAAATATGGCCATTCTTGGTTCCAGGTTTTAGTACAGTAAAGCTAGGGTTTAACCCAAACATCCAAAAAAAAAAGTTCTACCCAGCTGGAAACTGTTTAGTACACTCCTCTCAATAGGTGGTAAAAAGTTGCACAACATTTCGCGTCGGGTTTAGGAGGGAGGGGGGTGGAAATGTGGTAAAATCGTAAGTTTCAACAGTTTTATAGTTTTTCGCAAATATCTCGTTAACTGCAAGGTTTAGCGCAAACTTTATCTTATACAAAATTAATCTATACTTAATTTACAATAATAATGGTCTTATGCATTTTTGACTTCCCGACAAGGGTTACAGAGATATGGAAGGGGTAATGATGTCATTATTTTCCAGTTAGCTTGGGATTCATCGTACTCACTTAAAAATGAGTGTTTCGTTATAAAGAGTATGTTTAGTTATAAAAAGTACTTAGCGACGCATCAATAAGATAGGAACATTTGTATGTGTGTATGTATGTATGTTGGTACAGAGCTATATAGGTGGAAACACCAAATGCTGAAGAATCGTCGAAAGACGCCCTATGCTTCTACAGGAGCAAAAACGAATGATGATGATGATGATGATGCATGTATATACGGCTATGTGTATGTATATGATAATATATCTACATTGCTCCCCTCCTTTGTCGCTTTTATCTTCATTTTGCCTATTTTTCTCTTTGAATAATTCATCATATCGTTTTTTTCGTTCCCATTTGTGTTCTTATAATTACACCTACTTAAATTACCTCTATCTTTTGTCATATCATCCTAAAAAGATAAAATCATGCGGATATCATTGAAACAGGGTTAACTACACACTTTATCTAATAAGCTGTAGTACAAAAAATAATGGAAATTGTTTTCTTCACAATACATGCTTTTCAGTAAATTCAATGTTCTTCAATGAAAAGTGGTATGTACAACATTCAAGGTAGTTACATAATAATAAATAACAGCAATCAGTAACCTAAAAACATTCAAGCTCTTTTTCATGTTGAAGATTATCTTCATCGATGCCGTCGTCAATAATTAGTGCATCTGTGTTGGTGCACCCATATCCGGAGCAATTCTTGCACATGTTTGAGCATTTCAAGCCACTCTGTCGACGCTTACAGTTGCTGACACACCCCGCATTACAAGTGTAAACAATGAGGGAGAGCAATTTTCCAGGATCAGCTGCCTTTGTGGTTGCAACTGGACGCACATAACCACCAATCCTTTTCCAAACCCATTTTAGTGAATCTTTATTGAGATTGATCCATTGCTGCACTTGATGATAAACTCTATAAGAGTGTTGTTGTGCAGCTGCTGAAGTAGGGAAAAGTACAGCCAACCTGAAATTTGTGTGTACAGGCTCCTTTGCGATGGTCTACAAATAACATTGATGGCGCAGATTATCCAAATTATCTGCATTTGTTGATGCAAATATCGAAAGGAAGAAATGGTTTCCAGCCAGTTACTGCATCTGGGTCTGCATTTGGGAGGTTAAAAATCAACTGCTTTAAGTAAAATCCCTTGTCACGTAGCACGCTTTCAGAAGGCGTTATTTTTCCCTTTCTATAAATTGAAGAGGCGGCATTACATCCGGCGAAAGTGTAAACTGCCAAGAAAACATCCTTCATTTTCCCGATACCACGCTGAATGTCTCCAATGCAGTCCAATGCAAGACCAATAAATCGGTGTCATTGCCAATTACGCTACCCTCTGTTTCCTTCTTTGATTCGTCAATTGTAGTAAAAACGATCTTGGTGTCAGCATCACATTCTGCCTGAATCACTTTGCAGCCAGCTTGCTGTAAGTGTACAGTGGTGAGAGTAATCAGTTGTATCTTGTTCTTAATACTAGTTAGAAATTTTGCTTGTCCTAGAGTGACATTAATTCCACCTTCCACTTTCACTTCAACATGTGTAGTAGTGGATGATCTGCGTAAATGTTGTTCGTCTTTTATGCTGGGTGCTTTACCATAAACACCTGGCCTCCCCACTTCTTTGAACACTTTATATAATACACTTGGAGCGAATATTACGAGTTCATAGGCGTGATTTTTGCTTTTTTTACAGACAGAAAAAGTTACATTTTTACCCCCTCCATATTTCCGTAATCCTTTACTGCAGTGCAAAAATTCATACGACCATTTTTATTGTAAATTAAATGTACATTAATTTTGTATAAGTTCAAGTTTGCGCTAAACCTTGCAGTTAACGAGATATTTGCGAAAAACTGGAAAACTGTTGAAACCTACCATTTTACAACCTTTCCAACCCCCTCCCGCCTAAATCCGACACGCAAAGTCATGCAACTTTTTTGCACTTACTAAGAGGAGGGTACTAAACAGTTTGCCACTGGGTAGAATTTTCTTTTTTGGATGTTTGGGTTAAACCTAGTCTAACTGTATTGAAACCTGATACCAAGAATCGCCATCTTTGTGACGTCATAGCTCCTCACTCCACAGGCTGAGAAAGCGACAACAGGAGTTTTTCTACTAAGGAAACACCGCTGATTACAATGGTATCACTTGTCGGTATAAACCTACTCAGTCCCACGAAAATAATTATTAATTCACTTGGCCTCCCTACTATTTATACTGTAAGTTTATTGTAATCTTAGGTTGGTTTTCGACTGTATAATAGAAATTATGTTTGAGTTAGTTCTAAATATGAAATTGTAGACTTTCTATAATTGGGCTTCCTGTCTGTTGGAAATAAATAAATTTAAGAAAAATTAAAATAAATAAATTTGTTAAAACTCCAACTTATTCTATATTTATCACCATATAAATTTTGCGATTGTAGCAGAAACTCGTTAAATTAATGTTAATGTGAATTAATTTACATAATGTTTTTTTTTTTATTAAAATTTGTTTAATACAAATAACGACAATTTTTGAACTCAGTAAAACAATTATAATATAATAATAATAAATAATAATTTATTTAATTCATATATATACATTCCAATAAGCTAACCTAATAGCTTGTCTAGGCATTAATATACCGGGTGATTTTATAAGCAAGACTGACGCAAAACCTAACCTGCTAACTTCGAATTTGACATAGACTTACAGTGCCACCTACATATTATTCATATAACAAATATTTCATAAGTAGCTTGATGGAAAAATATTTATAATCACCCGATATAAATGTGTAGAAATACATAAAATGTTGATCCTTGATATATAATAAACCTAGAATATATCCTTTACAGACAGTACGCCAGTGTCAAACGGAAACAACTATCCGCCATATGCAACCTCTATTCTCGACGCAACCTCATCTGGTAAATGCTCCTTCCTGTTGTTTTATATTCAAAGAGTTTTTTAAATAAAAAAATTAAAGTTCGCCATTCTGGATTCAATGACGGTCAATTATCACTTTATTTTATTAGATTATAAGTTGCAGTATATGCGCGATATAGAATATGAAATAGATATTCTGGTTTTTAAAACATATTTACTTTATTTATATTTTAAAATAATAACTTATCCCCAAATAGCCCCCTCGCTCATCCCAATCGCGGATCCCGGCATAAGGAACATAATGACACCACCCTCAATACTCAATCACAAAAATGCACACGGGATATCAAAAATTGTAGTTAGAATATCAACTATTAGTTTACAGGTGTTGTTTATGCTGGCAGCAATTGCTAGTTGAATTTATTATTGTTGTAACGTAGAAATAACAACTTGAAAACAATTCTCGCTATTTGTTTAGCCGTAAAATATTCTGCATCCTTAATTTGTACCATACCCACTAACAGGAATTGGTGATTTCGACATCTTTAACGTTTGGTACACGCCCACTAATTCGACGTTTTGGACATTTTCGGCGATATGTCCACTCACAGGATTCGGCGTTTTGTCCAGGCTAACTAATTCGGCGATTTGTCCATTTTCGGCGATCTGTCCACCGACAGAATTCGGCGTTTTGGGCATTTTCGGCGTTTTGTCCACGGTAACTAATTCGGCGATTTGTCCATTTTCGGCGATGTGTCCACCGGCAGCATTCGGCGTTTTGGGCATTTTCGGCGTTTTGTCCACGCCAACTAATTCGGCGATTTGTCCATTTTCGGCGTTGTGTCCACCGACAACATTCGACGTTTTGGGCATTTTCGGCGTTTTGTCCACGCTAACTAATTCGGCGATTTGTCCATTTTCGGCGATATGTCCACTGACACAAACGGGGGTTTTGAAAAAAAATCGAGCGATGCCAACTTTCCGATCCATGTGGGGTCATTTTACACGGTTCGGCGATTTGTCCATTTTCGCCGATATGTCCACGGACAGAATTCGGCGTTTTGGGCATTTTCGGCGTTTTGTCCACGATAACTAATTCGGCGATTTGTCCATTTTCGGCGATATGTCCACCGAGAGAATTCGGCGTTTTGGGCATTTTCGGCGTTTTGTCCACGCCAACTAATTCGGCGATTTGTCCATTTTCGGCGATATGTCCACCGACAGCATTCGGCGTTTTGGACATTTTCGGCGATTTGTCCACTCAAACGAATTCGGCGTTTTGGGCACGATTCGGCGTTTTGGGCATTAAAATACGATTCGGCGTTTTGTCCATTCGGCGATATGTCCAGGTCCCTTTTTAAATATTGTTAATGTAAAAATAAGCTAATTTTGGAATTAAAAAGGGTCTTCAGTGGTGGTATTTACGCATTTGACATAAAGAATAATATAAGGATATTATGATCATTTTATTTTAAGTGAGGTACGCGAACATTAAGAGAAATACAGCACAAGATTTAGACTGAGTGCCAATCGGGAGAAGAAACTGCTTCGGTGTATGATCTTCGTTGACCTAGAAAAGGTATTTGACCGAAACTCCTAGAAGTTATTTGATATGCCTTGAAAACACAAAGTTGATCAAAGATATATTCACATTATCCAAAGCATATATGTATAGAGAATGTTAAAGTTAGACTCCAGCAAGGCTCGTTCCATACCAAATCCCTTCTTGTTCAACAGTGATATGAATGCAATAACATCACACATCCAGAAAAAGTCGTCATACAATATCCTCTTTGCAGACTATATTATCCTATGTTTTGATAACTGCTGGGTGACAGCTCCAAACGTCCAATTGATTGCGTCTGAGAGACGCCGTTGGCTGTTATAAGTACCTGGGATCTATACTAGAAGTAACTAAAGACGGACGGATGTAAGAAATAGAGTGAAGCGTTTGTGGAGTAAGTGGAAATACATGACAGGTGGGATGGTTGACAAAAAGGTGCCAACAAACTAAAATAAAAACTCTCAACAGTAGTCAGACCTGCCGTGATGCATGTATGGAGCAGTGTGTTGGCCACTGAAGAAGAAGGAAGAGTAATTGCTGTATCTTGCCGAGATGAAAATGTTAAGATGGTTCATGGGTGTCACTCCCAAATAAAATAAGGAATTAGGAGATACGGAACAAGGAAGACTGTTGACTTAGGAATTAAAGCAAGACTGAGATTGTAGAAACGTACTCGCAGTAAAGAGAGGATAACCATATAGCCATAAATGTAATGGAAATAGACGACCGAAAATAACTATTGCTGAGAGAATGGCAAAAAGACACGAGTGAAGTAAATTTGACGAACTGTGACGCAAGAAACAACGAAACGGAAAATATTGAGCCGTACAACTATCCCCACTTGATGGGAAAGCAGCTAAGGGTATGTTCTTACATTTATTGTAATCAGGGTGTATACTGTATACATTAGGAATGAAGGACATTGTATGAGTTCAGTATAAAATAAAGTAGACAGTTCTTATTTTAAAGTGGCATATTTCAGAAAAGGGCGTAATAGGAGGGTTTTCTTACCTTGTAACAGAAGAACAATAACTCGCACATATATGATTTTACACGCACGGATTCAGATTTCTAAATCTAAAAAACTATAAGTGAACTAATTTTGAACTCAGAGTTACACATGCTAATAATCAAGTTTGCTACTTGGCTTGCTATTTTATTAGGGCAAGTGTAACCGATAGTTATTTTGTGTGCTAATAGGAAACTTGTTATGGTAATCCGTAAGAATTCCTTTGATTAAGTAACTAATGTAAAATTAACGTGAAATATACGGTACCCCCCACCCAAGAAAAACGCCCTTCCGTGCTTTCCAAGAATACTTCGATACTCAGCATCACTCCGTTTCGCTAATACAATGAAATGCTATGAACCAGTTATTTATCAAAAAAAAAAAAAAAAAAAAAAAAAATACAAAAAAAAATTTTTTGCCGACGACCATAGCTCAAAAGTTGATGTTGCCTTCATTTTCGGAGGATCTATCGTATGAAAACGATCCAAGACATCAGGAAGCTTCCTGGCGACCGGAATCGTGTACACATACGAACATACATCCCCCGCACAGCACGTTTAGGCACCCCCCAATACGGGGGGGATTGATCT
Organism: Agriotes lineatus; assembly: GCA_940337035.1. Lineage (NCBI taxonomy): Eukaryota > Metazoa > Arthropoda > Insecta > Coleoptera > Elateridae > Agriotes > Agriotes lineatus. The sequence continues at coordinate 849,661 of OW679194.1, read as the reverse complement.
AGTGGGCTGGGATCTTCACCAAAAGATCCGCACCGCCGAGACGAAGATTTGATATAGTGGGTTCATTAGTCGGTTGGCTCGAATTTTAGAGATATTTGACTCAGAGCGGTTTTCGATATGAGGGAATTTCAATACTTCGTACACTTCGTGTCGAAGTAATTATCATAATATCAGAATGCAGCATGGGTCTACTGAAATAATTCGGAAATAATTAAACTTATTTATTTTTGTTTTTGAAAATAGGGATTAAGGCAAAATTGCTGGTGATAATATTAATTAAAAATCGTAATCGATAAAAAGCACCTACTAAAAAAATAAAACAATTGTCAAGCCATACAAAACATGTGTACGTGTTGGTTTCAAATTTGACTTGGTACTATTATAGTGCTAATCTATTTCTTATTTATAGATCTTGGAATAGCGTGCTTGTCAAGTAAAGTATCTTGAAATGTGACCTAGCTTGGCACCGTTTGAAAGTTTGTATGATTTTAAAGTCTAATTCGCTGCTTTCGTTATTGTGCAAGACACCAATCCTATTTTGATGCGAAGCTTCATTGAATAGGCGACATTGTTCGTTGGGGGGTTCAAAACGCAGTATTTGAAAAGGCGTTCATATCGTTTTTTAAAAATTACTTTATTCACATAACTATTATATTAAGGTCTATTCAGACTGGCAAGCGGTGCGAAAGCGGTGAGGTAGCGGCAAGCCGGCGGCGATACGATCGGGGAGCGATTTTTACGAAGAAACCGCGCGGTTAGATAAAGACAAAACCATAATTTAGACTAAAATATGCAGTTTAGTACCGTCCGTAGTTGCAGGCAGATGTGATTGTGCTACATACAACATGGGAGAGCAACAAAACTTGTTAAAATATGTTAATTATTATATTTGTGTAGGTCCATTTTAGGTTTGGAAATTAACTATAGATACAGCTAAATTGTTTAATCAAATTAATTTTTACTCGCGTTTCGTTTGCATTTAAAAACTAGCTTCTTTAGACGTTTACATTAAGTTTTTAAACAGTTAATTATTTGACGAACTAAAAATAGGAGAATGTGGTTAGATTTTACAGATAAACAATGTATATTTTTTATTCTTATGATTGTATAATTTATTGATTTAATTGGGGCGGAATGAGTACATACTCCCTTTTGTACTTTTTAAATCACTCATTAATGAAACTTAGTTTATTTTCAAATTATGCTATTCGTAATAAATGTTTAACAATGTGGAAAATAATTTGTTCTGTGAATTGTTAAATATGAAATCCCGTTGGTACAAATAATTCTCAGCAACGGAATTTCATATTTGACAATTTGCGGAACAAATTATTTTCCACATTGTTCAACATTTATTACTAATCGCATAATTTGAAAATAAACTGTTTCGTCGATGATTTATTTCATTTAAAACATTACAAGAATAAAAATATGCATTGTTTATACAGTGTGGAAATAAAGTAACGGATAAACTCATTAGCTTTGTTAATATTAACTTTTATGAAAAAATGTGGAAGGGTTATAACGATTTTAATTATAGGACATACACTACAACCACGTTTATGTTGCTACGTCAATTGTTTTAAAAGTTATCACGTCATCGACTTTTTTTTAAATAACCTAGATTTTTTATTATTGATGATGGTAGTACTTTTTATGTTGTTTTCGATGATAGAAAATTTTTAATATGTTCCATTTGAAAAAAATTGAGAAAGATGGTCTTAAAGTTTAAATATCAAAAACCAATGAAATGAGAAAATAAATCTAGTTACCTACGTTTGACGGAAAGCCATTGACGGCACATTTGTTTTTATTGAAATTTAAAAAACCATTGAAAAATACAACTCGAAATTTATTATCAACTCAATTCAAAGTTAATAATGACGATGACCGTGTCTCGCTTAATTGTACCATTTTTATTAATAAAATAGTTTGCTAAAGGTAAATTCTAATTTAGAAAAAGTAAAGTAGGTAAGTACGCTTATTTTATTATGACATTTACAAATTGTTTAATTCTGACATGTAACTAATCTTTTTTTGTTTTGTCCACTGGTAACTAGATTTATTTTGTTCATGTCATTGGTTTTTAATATTGAAATTTTAAGACCATTTTTCTCGATTTTTTTCAAATGGAACATAGGTATTGAAAATTTTATATCGTTCAAAACGGGATAAAAAGTACTACCAAAATCAATAATAAAAAATATAGGTTGTTATTAAAAAAGAAGTTGATGACGTTATATCATGAAAAACAAATTACATAAGAAACTGAAAAATAGCTGAAAATATTCTCTATGGTCAATATCACTAGATCACTTCGAGATTTTTCATAAAAATGAATATCTAAGAAGCTAATGAATTTATCCGTTACGTTATGTAGAAATAATACACTGTATGTACAGTATAATCTCATTCTCCTAATTTTAGTTCGTAAAATAAGTAACTGTTTAAAAACTGAATGTAAACGTCTCAAGAAGTTAGCTTTTCAATGCTAACGAAACGCTCATAAAAATAAATTTGATTGAACAATTTATGCATAGTTAATTTCCAAACCAAAAATTAAAATATGTAATATTATGTTTGTTTACGTTATTTTTTATTAACCAATAAAGATAATTATTTTAAGTTTAATATTTATAATTGTTTTTACTTTATAATATAGAAGCCTCTCGTCTCGAGTTACAGCTTTTTGACAATTTGTATCGCTTTTTCGTATATCGTCTTTCAATAAATTTAGGAATTGTTGAAATGTATCTATCGACCTACAAAAACATTAAAAAAAATGGATTCGTCTTTTAGAAGTTCTTTGAAGGGCATGTGGAACTCTCCATCGATGTATCTAATGGAAGGAATGTCATGTCTTCGGACGCGCTTCCGTTTTCTGAGTAGAGATGCTATCACAACTAATAACTCCAACTCTTCATCAGAACTGTCTACTACTTGTAAACATTTTTAAAATAGTTATTTATACAACGAGTAGTTAAAGTGCCACTTTTTTGCACGCGCGAGAAAGTTTAAAAATGAGCCGAAGGCGAATTCTTTAAATCTCATTAGTGCAAAAAGAAGTTTTAGATATGAGTTATATCAAGGCGATCTATATTGTTCCAGGCCATGACACTGGCTCTATTGCCAGATTGTGTGCTAGGCCATTCCAAGACACACTGAGTTTTGTTTGTTTGAAATACATTCGACATTTAAAACTATTTTGACAAGGGAGTTCATATAAGTTACACAAATGCTTTTGAAGTGTTATGTATCAAGCTGTAATTCAACTTACGCTTCACCAGTTGCTGCATATGTTAGCAAGTTCAAGTTTCCATCTAATGGAATGGTGGCAGAAAAATGGAAAGAAATTTTACATTTAGAGAACTACGCTGTGACCTCTTTGAAGCCAAACTCTTAACACCCGGGAGGTTTTTCAGCTCCACGCACTGAATGCAGTTTGTTGGGCGTTGATAAAATTTGTCAAAGCGAAGAAAGCTAATTGCCCACTAAAAGTCTTGCACCACGAATGAATCCTTGCGCACTTAAAACACTCACTTCCGGCATATTGTAATTTTGCCGTCTGTATGCATATGCGCGCCTAAGTTAAATCTATTCAAATAAACTAACCGAATAGACTTATATCCGAGGGGTAAACCACCTAGCAAAAATTTGTACACCTAATGCGAAAATGGCATTAAAATGCCAATTAATGCTTTTAATGCCAGTGACAGGAATTAATGCTAAAAATGCCAAATAATGCCATTAATGCTATCAATGCCAATTAATGCTGGCCAATGCCAATAAAATGCTACTTTTGTGACTGAATTCAGTGAGGATCCCAGGTGTTTCCCTTAAGCCTATATATGTAGCTATTGGAAAATCATTAACAAGGAGATTCACTAACATTAAAACTGGTGTAATATGACAGTTGGGGGTTTAAACTGACAACTGTAAGAGTAAGACAACTAAATTTTGTACTGTAAAATAGTCTATCGTTTTTTCTTTAATTTATGAACCAAAAAGCTTTAAAGCATGCTCTGTTCGCATTAACAGAACTATATCCATTTCAGCAACATGTTCCAAGACAAAAATATATTTAAAATACAAACAAATTGCAGAAAAATAGAATAAACTGTAAGTTTCACATGTTAGCAATGTCACGATCAAAATATGTCAAAACTGAGCTGGCTAACTATGTGGACTAAATTTAAGCCAGTACTAAGTCTTAGTGAATTTTAAAAATAAAAATGTGTACAGTATTTTTCTTAAAAGTCAGTGTTGAAAAATATAAGTAAATTAAATTTTGATTTTGCTTTTCTATGCCAAGAATATATTATCAAAAAACAACTGTATCCACATTAAAAAAATTTATTCGCATTAATATTTGTACAATATAATATTAATAATAATAATAACATTACAATAATGAAATGTCTTTATTTAAAACATGAATAAATTACTACAAAAACATGTTTATTTTGGGTGGCGGTATCCAACTACTGCTTTCGGTATCTAAGGATTCCTTTTTATTAAAAATAAACACAAAAATGGGTTCTTAAAAATATAAACTTTGATTAAAAAATGTAAATAAAAGGATCAGAGTGAGGATCAGAGTAACTAATTACTAGAAATAGCAGTGGCAGACGGAGAAATTTCAAAGTGCTATATCTCGGTTGTTAGTTACGGGACCCACACCAAATTTAGTGGCTTTAATAATGGGCCCACTTAAAGGCGTTTTGTTGAAGAAAAAAATATTTTTGAAAATCGCGAAAAAAAAGGAATTTTTGGGTTTCTTAAAAATTTTGAATATTTTATTTTTAAATTAGTTTTTACCTTATTTTATTGGGAAAATTTTAATTTCAGGGAAAAAAGATTTACTAAAAAGTAGCAGTCATTTAAATTTTTTTAAAAACCCTAAATTTTTTCAGGGTCCCAAATTTCTTTTTTGCAAATTTCAAAAACACATTTTTTCTTCACCAAAACGCTTATAGTGAACCCATTATTAAGGCCTACGTCCGCCCCTGAGAAATAGCCAATCAGTGAGTTACTATAATCCTTTTTTAAATGGACAAGTTCCTGTTAGCTGAAAAGGACCATAAAATATATATTTGTTGTCAACTTCGGCTACGTCGTCTGGCTTGGGCCATGTGTAATGATCTAAATTAAGTGTTAAAAATTTAATTACACTCTTTTCAGTATTTGTTTCTATAACACGCCCTATGTACCACCGCAAATCATAAAACACGGCATAATATTCTTCTATGCCAATGTTAATCTTGTTACGTTCAGCGGGGTTTTCATCGCGTCCCAAATCTGAAAACTCTTCGCTTAAGGCATCAGATTTTAATGAAAAATCGCCATCAGTAGCAGTTGTGTCGTCACCGGAAACAACAACCCAAGAATTATTTTTTTTGTTTTTTTTTGTTTGCATTTGCATTAATTATGTTTTTTTTTGTCTTGTTTTTTAAGGGCTATCGCCCGGGGTTTTGTGGAATTACCAGTCATTCCTCTGACTCTATGTATTCTATCTGTTGATAAACGGCCAGTTTTACCACCGAAAAACCAACAGACGGCGGATTTTCTTACGACACGTTTTTGGTTGTCATTTAATACCACTTCGATATAAGGAGTCAGGAGAAACAGTTTTAGTTGGGTATAATCTTTTAAGTTTTAAGTCAGCAAAAGAATTGAAAATGGAAAGATCATTTTGGATTTCTTGGTCTTCGGCTTCAATTTGGTTTTCTTGTAAAATTTACCTATCATAGTCTATCTGGGATGTTTCTCCATATTTTGTTATAGTTTTGTCAGCAATTTTAAAATGCATACTTGGGATTAACATATCAGTTGCTGCTTTCACTTGATCTTGTAATATCATTTCCAAATCTTGAGCTGAACTTATAGCGTCATTTCTGGCCGTTTCGATTAGGAGACTTATTTGTACAGTATCGGGTAGTATTATTTCTGTTTGGATAGAATACCCCATTTTCTTGTTTTCTTCTCGAGGAAAATGATAGATTTTTCCTAGAAAAATGCCGAATAATGCCGGTAAATGCCAATTCAATGCCGATAATGCTAATCCAATGCCGATGTTGCCATGAAAATGCCAATAAAATGGCATAATGCTGTCAATGCCAGCGATGTGTACACCAAATGCCAGTGGTGGTTGGCCCTTCGCTTATATCTAAATATTACAAGGTACACATTCTCAAATTGGCTATACAGTGTGGTCCATTAAGTGTGCAACAAATGGGAATTTTTTTTATTAGTTGTACAATCGAAATTTAAATATTGCCAAAAGTTAGTGCATGTTCGATAACCATATCAGATGCCCTTAGAATGGCTTCAAGTCAAACAATATACAGGGCAGGACAAAAAATATGAAATTCGTTCAAGAACAAAGTTACCTTATTTCAAAAAATACAGCAAAATTTTATTGAGAAAAGTTGTTTAGAATCAAAAGTTATGCTCAAATACAAAGTCACGGCCTCCTATTCGAATTTTGATTCTTTTTTTGTAAGATTTTGTATAACCCCCGTATGATACATATTTTTATTATTTTGATTTTATATGTATTTAAAGTAGCCACAACCACATCCCTTTTAAATAACTTTTAGCAACTTGAAGCGTATTTGTAAAATTTACTTGAATTTATATTTTTTTAGGTAAGCGTCCACTTCATGTTTGTTGCAACGATATTTAACAGAACTTTAGAATTTCGCAAATATTCTTTTTAACAAGGCAAATGCTTTACTAATAATAATTTACATATGAAAAACTCTTAATAAAATCAAAATAATAAAAATATGTATCATACGGGGGTTATACAAAATTTTACAAAAAAAGAATCAAAATTCGAATAGGAGGCCGTGACTTTGTATTTGAGCATAACTTTTGATTCTAAACAACTTTTCTCAATAAAATTTTGCTGTATTTTTTGAAATAAGGTAACTTTATTCTTGAACGAATTACATATTTTTTGTCCTGCCCTGTATATTGTTTGACTTGAAGCCATTCTAAGCGCATCTGATATGGTTATCGAACATGCACTAACTTTTGGCAATATTTAAATTTCGATTGTACAACTAATAAAATAAATTCCCATTTGTTGCACACTTAATGGACCACACTGTATAAATGTAAATATTAATTATTGGAAATAAGCTTAAATGTAGCTGGGCCAAATCTCGTGTCAATATTCATTTTAATTCTACCTAATGTTTAGCTCTTGCGTGACTAATATATTAATATTACACACAATAAATTTCGTACTATATTTCTGTTCCAGTAGGAAATTTAATAAATACGTTTGTCCAATATATGCAATTGTAAATATTTTACGTTAGTGCTTTGACTAAGGAAACAAATTAGTATATCTATTCATCAACAAGAATGCACTCGTATTTCTGATTGGACACAAATAATATTATTGTTTCCATATGCAAATCGAGTTAGCAGCTACACGCGATTGTTGAAAAGATCCAATCAGGCAGGACTGGTTTGCTTTTGAAATATATTTAACTAGCTGTTACCCGCGACTTCGTTCGCGCGAGGTTCGTTATTTGTGTATTAAATAATGACTAATTATTTTCTGTCATCCCATCCCATCCTATCCCCGTCCCCATCCCTTTCTCCGTACCCGTCTCCGTACCGTCCCATACCGTCCCCTCCCCTCCCCTCCCCTTCCATCCCAACCCTCCCCTTTCCTTTCCCTCCCGTCCCGTTCCATCTCGTCTCTTCCCGTCCCGTTCCTTCCCGTCCCGTTTAGTCCCGTCCCGTCCCCTCCCCTTCCATCCCACCCCTTCCCTTTCCGTCCCGTTCAGTCCCGTTCCGTTCCGTCCCGTCCCGTCCTCTCTTCCATCCCATTCCTTCCCTTTCCGTCCCGTCCCATTCCGTCCCGTCCCTTCCCGTCCCGTCCGTTCCCTTCCAGTCCAGTCGCGTCCCGTCCCGTCCCATCCAGTCCTATCCCGTCCCGTCCCGTCCAGTCCCGTCCTGTGCCGTCCCTTCCCTTATGTCATGTCCACCATCTTGGACTTAAAAATAAATGCCATTTTCGTTATTTGTATATTAAATAGCCTAATGACTAATTATTTTCTGTCATCCCGTCCCATCTCGTCTCCGTCCCCGTCCCTTTCCCCGTCCCCGTGCCTTTTTCCGACTCCGTCCCCGTCCCATCCCGTTCCCTCTCCTCCCATCCCATCCCTTCCCGTCCCGTCCCGTCTTGCCCCCTTCCTTCCCATCCCTTCCCTTTCCTTCCCGTCCAGTCCCGTTCCCTCCCCTCCCAACCCTTCCCTTTCCGTCCCGTCCCGTCCCGTTATCTTCTATTTTCACCTTCAGGAGACAAATTTTTAAAACTGTGAATGACTTAGTTCAAAATTTGTTCTTACAAAATTCCAACCCCTTTTTTACCCCTTTAGGGGTTGAATTTTCAAAAATCCTTTCATAGCGGATACGTACTCCCTTTCGCAATCAACGTCCCAAAAAACCTCAATAACGACACCCATTTCGATTTTTATGCTTATTTACCCCATTTCACCCCCTAAGGGGTTGATTTTAGGAAAATCACGAAATACGTGTTTGCTTATTTGTTTTTAGGAATACTCCTACGAAGTTTCAAGTCGAAATGTCTATTTAATATTATTTCTCCATACAAAATTGGAACCCCCATTTTACCCCTTTAGGGGTTGAATTTCGAAATATCCTTCCTTATTCCTTGTATACATCATAAAGGGAACCTCTGTGCAAAATTTCAGCTTTCTAGGTCCAAGGGTTTGGGCTAGGCGTTGATCAGTGAGTGAATGAGTCAGGACTTCTATTCTTATATATAAGAAAATGTATGTATGAATAGTGGAGCTTGCACATATCTTTATAGTTTGTATTACTATCAGCTGGATTTATATTCGTGAAGAATATCTTATTTAAATTTCTTGTTAAATATACGATTCCTTTACAGGCTTAATTATAGATTAATGAGTTGAGCAGTTCAAAGTGTATGGTTTTGAAACTTACATTAAATTCATGGCCAATTGCAGTTTCAATTTGACAAACAGAGCCTTTAGTGGAAATGTTTTCATTGTTTGAATTTTATTTCACACTGGACTTTTCAGTAACTATGAATCAGATATTGCACAAAATAACTGAAATGCGTTGAAAAGCCTGTACTTTGCGAAACAACGCCACGTGGCCATTCAGTATAACGGAAGGGATGGCCCTATATTTCGAAGGGTGCAAATGGTCACCTGCAGGCATAAATGAGTCGTTTTGGTGTAACGCACTGGGGAATAGAAGGGTCCGTTAACACGCAGTAGTACAAAAATCAGAAAAGCAACTGATTGGTTAAACATCAGTTTGTATGTCATTTCGTCACCTTGTAATAAAGCATGTGTGATTTTAACAATAATTATTTTACCGAACACACATTATAGCATGGAAAATCGACTTCTGAATCATGTACTAATAGTTATTTATGCATCAAGGACCAAAAATTGGCTTTTTATGGACGATGCCTGCAATTGCTGGCCGAGGCGATAGTCGAGGCAAGCAATCAGGCAAGGCGCAAAATTAATGGTGTCTAAAAAAGTGACATTTTTGGTACGCAAATGCGTCCGTAAAATCACATTTTATAGGGAGGTCGACGGAAAATTGTTTCATAAATGACATTTACAAAATAGTAATTATGCAGTATATGTATAGACAGCAGTTGACGATTACAAAGCGATCGTCAGTAAAAATATACAGGGCGGCGTAAAAGTAGGTTCCCTAGAGAACAACCTGCGAGAACAATGTATTGCTGCTCAGAAAATTTTAAATGTCAGTAATGTTGCGTCAGCTCGCACTATTCAAAAACTAGAGATCAGATTGAAAGACACAAAAAACACTACATACAAAGAGCAGTCAGTTGAACATACACTAACTTAGTCCTGAAAACCTCTAGTTGGGTTTCTAATGCTGCAGGACCTTATTGGATGACCAAAGGGGTTGTAAGATTTTGTGAAAAAATTATGAATTACGAACTAAGCACATTTCTATCTTTATGCATTTTTAAATAAAGAAAATTGTCAATGAAATCCAGAAATTCACCAAAAGCCTCTCTACATAAATAATTACAGTCTGGTGCTCCATTTCTGTTCCATATTTTGGTCTTGTCATCACCACTTCCTTTATGCAACAGTCGTAAGTGAATTAATGCTTGAGGTTACGTGGCCGAGAAGTTAAAGCCGCGTTAGAGCGCGAGATCGAATTCCCACCGCCTGCAGAGTTTTTTATTTGCAAATTGATGTAATGCCCATAACTAAGTGTTTCCTTTTATTGTTTCAGTATTATTAGCGACGTTAAGAGATTTGTACCTATCGTGTGACTGTACTTGCGGGAGAAATTCCGTGTAAACTCCTCTATAAAGTATGATAAAACATTTTCATCAGGTATGGCTATGGAATTGTTCCTCATTTATGAATGCAACTATGTTTATACTTAAATGTCAAACTTGACGTTTGATTTTTAAGTAACTTATAGAGTTACATTCATAAATTAGAAACTATTCCATAGCCATGCTAGATTAAAATCATTTTTGATCATACTGTAAGCTTTTTACAATAGGTATGATCCTTTTTAGTGTTGATTTCTATACTTAATGATATGATACTAGTAATGACGTACAAATAAAACGGTTAAACAACACATCAACAGGATATTCACAAAATCACGTAACGTGTATGGCGTATATTACATATAAAAAACCAATATTAACCCTAGAAAATGAAAAAAAATCGCTTGTCGTGTTAGTAGCAACAGCTGTTTTAAGGATGGCGTTTTAAATAAGAAACAACCCACAATTGTTCCTCTCTTTTTATTGTACTGCGTGGTGCTGCTATCTACAGTAGTAAAGACAAACTCGAATTTTCCATTGTAAAAGATCTACCTCTATTTCTACCCCTTAATTAAGGGTTTGTTTCTCTGCTGAGCAGGTGCCGTGTGCGTGAAAGTGCAAATATAATAATTACAGAACTTGAAAAACTTGTATAATTATCTGGAACATTTTTAACTCCGATCAAGTGCCAGGTATCCATCGTAGCTACTAGACCATTTTGGATGTTGCTTGCTGTTACAAATATTTCATTAATGCAAATGAAAAGTTCATTGTACAGAAGAAAATTAATTTTAAAAAGTATTCTGCTCTCGGGAATTGAACCCGGCCTGCTGGGTGAGAGCCAGATATCGTAACCACTAGACCAGTGTTCCCCAAACTTATCTAAAGCGCGACCCCTTTTTGTTAAATAATTTGTTTGCGACCCCCTACTTCTACCTACTCATAACTCAAACCAAAATCGCCTAACTAAATTACAAGTAATTGATTGTCAAATTTTATTTTACTTTAGTGTTGAAGTTTAAATTAAATAAATTAAAAATTAAATTCAACAGTTATTTGAATTGCGATCTGTCCCACTAGTAACTAGTAGTTCTTCTGCCAGACTACCATTTACAATAAAAATAAATTATAAATAAAAAATCGACTGCACATTGTAGGTACATCGCGATACTTTTCAATTTCCACGATATTCGCGAAAGGCTACTCGCTACTAAATGGCACTCTGGAACGTTCTAGAATAAGGTTACTAAATCATATCTTTGTTATAAGGTACCGCCAGCTGTACAAACATATATCTTTTGTCTCTTTTAATTTGGGAAAAAGCTATCAATTGTCTCACTCTCACTTTCACTTTCTTACAATGTTCTGTCCTTTATATTTTGAGGGAACAAAATCTTGGAATGGAATGGCGATACCTTTATATGTATTTAATGACCTTATTCTCGAAGCCTCGGTGTGGCTTTATATAAGCAGCGAAGTGCAATAAGACTTCAGTTCCAAACAGGGCGTTGTGGTGATTGCGGTAGTGGTAGTGAGTAAATGTTTTACTTTATTTATCTCTTTCATTTTTACGGACTTAATATTTAGTTTTATGTTTCATTTGGATACTGGATACTCACAATTGTTCGTTGCTGGTTCTAATGAAACGTTGAATTTGTAATAAATTAAGCAAGAAAGTACATATTACGTAAAAAATAAATCTATTACATTATTTGTAAAAATAACATATTCATTTGTAATAACTATATGTGAATATATAAACTACAGTTAAATTTTCAGTTATAATATATCAAGGAAAATTTTTGACCAAAAGATTGTTGCTTTGGTAAACGTTTGAGGCAAATTACATGATCAAAATCCCGAGCGACAGCGAGGAATTTTGTCATTACATTTGCCGAGGACATATACACACATGTAAAGAAAAAGTCTTGACTCCAAATTTTACCTGCAAAATAATGAGACCAAGATATATTCGATCACTTAAAAAAATGTAAACTGTCAAACAATTGTCAGAAAGTTTATTAAGATTTCCTGTTTGTATTTGTATGTTCTTTAATTCAAATTTCTAATAATGCACTGGCAAATTTAAATTTTCTGCCATTTGTGCCCATTGCATGTTATTCAAAGCTAGCCATGTTTACAACCTTACATCTGTGAATGCCTGACCTATATGTGCGATATTTGTGTGGAAATTGTATCGGGTGTGTACAAAACCAGCACGAAACTCCGACATTTGCCATTGTAATGTTCGCCTTAAATGACAACCGCTTCAAATATTTTAGAAAACATTTATTCTCAAAAAGTAAACGTCAGAAATAGCTCAATGAGGTCTTAAATTAAAGAAAATTGTATCTTCCTGTAAGCTGTTTTACAGTTTCTGTTTTCTATTTTGCTCAAGTAAATTTTACTGTTGAATGGCAAAAATAAAAATGGAAAATGGCTACAAAAGCGTCGATATTTTAATAGTGTATTACGTAACAAGAGTTGTAAATGGCATATTACGCACGACTGGAAAAGTTGCGTACGAACCGCGTAGCGGTGAGTGCAGTAATTCCAGGAGTTCGTAATTACTTTACAACTCTCGGGTTGTGTACTATACTTTTTCTACGACCACACTCATGTCGTTAAATGAAAAAGAAATGTTTAATTGACTGTCAAATCATTACTGTCACACCACCTTAAAAATTATGCGGCTACAATCACAGCTCTGTACCGCTTCGTACAAACAACAACTATAAAATATACGTAACTATAGTAACCAAAGCGAAAAGGCATTGTTACTACCAACATAATAGTCACTATATCCTTAATCGTGCGATCGACCCACTTTACGCACGCCGTGCTTAAGAACACACTAACACAACTTGTAAGTTGTACAATTTTGATCACTTACAGTAGTGGTCGTAGAAAAATACAATTTTACCACGCAAGCGAATCTTTTACCATTTATAATAGCTATTTATGCAACAAGTGCTAACAGTTGATGTTTATGTTCGAGTTTGCATACAATATTTTTTCTGCGACCTTAAATTTTCTGTTATTAATCCATAAATGTCGATTTAACAAAGGTCTGCATTTATGACATTTATAATTTATGTCATAATAAAGAGATGGCATTGATGCGCAAGTGAATGTTTGTGAAGCCAGTACTGTCAATGTCAGTTATAAAAGGTAATTCTAACACTAGACATCTGACTTTATTCATTACCTAACGCTTTAATTATTTAAAAAACACTTTACCTCTAACGCAAGAAGTAACTAGAATAACTTTATAACCACCTCACTTCCAGTGCGAAATTGTAGTTTTATAGCTTCACTTCACTTTATAACACATGTGCTAAAAGTAAACAGCTGATCTCATTTTAAACACGCTAAATTATAAAACGTCACGTTTAGTGAAAAAAGCTAGCGCTAAAAGGCCTACTTTTAGTGGTGGTCGTAGAAAAAATAGATTACGATAATCAGCCAACATTTGTCTTTAAAATGCAGTGTTGTTTATGTCCTCACGACGCGTATAACTGGATAATAGGTGTTTTCTATGTAGCAATCTGTCCTTATTATTTCAGCATAAGCCAAACGCCAACCTTAAGCTATGCTGTAATGGAAAGACCATTCAGGTCCATAGTTCTTTATCTCTAAACTTTAATTTCTCAATCCAGTATCTTCTTCATAAGTCTTCTGGCAAAACTTTCTTCCACCTTTTTCTTGGTCTTCTTCTGTTGGTTGTACCATTCGGCTTCGGTTCTTCTCTTCTATCGTAGTTCGGTTTTATTTCATCTTACTATTCTTCTCATTATCGTTCTTTACCGCATCCATAGCTATTCTCGGAAAGTTTTAATTTATTATGCAAGTCTCTCGTCCAGGTAATTGTATATTTGTGCAAAAAAATTGATTTTCTTATTTACTTGGTGAATAAAAATAATGTAACGACCTTGTGCTTGGGCAGCTGCAAACGCGTAAGCCACCGCCGGCAGACAGCCTTGGGGCCAGCTGCGGACGAATGAGTCATTGTTCCGGAGCTTTCGGGAACGCTCTCGAGGTCAAACACTCGCGAATATGCGTCATGCATTTGCCGGAATGTACGAGCGAAATCTGGAATGTTCTAGACGGAAATTCATCGAATATATAAGCTGGTGCAGCGGGAAAGCGGACAGTTCTCATTCAGCTCGAAAGGCGTAAGCTGCTACATAAATAGACGCGTATAAAACAGCCACATAAATAATTGATGTTTAATCCAGTGTAAATAAATAGAGTGTATAAGCATACAAATCATTACTGTCAAGCCGTATATAAATAATTATTAATTAGTGTATCGTTGTTAGAGATAGTGCCTGTAGTTTATAAGTAATTCGTGTGTTTGTAAATATTAATAATTACTCGTTGTAAATAAATGTTTAATACAAGAAGCGTCGTATAATTTTTAAATAGCCCGAAACGTAAAAACGTAACAATAATAAAAACCTTGCTAGTGTAACGGTGCATATGCACAATCTGGTTGAATTTAGTGTGTGGGTGAACCTCTGCTCAAGTCGTTGGAGACCTGCGCTTCGCACGTCGGAAAGATTCAAACGTCATGAAGATTAAATATTCTTTATTGAGTATAAGTGTAAATTCACTATATATGTACTACATGTACTGTGGCGTTCCAAAGGCTATTATTGCGGAAGACTGTTGTCGGTGGCTTCGTTCCGCTGGCTCCGTATATTGCGGCAGTTGGGCAGGGTTTTAGGCAACTAACGGGTACTTTAATGCATAACGGCGTCGTCGGCGTTGCCTCTCTTAGCGTCGTGTCGTGGTAAAATTATAAAAGATATTAGCAGCAAGGAAGGCTGCATAAATAATAGTAAGAAAACAAGTTAGGATGGCTCACAAACTTACTGTTTAAAATAGTGCGGTGCCGGATTGTAATCCACTTAGAGAAGTAAAGTGAGATAAGGAGGCTGTGTAAATACAATCTTACTAATATTTAAGATATTGCGGGTCAGATCGTGCGAATTAACAGTTGGACGGGAGACAGTGTACACACAATCTTACTAACAGTTAAGATACTGCGGTGTCGGATTGTGATTCACCTAGGGAAATAATAGGTAGACAAGTCGTAGTCTGGTACAGCATTTCGCCGCATAATTCGCAGAGCTATCACATACACATTGCTTTTCTTCCCCTTGCAGCCCTGTTCACAGAGCCGTAACTAAGCAAAATGTTACTGTAGGCAAGACAACATTTTTGCGCCCCTCAGTACACTAACGATAGAGGTCACATAAAATACTAATTTTAGGGACTTCTGCATTTATTTCAGTATGTATGGTGTATATTGAAAACAAATAGGTAGGTATTCAAAACTAAATCCAACTATTTTAACTTAAAAGTTTAAAAATAAACAAGTAACTGTTAAAATAATATATGCCAAGGTTAAAATATTTGGTAGTTTGTAAAGGTGCACTATTTTTAAGTTTTGGTTACTATGCTTACCATTTCTGGAAAATTTTTAACCCTAAAATATAATGCAATCTTGGCAAATAGAACCAAAGTGGAGGTGCAATACAATGTACTTGCACTGGCGCGACGTATGTTCGTCAAAGCGTCCTATTTTTCGGAGTTGTTGGCGTATGCGTTGCAACAATGCGTATTCTTAGTTAATGCGTCAGATGATAGCTACTGTAGAATGCACTTGTTAGTTGGTTTTATCATCTTGGTAGCCTACAGCCCCTACAGCAAACAATAGATTCCAGAGGTTCTTGCTCGTGATCGATGATTACATGATAATTAAGGAGAGTGAAGACATGTTGTTCCAGCTAGGGAGCCCGCGAAAACGTGTTGCTCCGCCTAGTTGTTCTGCAGCGGGTAGCAGCCGAGCGGATTTACCGATTTAAAGTAAGTGCTGTTATGTGAAAGTCAGTAGACATCGGATACAATAGTTGAAGTTGAAGGTGCCAGGGGGACGGCCACCCTCGGTCAGTACAATTATTGTTATCATTATGCAAGTTAGTAATTTGATCTTCTTTTTTAACTGCCTGCCACCGTCAATGGGCCAAGGAAGGCTTACACTTGCACTGTTTGCACCCGAACACCGCGTTATAGTAATGGGTGAGTCGCGTACACCACTTTGATACATTTTAAAAGCATCAGCATTTGAATGTTAAATATAAATAAAATTAGATAAAAAGATAAAAGTATAAAACAATAGTTTTAATAACGGGTTTACATAATATATTACGAATACAACAAAACATACAGTGAGAATAACTGTACATGGCTGAATTATGCAAAATTAGACGTAGGGAATTTACGTAATGTTACCATGGTGTTTGTAAACAAAATAACCAGTGACTAGAGAAATTAATTGAAACTGGACTATTTCATTGCAATTTCAAAACCGACAATTGGTACTAGTATGAGTAACTTTATTAATGCTAAAATACAGTTGCCAATGTATAGTCTTACATTATTCAAACGATATATTATTTCCATATATATAAACTATCTGTAGCCTGCGGCGCATGCCGCATTTAAAGTTTCGCGCGTTAATGTGAGGTGCGCGCAGATCTTCCTGCCACGAATGCCACCCGAACTATCATCGGGGGGCAAAGACGGAAAATCGATTTGTAAGAGTATCTTTAATATTACAAATTAATTTGGCCACTCGATTTAGTTTTGTTTCATTAGCATGAATGAAATATTTTTTCCCAACTGCCATTTTGGCGCCCCTGGTCGCTTGCGCCTGTAGGCGGGGGCCTACTCTGCCTATACCTAGTTACGGCCCTGCCTGTTCAGATGCCTTTTATACAACTTATTAGCCTGCCCCCCACATTCCAAGCTGTGTAAAGGTCAACCAATGGATAAACCTAAATTGCATTGCCAAAGAAGCCCTGCGCTAATTGGCATACGTTATATAAAAGAATAAGCCAATTTAGAATGCATGGTTAAGTAAACAGTGGTTACAATACAAAGTAATTGTATTAGTTGGAATATAGCAACAACTATTTGTACAATGTGGAACTCGTGGAACCATATAAATCCTGTGCGTTACTCGAAAATGGTAATTATGACATCGTTTGTATAACCGCAATTATTGCTGGCACAAATTGTATTTAAAACTCTTATCAATTTCTAAATCCAAAGTAAATTAATATGTATGTATTATCTGTAACCTCATTTATAAAATTAAATACTGCATAAATCGTTGTTTAAACAAAAAAATTTACATGTAAAAAAATAAACTAAAATCCTAAATTTAAATAATAAGCAAAAAGAAGAAACACTGAGTAAATGATGAGAAGGCAGTACATATTACCTCATACTAATCCCCTAATATTTACTTTATAGTAAGTTTCGAAATTGTGCCATTGTTTTACTGTGTAAATGTTGCGTTCACTTTTTTATCATATTTATAACGTAGATCTTTTAATCACCTCCCTTTATATACACGATTTTGAATAAAATGTAACAATTTGCAATTATAACCACGTAGCTGTTTAGCAAGGCTAACAATTGTTTAATCGTGCCTCTGACTGGCGTAAAATCGTAATCAGAAGTTCCTGTTGTTGCACGCGGGTAGATGATGAACGATGGCCTCTTTGATAGGCTGAATTTGACATTCTTGTATACTGGCAATAAAATGATAATGCGAGCTTGCATTTCTTAAATTGCACAACGTAAATCTTCATAATATATCGAATTGCATCACTATAGAACGATTTTAATACCGGTGCGAATGCGAAAGGTGGGCGTTAATTTCACGCTGTAATTTTATGCATGCCTCGATAAAAACGGGAAACAATGGGCATTGTTTTTGAGAACAGTGGACAACAACTCTGTTTGTCCTGCACGTTATTTATAGCTACTAGAGCGATAAAAATAGATACATATTCAGATTGAAGCCGGTAAATCCTGTAGTATCTGTTTTTTCTTTGACCTTTTCCATATCTTTGTGAACGTGGACGTTTGTTATCTCCATATACAAACTTCTGCAAAATATTTGCGTTGAGAGAATGTGTATAGCCAATAATAAACAACCACATTAAAGATTACCAGAAGGTAACTTTGAAACTTGTAAATTTTTTACATTTTCTCAGACTACGTGCATTAAGCGGAAGAAGAAAATGCCTTATCAATGGAAACTGCACTTCCGTTTTTTAAATGACTTTTGATTGTGTAAGACTGTAAGTAGTAAATTAAACCATGAGGTTGCATTATTATGTTCCCTGCACTTTTCAAAACCGAATAACTTCTCTGGCTTCACTTTTAGTGCTCGGATGACATGTACTACTATGATGCGTTTCAAGTGTTAGGCCCCTTTCAGACGAAACGACTTTTCGCCGTGCGCCGTGTACGGCACAGTGCCGTGCATTTTGAAGACTATTGATTAATATGAAGCCTTTCATACGAGACGGCCACGACTTACGCCGTACACGGCCGCCGTGAGCACCACGGCGTTTATCAAGCTCGGACACGGCGCCGTGCCGTACACGGCGTCTTGATATACATTGTGGGATATGGAGCCTTTCAGACGGAACGACTTTCCGCCGGTGAGATGGCGTCTCTCATATTGGTATTTCGTCTAATGAGTTGTTCTTGCACTTTATTCGAATGTTGCTATTAACACTCTAATGTAATCGAGTCATTCTCAGTCATCTATTACACAATACTGAAAAGTGAGATACCATTAGAAGCCTACATACAGGGTGTTTATAAATCGTAACATCGTTCATAATAGGGATATTGAAAAAACTTCGTTTTGTTTTAAATACCAGTACGTAGCCTAAAAATTGTAACCCAATTTAAACCATGACCTTTTATTTTTGCGTACCGATACACGACTTTGGTATTTTTAATGGAACATCCTGTACATTTTTAAATATTTTAAATCAGTGCTGTGGTAGTATGCTTAAAATAAAATTTGGAAAATTATTATTTTGTTTTAAAAAATGCCCAAATTAGTCCATGACACCCAAAATCACTAACAATCGAACAAGAAATGCAAAAGAAAGTTTACCTGGATTGCCTCATCGTCGAATTATCGCAGCACACGTACTAAAACAATTGAAAACGATGTTTTTTAAATGAAATAATTATGTTCGCATTATATTTAAAATAAAATAAGTTTTTAAAGGCGAAATGAAATGGCGAATATGGATCATCGTTGGAAAGTTTATTGTTGTAGTTTTCAACTGTTTAATGAAACTCATATTGTTCCATTTAAAAAACAAAGTTTTAAATGGTGTTAGTGCGTTTGATGCAATAATTCGACCATAAGGAATATTTGGAGCCAAGTGGAGGTTCTTTTGCTTTCCTTGTTCGATGTTTAATAATTTTGTGTAAGTCATGGCCTACGGCACTAAAAAATTTTTTATTTTAAAAAAATAATGAGTTCTAAAATTTTTGTTTGAGCATCTGTCAAAGTATTTTTACGCTGATTTCAAATATTTATCAATATACGGGGTGTTCCATTAGAAAAACCAAAGTCGTGTCGCAAAAATAGGAAGCCATGACTTAAACTGATTTATGACAGTTTATAGGCTGAATACTGGCATTTAAAACAAGAAAAAAGTTTTTTCAATATTTATTATTAATGAAGTTACAAGCTGTCCAGCGATATACAAACACCCTAATACCTCACGGCCTATAACACGCCGTCATGTTCACGGCGAAAAGTCGTGTGCTCTACGGCGCATCTTTGGAATGCACGGCACTGTGCCGTATACGGCGCACGGCGAAAAGTCGTGTCGTCTGAAAGGGGCCTTACAGAATATGTTTGAAAGGGTCATGGGATACAAAAAGGGGAAAATTGCCAAGTGTGAATATGGTTTTTTAATCATCTTGAGCCAAGTTCGTGTTAGGTCAACAGTTAATGACCTTCGCATGATCGAAACTATTCCTATAGTGAGAGCATTGGATGATTATGTACATAATTATCATTTTTTTCTAACGTTCAACCATTAGTTTAAGGCATGTATGTAGTTACATTACCTTAAAAAGTACTGCTCGGAGCTGTATGAAACCACATTTATAAAATCTTATCGCTACAGTGTTTTAAGCACATATTCCTGCCTGCCAAAATAATGATGCAACGTCCACAAATTCTAACCAAAGAGATTCTCACAGTACTTACGCAGTTTTAGGTGTATGCATAAAACTGTTCAAATATAAAAAACAACAATGTATGTACATGTAGTCGGAAATTTGGCCCCTTAAAATGCGCTTCTAAAATGGTGGGCTGTGCACTCGTATAGCTTTAAAACAAATGCACTGAAGCCAGCTTGCTTGTTGGCAACGGTGGTTTTGATATTCGAAAGCAAAATCTCGAATTTATAGAAAATGTTTTAAAACATGTTGGCCAAAAAATGTAGTACAGTACTCGGTACGTTAAGAAGCATCTTATTTCATTTTGGAACCATAATCGTGTTTTTCTTCAAACGGCAGTAAAATATGGCATTATACTGCTGGATTGAGGATGCTAAACTGTCACTTTATTGCCAAGCGGCAGATAATATTATCTGCCGCTGACGAGATCAAGTAATTTTCTTCGAATTTTGTTCACAAAGTTGTAAATAATTTGTTATAAAAACGTTTGAAGAAAAAATACTATATGTTATTCGGAGCAAAAGTATCTTTTTCTTCAAACGGCAGTAAAATATGCCATTATACTGCTGGATTGATGATGCTAAACTGTCACTTTATTGCCAAGCGGCAGATAAAGTTATTATCTGCCGCTGACGACTTTATCTGTCGCTGACAACTTTATCTGCCGCTCGTCAGCGGCAGATAATATTATCTTTGTATATTAATGACAAGTAGGTCAACCAATGGTACAGAGACGTGCTGCCGCCTACCGTAAAAATTATTTACTAAAAAAGGTACGAGACTCGGCTAATTTGAACGGGAACGTTGCGAAATATTTAGCCCTTCCGCTTCAACAGAACGGTGAGTCACAACATTAGTTATTGTTTTGTGGTCACAATCACGATCCCAATAGTCTGGAGTACGACCTACGGGGCGCGGTGTAATATTTACGGCTACTCAGCAGGTTCACGTTGACACTTTATAAGTGACGATTATTGACGCATGGGTATTGTATTACAGCACATTAAAAGATCGGCATTTTTAAATTTGGTTTATGTTGAGATGAACCAAAGATATGAATAGAAAATATACGTTTTTCACTAAACAGACCATTTTATAAAAAATCTGGTGTGATACACTCACACAACCTTCTTTTACAGTGATCTTATAATTACTCAAAAATTTCATTTTTAATTTTTAAGCATTTGTCAAAAATTACAAATTCTACAAAAACGGTACAAAATAGAGCGTTAGTTCAAAAGACAAATATACAGCAGAATTCAAAAATGTAATAATATACCGGGTGTTCTCTATAGGAGTTAATAAAAAAATAGAAAAAAGACAAAAGAAACCCACTTTAGAAGTATTCAACTGGAAAATCACCTATCTCACGTCAATGCACATTAAAAATGTAATAAGAATGTAAAGTTTGAAAAAAATCGTTAAAGCCGTTTTTGAAAAAATCGAAAAAAACTGAAAAATCACAAGAGTCAACACCTACTTCCGGTTATGCGATTTTCTTCAAAAGCTTGCTGTCGCATCTACATAGTACACAAAACTTATATATGAAGTTTCAACGCCATACCTCTTTTCGTTTTTGAGATACTCTGTACAAAGACAGACAGACCAATGAAGAAAAACATGTTTTTTGGGTTCAGGGGACTCTAAAACGTGAAGATCTGTTGAAAACTCAATTTCGAATTTTTGGGGTGAATCCAATACTTCCTTTATCGTAAAAGGAAGTAAAAATTAAATAATTATCGCAACAACCTCACAAATTCTCAGTTTCGATTAGGTATTTTACATACCTATTTTATAATAATCATCGATCCAAGATTAGGGGTACATTAGTAGGTCAATTAATAATAATTCACTCTTATTTAATTACTCTTGAACAACTGCATTGTAATTTGTGATCCGTCATTAGGGTTTCCAAGTCCCGGGACCAAAAGTGTTTTCGGGACTTACGAGCTAAATTTCAAGTCCCGTGACTAGTCCCGAAGATCCCGAAAATGGTCCCGAAAGGAAAATAATGCTCAGGTGAAATTTCCGAATGCAATTTCCAAAGAAAAACTAGTGTTTTAAGTTAAATAAAGTATTTCTGTGCCGATAATTAGCGTTGGGGCTCGTCTACAACTTCATTGCTTTCTTTTGGTACTAAAAATGTCTGTCGCTCTTCATGTTTTGCTTTTCTTTGAACTGCAAAGTGTTTGTGTAATCCTTTCGTCAAGCTACCTCTGATTATGATAAGTTTGTAGGCACCAAATTTACATTTCGCCAATTGTTTTATCTTCAATATATAAAATTGTCACCATATTGACTTCAAATCGTTTTTTAGTGTAGAAGGAAGGCAGGTTGCGAATCGGAATTCATTCTAATTGTAACGCTTTAGCAGACAAATAACGAACACACTTAAAACCCAAAAATATAAATTATTCAGCTTCTTCGCACATATCTCAATCCAACAAAAAAACAAACAAATACATAAATAGAAGAATATATGCAAATGTGGCTGAAACAACACACAGGTTTAATTCTAACCTACCGAAAATAATACCTCTCCTGCCTACGCAAACTGCACCGAACGATTCCAAAACATACGTGACCAAAACAGACGAGTCGAATGGCAAAAACTGATATCAGCTGTCAAAATATTGACAAGAGCACTGACCGAATATCGCGCAGTGTCGGGTTGTCGGGTATGTTCGTCATATCGCTAGTCCTATTTCTTTCCCGCTTCACCCCTTTAGCAACGAAACAAACCATGGACTTTTAAAGGTCCATCGCCATCTGTCCGTCTTGGTCCAACACTACTGGAAATAGCGCGAGGTTGGACTACTTGTGATTAATATACAAAGATATTATCTTCCGCTGACGAGATCAAGTAATTTTCTTCGAATTTTATTCACAAAGTTGTAAATAATTTGTTATAAAAACGTTTGAAGAAAAAATACTGTGTTATTCGGAGCAAAAGTATCTTTATGTGGCTCGGCTGTACTCGCAAGCTCGGCAGATAACCCGTCCAGCCTCGCCACATAAAATATAACTTTTGCTCCTAATAACATAATATAGTATTATTGGCCCTCTATAGGGCCTATAAAATTGCTAAGCAGTAGTATAGCAACACAAAAAATGCATAGAAACCATATATCTAATACTTACTATATTGCTAGCGGCTATGAGTGGGAAACTGACCAAGGAAGTGAGACAGACAACCAACTCTTCAATGTATAATGGTGAGCTGTGCGCAAGCACGGCGGCGTCGTCCGGCCAATGGGGAAGTGGTCAAGTTTAAAATTCGCTTCAAAAGGCGGAGTTCGAATTCTCACGCATGCGCACGAGACGCGTTATACTCGTAATAAGCTACGGTTTCCTAGGAATGCGGTGCCGTCATATAGCGGCCGTAAAATTGCGGCGCTGACGTCAGGTAGCGTTGGTAGAAAAAAGCGGTCGTTGTTGCGGTGGACATTGCTGTAAAGTTAAAACAACGTAGTGACGCCGCGACAGTCTTTCGAGAAGTGTTTAAGCTTTGTTTGTTCGGGCCGCATTTAAGAAACTTATGATAATACAAACACTGAATGATGAACTCAAATGATCTCTTTATTAACAAAATACACCTAGTATAAAAAAATTTAAAAATAAAAGACTCATTAATAGAAATACTCAGTGTTCGGAATGTAAACTTTGACGAACCGGAACGCTGTCGGGGGGACCGGGGGGTATGCCCCCGGTGCGCCGCAGACGAAAATTTTGGCGGAAAATAATAATAATGTTAATAATATGTGTTTTTTCCGTCAATAGTCGACACAAACCAGTTTAATTTAATATTTTATTTCAAAGTGAAAAGACCCTAATTAAAAAAACAAAAACGGTATAAATACAACAAAATAAATTTTATTCATTTCCTTCTAGAAGAACTCAATAATAGGCAATAAAATCAAAATAATTCAACAAAATTCAAAACTCTAAATATTGTAAGGTACCTAACATAGCAGATATTGTATTATCGATCTTATTTTATGTTTTTCGGTCCTTCTTGCTATTTTATTTACTGCAATAATCAAAGCTGTTTTAAATAAAATATATTGCTTACTAAATCTTTTAAAATCTAGATCAATACAAAACCAAGATCAGGATTTTTTTCCTCTGACGCCACGAGATATAAAATTATTAAAACAGTACTACATTATTCTTTAACCTTCGTAATATGTACCTACATTGTTTTCTGTCTAATGTTATAATATGAGACTATATTCAGATTTCAATAAAAATATTGAATATCAAAATATACTAATATTTTGAGATGAGATGTAGTTTATCACTGTTATAAACAAAAAGGTCTACATAACATTAATGTATTCAAAATATAATATAATAAACCACTAATAAAAAAACATACTACTACGTAATTCAAGCATACATGCTGAGTTTAAAATTTAAGCTGGTAGCTATGAAAAGACAAACGTCTGTTTCTCCCACACTAAGGAATATTTTAATGATACGTATGTTTTACTGTAATACACAACCGTAGAATACATTCAACTCTGATTGCAAAACAGGTGCAAACATAATTTTAGATAATCCCGGAGACAAGCTGTTGTCACAAGACGAAGACAATATTTACCTAAGTACCAAGACTCTTGGTTTTGGTTATAACATTTGAGAAAAATCTGTAAAGGGGTTTATACGAAACTTCCCTGATGCGAATTAGATCAATTTGAAAATTTTAAAAAATGTAGCCCACTGGGGTTTGAAGTCCGCCGCATCTGCGTAGCGATTGTAATCTCATCGACTTGTCGTACTGTACCATCCAGTCTTATTGAAATGAGTGCGGCGCGCGCCTTTATTTAACGGAACGGTCTTATTGTTGAAACGCTTTGACTCTTTTGTGACATTATCCTGTATCTGTTGAGTCCTATTTTCGGCAAATGTAAAGCCTGGCCTATGTGAAAATTATTACTTCCATGTATTTCAAAGTTAACTCAAAAATTAACGAAACTTAATTTTTTAAGGTGCTTACCCTGTTTATATTTGTCTGAAATGTTCACAGTTTCATGCCAGGTAAATATATAATCTGCATGAAAATATCGTCATCCTTCAACAAATAGTTGAGTTATACTGCCAATAGACAGACAGAAGGATTGAGAAAACCTGTTTTTCGTCATCTAGAGACCCTGAAACGTAGAGATGTGAAGAAATCTCGCTAGGTGATTTTTTCGCGATTACAATTTTAGAAAAAGACGAATTTTGCTCAGCCTAAGTTTTAATTTTATATTTCCTCTTTCTCTAATTGGTGCACTATGTTACAATCAGAAATCTGTCGCAGTGAATTCAGATCAGACTATTGCGCTAAGGTTGCTGATAAATTGTACCGTTGCAATCATTTTGTGAACGCGGCTATATTTGCCTCTTTCTTTTCCATCTCTTTTTGGAAAAATTTTCACGAAACGGAACGGATTTTGATGAAATTTCACGAGACGGAACACCTCTTGATAATATTTCACGAACCGGAACGCCGTTCCGGTCCGTTCCGGTACATTCCGACCACTGGAAATACTATAAAAAAGGACGGCGAAATATATATGTGGAAAAAGACAATTTAATGAGAAATAGGGTACAATGAGGCTGCTCTTGGAATTTTTAAAAGTCAACA
The DNA here is from genome assembly GCA_940337035.1 of Agriotes lineatus. Taxonomy (NCBI): domain Eukaryota; kingdom Metazoa; phylum Arthropoda; class Insecta; order Coleoptera; family Elateridae; genus Agriotes; species Agriotes lineatus. The sequence continues at coordinate 823,598 of OW679194.1, read as the reverse complement.
TGTAAAATATTTGAAGGGCCGCGGCCGTACAAGAATGTGTGGCGCGCCGCATGCGGCCCGCGGGCGGCCTGTTGCTCATCCCGGATCTAGACCTAGCATTATTAGTATATTTGGAAGATAAGGAGTAATCGGAAGACGAAAACCATAGTTTGTGCGTCGCCATCTGCATTGCAAGGAGGAAAATTTCAGGCAATACTTTCGCTTAACAGCAGAATTGTTTGATTATGTACTGAATCACATAAGAGATGACTTAACTTCTAAACCATATAATAGCAACAAAAAGCCTATATGTCCAGAAGAAAAGTTATGTATACGTGTGAGGTAAGTACACTGAATTACACACAATGTGATGTCTTTTTAGCTGTAATATACAGTGTCCGCCAAAAAGTCGGCATAATTTGGTAAATTTTTTTATTTTTCAAAAAAACTTTTTACGTCAATAATTTGTGCTTGTCTAAAAACCTATTTAGCCCCTATCATATATGCCGAATGATTTTTACTTGTTTAGAAAATGGAGTTTTTCGAAATTGTCAAAATCCAAAAAGTGGAAATTAAGTAAGATTTCAATGATATTTTTTTAGAGTGTGTTATTTTTAGCTAACTGAACAATTTCAAGCCCAGAAGACACCTATTTTTTGAAAACAATTTAAATATTGTAAAACTACACTTGCCGCTATACACTAGACACACCGTCAAAAAACGTTGTTTGAACTGTTTCTACCGTACTGGCCCACCGCTTCAAATGAGACGGCACCGCTTTATTACGTTCGATGTGCGCTACCGCTCTTTTGGAAAACACTTCGCTTGTTATTATACACGACACCGTTTTTCGTGACGTCACCCACCGTATTTTTACGGCCGTTAAATGACGGCACCGCTTCCTAGGAAACCCAAGCTTAAGTGAAACTATGTCGGCGCCGTAATGTTTTCGGGCGTTCCGAGGCCCCTACTAGCAATGTATGTGTATTATATATATACCGCCAGCACAACGATGACGCAGTAGTGTGTAGTCAAAATACCGAGTTTTTGAATTTTGTCCGTTTTGAGAACCAAAATTAAATAAAACGGTGTATGTATTACGTGCGAAATCCCGATTATAGCACTTTGGAAATTTAAAGTTCTCCGTTTCGCGTCGCTCTTTAAACATTTTTTCGTGCTATAATCTATTGATTATGCCCTTAATACATAAATAACTATTACAACGCTCGATTTTATTAAAGCACTCCGTCTCGCAAATCCCTGATCGTTGAGGCGCGAAGCACGTATTACTTAAAACACGCAGTGTAAAATAAATAATAATGTTTACAACAATGGAGCAAGACAATAAATTTTTCCACTAAAAATTTCTACATTCCTACACATTTCATATGTGAAAAATGTGTATCTATGTGCAATAGTTTTCAAAATACCTTGATGATGGAATGTATCCCGCTCTTTTCCGGCATGCTTTGTTTAAACAATTTCTGTAGCATTTGTTCAAAATAATTAACCGCGCGAAGCGAGAACTTTTAAAACGTCTGGGCGAAAATCAATTGCCCGGTATACGTATGTTCCACACAAAATAGTATATTGTGTATCTAGGACGAAAATGTAACATTTACAGACGACTGTGAATATTGTTGGGCGAGGAGAATGTCGAGCCCAACAACACAGGAGTCTGGGAATGTTGCTTTTTGTCCAAGATACACATACAATTTTTCCGCCGATCGATACGAGTAATTAAAAAAAGATTAGAAAATAGTAAGTACTCGAATATTCCCTGCCTAGGCCGGGAATATTATTCCTGTACAGTTGTATTGTAAATTACCTAGCAGCGGCTGATGTAATGGAATGTTTGACTTTGCTCAACAAAATTTGAGTCAAACATTCCATTACATCAGCCGTTCCTAGGTAATTTACAATAAAACTGTACAGGAATAATATTCCCGGCCTAGGCAGGGCATATTCGAGTACTATTTCCTATTTTTTTTAATTACTCGTATCGATCGGCGGAAAAATTGTATGTGTATCTTGGACAAAAAGCAACATTTTCAGACTCCTGTGTTGTTGGGCTCGACATTCGCCTCGCCCAACAATATTCACAGTTGTCTGGGAATGTTACGCTTTTCGTCCTAGATACACAATGACTAATTTCTAAAAAATGATTCCTACGATTTTAATCATTTTTACAGACGACATTCACGAGATATCTGTGTGGGTGGTGGTGGCTGGTGGAGTACGATTTCATACAGGCGAGTTTCCATGACTATTCAATTCACCTGTCATCTGTCAAAAAGTGACCAATGAAAATCCAGAATTCTGACGTTTCTTGACCAATCAAAAAAATATCAGTGGATATATCTTCCTAGAATGTATTCAAGTGACTATTTTAAGCAAATGTGATTTTTATTAGAAAAAGTCAATATTAGTGTTCTGTTACTATAGAAATTGCATAGTTTGTTGCTAGATTTACTGAAAACTAATTTGAAAAAGTAGTTTGGTTCATTAAATAGTCCCTCGAATACCATTCTTAGCCAAAGTTAAGTAGATTATTTTTGCGGTGGTATCACTACTCATGTCCATTGTGCTTGGGATTAGGACTCGTGCTATTGCACTCGTCCTAATCGTACCAAAGCGCAATGGACATTCGTGACACCACCACAAAAATAGTCGACATAACTTTGACTACTCATGGTATTATAAGTGATTATTACACACAACTGTCACATGACTGATATCATCTAATGAGAACCATGAATTTTTTTGAAAATCGACCAATTCCGAGCTGATTACCTGATAAGCTCCCTGGGGATAATTATCAAGCGGTAAGCGCCGCGCCGTAGGACTGATTATCGACCCCGTAGATAGTGTCATAATTATAAATTGAAATGTAAGAAAGGAGCAATTACGAGTTTTGGCATTATTAGATCAATTTTAAATAATATCGTATATCATATCGTATACATGTTTTGTGTAATAATCTTCAAAACATAAACGCGGGCAACATAATTACATATAATTTTGCCCTTGCCAAGAGTCATCGTGCTGGTTGCCCTTAGAAAACTGCCCTCGGGCAACCCCCTGGACAGTTTTCATTGCAACCAGCACTCAATCCTTGGAGTGTGCAAAATTATCGGTAAGTATGTCTTGTTATATTACTATTGAAACTTTACGGTTTTCTATGAAGCTTTAAAACGATGGTACCAGACTGTGGTTTCACTGCAATGCACCGCTCGCTGTAAGCAGGCCCAAATACTCAAAGATAATAAAAAAATGACAAAAATATTTTCAGTAATAATGTATTAAGGGCAAATGCTTTTGCCGGTAAAAATGTTTTACGAAAGTATTTTGTTTTGGCAATGTCACAAGACAAACTAACTTGATCAAATTCCCGAGCCGAAGGCGAGGGAATTTGTCAAAGTTAGTTTGTCGAGGGGCATTGCCAAAAAACAACAAATCGTGAGTAAAACATTTGCCGAGCAAAATCAAGAGCCCGTAATACATTTTGTGGACTATTTCCCAAATATCGGTTCATTTTGACATTTATACTGATGCGCAATGACAGTTTAAATGACGTTTCTTAAATACCACCTTGATTAAAACAACATATTTGGTGGTTGCCGTGGATGCAAGTGGCAAAAGAAACTGACAAAATCCCAAGGGAAAATTTCGATTTTTTGCCACTACCAAAACACACGATTGGTTGAATTTTGAAAAAGCATGGTTTTTCATTGGATAATAAGAGATGTGGGAAATAGTCAGCTATAATTTACCAAGGGCAGTGATAATCACCCGCAATAATTTTGACAAATAATAACCCGAAAGTGCTTGCCTAGAAATAACCCGAGGCGAAGCCAAGGTTTATTTCTTAAAAGCAACGCACTTGAGGGATATTATTTGTCAAAATTATAAGGATTTATCACTGGCCGCGGTGAATTCGGAAAGATAAGTTCTTAAATAAATTAGCCATTTTCTGACAAATTAATTTGACACTTCATTATAATAATATTATGTTGGTGGCACTGTAAGTCTATGTCAAATTTGAGGTTATCAGGTTAGCTTTTGCGTCAGTTTTGACACAGACTGACGGAAAAGCTAACCTGGTAACCTCAAATTTGACATAGACTTACAGTGCCACCAACATAATATTATTATAATGAAGTGTCAAATTAATTTGTCAGAAAATGGCTACCCAAAAATTCCAGAGAGGAGGGATATCTTTGGGGGGTGGGGGGTAAGAGGTAGACGAATTTCATACAAATAAATTTCCGTGAAAATCGTACGACACTCGTTAATGACCAATAGAAAAATTAGTTCACTAGCCGTAACCAAGACAACAACAACATTTCTTGGAAATTTTTTGTAGGTAGATCAGCCTAACTTTGAGGGCTTGTATCGTTACGATTTTCTTACCGAATCTGCATTCGAGCATTAATTCATATCCAGAAATTATTTTTTTCGTACACTAGCATTGAAAGAGCTACTTTGCCGTACAATTTATTAATCAGAAAGTTGCACTTTGCGGTATTCGTACGGCAAAGTAGTATTTTGCGGTATTCGTACGGCAAAGTAGCACTTTGCCGTACGTTTCCTTAGTTACAACACATATAATATTACATTACATTAATATTACTCTACTTATTTGCTATACGAGGATAAATTTAGTATTCCGTTTTGTATGCTAGTGTACGAAAAAATATTGTACGAAACTCGTATGAAAGTGGCTTTTCCATACTCGTCTCGAAATTCCGGACTCGGCCTAACGGCCTCTTCCGGAAACATCTCACTCGTACTGAAAAGCTCCACTTTCTATACTTGTTACGTAAATTACTATTCGTGCATTCCAACAATGTCCTAATTTGCCCTCGCGTCCCGCTCGGGCAAATTAATACGACGTTGTTGGAATGGCAAATTTATACGACGTTGTTGGAATGCACTCAAAAAATTTCCGGAAAGAATTAATGCTCTTATGAGATTATATGTGAGAATTTACGAAGATGTTCTATGACGTTTTGGAACAATGGTAACAGACATATAGGTTTCACTAGGATGCACCGTCCAGTGTTGAGAGACCCAAATACTCAAAAAAATGTTGAAAAACGAGAAAAATTGTTTTAAAATGGCTCTAAATATTTTGATCATTTTAACAAATAACAGTTCCTTCTTACTCATAGGTGATACCCCATAGTTATTATCTACCCAAAAAATCTAAGGAGGGAGACACCTGCGGGCACAAATTTCAGTACTGAGCTAATGGGGTATAAAAATTGGGAGTTGCGCGAGATTTATTGATTGCAGAAATACTAGTTTCGAGATTAATTTTACATCATCTGAATCTAAAAAGGATAAGCTTTCCACTAGTTGAGAAATATTCAACAATAAGCATGTAAATGCGATGTACAGATAAAAGTAATCAATTTTCAGTAATAAAAAAAATAGTTTTACCGGTTTTTTTTGCGACGTAAATAGAATGGAACCCTCCACATTTAGATCAGCAAGATCATTCCAGATAGTGTACATTTAAAAAAAAACATTTTCAAGTGCACACCCAATGATAGAATTTATGGTCCCTGATTCTTGACTAATGATTGGAAGTTTTTATTAAAAAAAAAGAACACAGGTTTAGGTGTAGGACATACAGCTATGATGAAAATAATGTGAGATGATGCTGTTAAATGAATTTGACCTCAGTGGGATAATTGCTTCAGGAAGGATTAGTAAGAACTATATAATTGGAGGTTTAATTAAAAATTAACTGGTTGCTGCAAATCATTCTAGTCTTTTAAGCGAATGGCAGATTTTCAATTTTTACTATGTACGAGGATTGTTCAATAGAAACACGTTTGGAGACTGTAACATAATTTTTATTTACTCAATTTAAAAAAATATATCTATTAACATTAAGGCATGAGTCCTATTGTTGTAGTAATATATAGATTTCCTGTTGGTAAAATTCTTGCTATTAATGATACCAGTCTCTTAACAGCAATCTGCACTTCAGTGTACGACGTAAGTCGCTGTCCCTTTAGCGACTGCTTTGGTGGACCAAAGACGTGAACTTTGTGATAATAAGAGTTCGAATAATGGAATTAACACTTTATATACTGACGTTCATCATTTCAGGTAGTTATATATAGGCCTTCCTATTCCTCTCGGAATTTGGCCGCTCCTTCTGGAGCTTTAAATCCTTTTCTGAGGTGGATTAGTTCTCTAGCCCGATCTTCTACAGTGTGGGGTGTGTTTTTACTTCGTTAACTATTTCCTTCCATTTTTTTCTGTCCATTGCTTTTCTTTTCCAATTCACAACTCCCATTTCTTTTAGATCCCTTTCTACCTCGTGTATCCATCTCTCTCTCGGTCTTCCTCGTGGTCTATTTCCGGTTGGTTCCCATTCCATAATTCTTTTAATCGTTTGCTCACTGTCGCTTCTCAATACGTGCCCTATCCATCTTGTGCTTTAATATTCTTCACTATATCTTCTCCAAATTCTTCTCTGAGTTCATGGTTCATTTTCGGGCGCATGTCTCCATTGTCATATTTCTTAGGGCTGGATATTTTTTTTAGTATTTTCCTTTCGAAAATTTGCAGTTGTTCTTCTTTCTTTGTTAATGGGGTTACTTCGGCAGCGTACGTAATTATCGGTCTCATTACTGTTTTGTATAATCTGAATTTAGTTTGTTTGCTGATTTTTTTTTCTTTGTAGTATTTTCATGTTACTGTAGTATGCTTTATTTCCTGCTAGTAGTCTCTCTTTTATATTTGGATCGTTTTCATCTTTGTTGCTTATTTGTAGTCCTGGGTATTTTAAAGGTTCTCACTTTTTCAAAATTATATTCATCTATTTTTACTTCCTTTTACAATAAAGGAAGTATTGGATTCACCCCAAAAATTTGAAATTGAGTTTTCAACAGATCTTCACGTTTCAGAGTTCCCTGAACCCAAAAACATATTTTTTTTCATTGGTCTGTCTGTGTGTCTGTCGGTCTGTGTGTCTGCCTGTGAACAGAATATCTCAAAAACGGAAAGAGGTATGGCGTTGAAACTTCATATATAAGTTTTGTGTACTATGTAGATGTGACAGCAAGCTTTTGAAGAAAATCGCATAACCGAAAATATGGTGTTTACTCTTGTGATTTTTCAGTTTTTTTTAAATTTTATCAAAAACGGCTATAACGATTTTTTTTCAACTTTACATTCTTATTACATTTTTAATGTGTATTGATGTGAGATAGGTGATTTTCCAGTTGAATACTTCTAAAATGGGTTTCTTTTGTTTTTTTTTCTATTTTTTTTATTAACTCCTATTTTAAATAAATCACCCGGTATATTATTACATTTTTGAATACAGCTTAAAATTCTAGAGAAAATTTGTCACTTAAACTAACACTCTATTTTGTACCGTTTTTGTAGAATTTGTAATTTTTGAAAATTTTTGACAAATGCTAAAAAATTTAAAATCAAATTTTTGGCTAATTATACGATCACTGTAAAAGGAAGTTGTGTGCGTGTATCACACATGATTTTTAAGTCTTGCATTTGGTTTTGTTTTCTTCTTAGTGTCATGAGTTTTGTTTTGTTTTGATTTATTTGCAAACCTATGTCTTTCGCTTCTTGGTTTAATTTTTGAAATGTTTTAACTAATCCTGCGTGTGTTCTTGAAATTATCAGGATATTATCAGCATATGCTATGGTTTGTACCTCTTTGTTTATTGTTTCTTCTCTGTCGGTTTTCTTTATGATTTTTTCCAGTGCGTATTTAAAAACTGTTGCCAATAATGTGTCTCCTTGGCGTACTCCAGTATTAGTTGTGAATTCATCTGTTGTGCCTTCTTTTGACTTTTGACTATTGCTTTAGTGTTTGCTAACGTCATCCTGATAAGGTTAAATAGTTTGGGTAGTATTTCTGTTCTTTCTAGTTCTTTTATTAGTTTTTTTCTATTTACCTTAATGGTCTAAGTAAGTTCATGTAGTTATCTGACTTTAATGCGTCTACTTACACCGAAAGCAGTTTCCATTAGTCACATGTTTTCATCTGAAGTTGCAACATGAACATGTTCTGGATGAACCTAATATTCGTTGTTGAAATTTTCTGCCTTACTAAACCACTATAGTGTGAGAATAACTATAGTGACCACCAAGTCACCATCAACAGCTCTTATTCTCTCATGAATTTCTAATGAATGACATCCTTTGGCGGCTAAAAACTTAATATTATCTTTGGACGGATTTTTCATAGTAAACACCATTTCGGAGCTCCATAAAGATGCACACAAAGAAGCAGCTATACAAAGAAATTTGGCAGACACCTCACTAATACGCCAATAAACAGTTTCAACAACCGCATGCAATTGTCGTGATAATCAAGTTGCGCCTATGCGATCAAAATGTGTTGAACAATCCTCGTATTTGTATATAGCACAATCTAATTTTCTTAAATAAAAATTGTTCAAGGTTCAATGTAGCCTAGATAATAACACAGTAAGAATTTAATTAACCAAATTATATGGTCTACTGAGTGGATATAATACAATACCAACAATTCAGAGTTACGTTATATAATTTATTGCACTTATACAACTTCTTTTCATTATCTACGTTTCTGTAAAATACTTTATCAATCAACCGGCTAATTATGGCTATAAATAACTGTTATCACACTAGAAGTACCAATTTTGTTGTCTTCCTTCAACAGTAGGTCAACAAAATCTACATTCACTAGTTGTTTGACACACATTCCTAATGATATGTGTACATGGCAGAAATCACATTGATAGTGATAGAGCCATTCAATTTGAACTTGATGATTTTACAATATCAGTTTAAGTTCTAGGTCTAGGTTCTAATATTTTTAGTTATATTGCCATAAATTGATTGGGAATTGAAAATTTATATCATATTGTTTTTGGTAATATGTATTTTTCTTATACTTAAGAGATTTGAAGAAATTGAGCTGGGTAGTACTTCTCTCTTCTCTATTAGGAATAACATTTAACGTGCACCACTTATTAACTATAGCTAACCAACTACTATAACTGTAGTTTTTGTGAAATTAGAAGGCTCTTCGGCTTTTGTTTGTTGTCGAATGCTGTTGCTTTACAGTGATTTTGTAATTCAATGTTTCTTATCTTAGCAATTTTTCAATAGGAAATTGTCTTTGAAACTTTCTTCACTTACAATTTTTGAAAAAGACTGATGGAGAAGAACCTTGAATCGGGTAATATATTTTCAATAATTTAAGCTCTTAACACGTTGATGGACACATGCAAAAAGAGGGAAATACCTTTCGTGACATTATTTTAACTTCGCCAAATTTTGCGAAAATTATTATTGTAAAACTTATATTTACCTGTTTCCTGACTTATAAGGAGAGCAAATAATAATTTAAAAAAACGAAAACTGCTATGGACGTCGCTGTCACATTACATACTTTTTTCTGTTCTATATGTGACATAGACGTTCATAGATTCTGAATAAGAAAACTTATATTACAACTTATTATTGGTTAACATCTTAACTTTATGCATATATATTGCAAGAAAACACAAATATTATTATTATTACATATTGCAAAAAACCACAAATATTATTGTTGATGCCATAATTTAAAACACGCAGGACAAAGTGGGGGTTTGTCCCCACAAGTTTCACACTTGTATCTTATATCACGCCTTACTTTATTTTTGGTACATTCTCAACATTTTAGAAATAAATTTGGCTTTTTATGATTTTCCGGAACTGAAATAATTTTCAAAAATTGTTGGTTTGGTGGAGCAATCCCTCTTCCTTTTACTGCCCCATTTTGACTATTTTTCTACCATCTTGAATCTCTTCAATTTGCAAGAGAGATACAATAACAGAGTCTCTGAACTCAAGAAATTTAATCTTTTTTACACCTTTTGTGTACAAGAAATATGAATTCCACATTGCTACATCCAAATGGCGAGAAGTAACCTTCTTATAACTTAGCATTTGGTCACTTTTGTCAATTCCGGACATATGTCTATTGTAAGCATCTATTTCTACACCTTTTCTCCTCGACACCATATTTGTTCATAACTGTAGTAATAACTAGTTTGTATCCGGTCATTATCGCAAGAACATCGCGTTTGTTCTTTCATTTACTGACATAAACGCTATTGGCCTTTTTTTCTCCAAATATGTTCACCTTTACGCAATTTTTTTTCTCAACAACTAGCAAGTGATTACCTAATCAATTTATTCTGAGGGTTCCCGTAGAATGAGTTTTATATTTCAGTAATTTTGAAGGCAGAGACACGCTATTATAGAAATTGTCCATGTAAACATTCATTCTTGAGGTACGGTCCTAGAAGTCTAAAAACAAGTTGCTCGGTTTTAGAATTGTTTTCTGGATCTGGCTGATTCCGATCTCTTTCTGGATAAATCTCCATATTTAAAATGGACCCATTATGCGAATTCAGCTTCTAGAACAGGTGTGGCGAACCTGTATACATCTACGTGCCATTTTTTCTAAAGAAATGTTTAATGAGGCCATGGCGTGCCATCAAACAATCTTGACTGAGTGATTAATGGGGAAAAAAATAAAACTAAATACTATCAACTTAAAACTCTTTATTTGCAACCAAAAATATACATTTTGTACAGCAATAGTAACGTTATGTTTATTTAAATGAAAAAAAAAAATGGTGCCACTTCTGTTGTAAATTAGATGCTAAATAACTTATATTAGCTTCATACTTTGTTACTATTAGCAGAATGCAAGCTGAACTGGAGTCATCTGACAAGCGGCTTCTAAGCGAGTTTTTAATGTTATTCATTTCTGAAAATAATTATAGTTTATGGAGATAAATTATGTCAATAAAATTTTGAAAATATGTGTTATATTATTAATGCTGACTTTCACTATTGGAATAATAAAAATCAATAAGTCGTAACATGTTTAATATTTTAAAACTTTTAAAAATTGCAAGACGTTTTGTAACTTATGGTTGCATCATCAGTTGTTATTAAAAATATATAGTTTAAAAATTGGCTTTACATTAATTTGTAACGATATTATATAGTTGAAATTTGACATTGTGTTGAATTAATTACGACCTTTTTCTAATAAATTATGAATTATGAAGTTTTCATTTTTACTTTCCCATACCCATAGGTATAGGGAAGTCTTGGAATCATGAAAATTTTGGAAATCGAGATTTTCACAGAAATATCCGTTTTGGGCCTCTAGGAACCCAAAAAAGTGGTTTTTAAAAAATGTCTGTCTGTGTGTGGGTATGTGGGTGGGTGACGCTCCTACAGCCGAAAGTATTGCTCCGATTTTGATGCGCTTTGGAATGCGGGGGTGTATCGCAAATTCATCGACAAAATAAGCTTTTCAAAAAAATCCGAAACCGGAAGCGGAAGTTACGCATGTTTTTTTGGTATCACTGTTTTTGTGATTAAAATTTTGAAAATTTTATCGCGGATAACGATAGAGGGTCATAAGACAAATCTGTTAGTTTTTTGCCAAACTCGCTAGGTTTAAAATGAAGGGCGCTATGATTTTTTGAAAATTTTGAGTTTAACGCCCTATTACTCAAAAACGGATGAATCGATTCAATTGATTTTTTTTCTGAATAGTATATGAAGGCTAACATGAGGTGATATAAAAAGTGTTTTGAAAAATATTAAGGGGCCTAAATTACAAATTTTCAAAATTTTGGAAATTTTCTAAAAATCATTTCTCAAAAACTGCCCACAGGAATTTGTTTAAACTTCATACACTGATAGACCCCGAAAAGGGCTATCGATCTGTTTTTTAAAGAATCTCATGAATTATCTGTGGCGCCCTCTACGAAGCTTTGAAGTTTGAAAATTTAAACCCCTTTAATTAATAAACAAAACAAGATAGGTAGCTGGGGTTTTCACTGAATTGCTCAGTGCATAATGGAGCATATGAATATGCAAAAAAATATTACACTCGTGGATATATGTAAGCGCACCGGCCTCCTCCCCCCTCTATTTTTGAAAAATATTTTTTTTATTCTAACGGTTGTTATGTTTTGCGTCAAAGAATCTTTTTCCGCGAAAATAAAAAAATCGATTTTGTATGCCCTAGAAAATATAATTTCCAGGTACTTAAAAAATTTCACCTCGGTGCTACAGCCGTTTTGAGGAAAATAATACATAAACTAGCACAGTGGCGGCTTGTCCACTTGGCGCCATCTATAGAAGCTCGGTGGTCACGTTTTGAACTACACATTCTTTTATATTTACGTGAAAGTGTAAACGCTTATCACGGTGAAGACGTGAGTCATCGAGTTGAAATTTTGATATGTTGTAAAGACTGTTGAATAAAGACGATATGAACAGTTTCCAGTATGGGAAAGTCCAGGGAGGTAGTCACGTCCACTTTTCGTTTTTATGCTAAAATTGAAAAAATTTATATGGGCAACATGTTGATTAATTTAATTTATTTTCGATCATTTATTAAAACAAATTAAATTAATCAACATGTTACCCATATAAAATTTTTCAATTTTAACATAAAAACAAAAATGAAAACTTCATAATTAGAAAACAGTCGTAATTAATTAAACACAATGTCAAATTACAACTATAAATTCTGAAAATAATGACTCGCAGGCATAGGTAGATGAAAATATTGTTAAGATAGCAAAAGCCAGCTTCTTCAGACAGCTAAATGTGTCTGGAATTGAATTCCACGTTTCCATAAATTTGATATTTGCATTTTTACTCATATTACCTGATACAGATAGTCTTTCTATTTCATGAAATTCGAACTCTATCCTTGTTTCGATAAATTTTTGAATCCATATTGAACTAGACTGGAAATCAGTCAGCTGTATTTCAATTTCTTCAATTTCCAACCAATCAAATTTGGCCAAGTTCAGTTTATCAAGTGAAGTCACATCAGGATACATAATAAACTTGAGTGTTTCTGATAATTCTTTGAACTGAAAAAATCTCGATGAAAATTCTTTGATCGAAGAATTAATTGCCAAATTTAACTATTAAGTGACTTTTGCTTGGTCTGCTTTTTCATGTAAATCCAAATCTCTGGTGATTTTTTCAAGTTCGGGAAATACTTGAGATCTATCATAACAATAATTGTTTTATTTGCGCCTTGAAGCTTCATGTTCTATTCATTGTTAAATATAAATTGTTTCAATTAGGTACCTAAATTCCTTAATTAATGCCGTGCCCAAATTATTTTGTCGCGTGCCATCAATGGCACGCGTGCCATTGGTTCGCCACCCCTGTCCTAGAACTTTATTCCATACTTATTTTTTTTAATATATTGTCTAAATACAATATGGCCTCTAAATAATAATATTGACTTATCTAAGGATAGAGCTTCAGAAAGAGAAAAGACGAAGTTGCTATTGTTTATAATTAATTCCAGTAGACCTCCTCTAATTTTCTAAATAGAAGTCAAGCATCTAAGTATTTGTTGAAATCGACGCCTACTTAAAACGTGTAAAAAAATCGGATGATAGTACAATGGGTTGTCTGTAAATAATTTCCTGATCACAGGTACTTTAATTTGTCCTTGAAAAAGACATAAACAAAAAAAAATATCAGCCCCCTTTCTAAAACAGGTTTGAACTCACGAAATCTACTGTTACGGGTTTTAGGACAATTCATATGGTAGAGGTTTTTTCCATAATTGTGGGTGCTTGTCAGTATAAAATCCGTAATATCTTGGTTCCATATTTGTTTGAATACATTAATGGGCGCCATATTTTGTAGACCATCTATTTTGATACCAGACTAAGTTACATCAAATTGAAAATTAGGAATATCAGATGCTACGTCTTCCCAATTGTCACTTACGTCGATGTTACTGTCAGCTGGAATCTAATTGTCATTAAGCACATTATCCTCTTAGTCCAAGAGCCAGCAATGGGTTTGCTTACAGTCTGGCACTTTGCTATGTTAAAAGCAATCATATTTTATGTAAATAAAAAAATTGACAGAAACTTTCGCAGCTGGTAAGTTTACCCCAGATTTGCATAAAGTTGCATAATAAACTTAACCATTTACAGTAAAATATCTAGAGATAAAAAAAAACTGATCCTCAGCGGGCTGTGAAAATTCAAATGTATGAATATGTTGGTGGCACTGTAAGTCTGTGTCAAATTCGAGGTTAGCAGGTTAGGTTTTGTGGCAGTCTGTGTCAAAACTGCCGCAAAACCTAACCTAATAACCTCGAATTTGATATAGACTTACAGTGTTATCGACATATTATTCATAGGTTTTGTGTCAGTTTTGGCTAAAACCATCACCGCAGGTTTGCCAGACTTTGGGATCTTTTCTCAGTATATTAAAAGGGACCTTCCATAACAGTTACACGCTTGTTAAAAATACTGTAAGAAATCCGTTGCTGCCTGTTGGACTATCTAATCCTCCGCCAGTTTCTGCTTCCATGGTTTCTTCTCCCGATAAATTACCTGCATCATTTTCAGTGCTAGGTGAAGCAGAAGGCAGATAGTCAGCATCACCACCAAACTCCCCAACATATCGCTGTACGGATCATCCTTATCAGTCACAAAGTCTTCGTTGGTAGACTCCTCAAACTATTGTAAGAGTTGACGTTCTTCTCGCTCATCCAACCAAACTTTTATGAATATCAATGAATATTATACTACAAAAATACGTAGCTCTATTCTAGTATAAGAACTTACCTTATAGACACATAGCACGTCCAAACAGAATTTTCATTCAAACAATATAACAAAACATAGGACCTAGAAAAAACAAAACACAACGTAAATACAACTTAACGCAGCGCCCACCGCAATGGCTTCTGCTACACTAAAAATTATAAATTGAGCCGAATCAAACGAGATGTCTCAACCAGGCATCACGTTGTCTTCGAGCCCTCCCCTGACTCATAAAATGCACAGAACTAAATGTGTACACTTAATGTGACACCTGAATCATATAGTATATAAACACGGTGCTGTCGGGAAAATGCAGTAATATGAAGAACATCTATGGACGTCTTTAAATTAGGGTGTCACAGTGCGCACATTGTTAACAATGTCTATAGACGTCGTTGTCTGTTTTCAACCTTATTGTTCAATAAGTTATGGTAAAAGATGCTGCAGACCTTCAGCTCATGCTTATATCTGCAGAGACCAAAGCCGTCGTCATTCCCTCGATACTTTTCTTTTGTTTTCAAAACTGAAGAGCTTGTGTGAAGAAGCCTTGCATCACCATTTAAACATTATCTTTAGTAATTCATTTTTATTGCGCCTTCTAACTGAAAATAATTAATATTCTGCGTCTGCCTTTTACAAACTACATCAAAGACTGACCGATGATTAACCACATTCTTTAATTTTACAGATATTTCTGCTCCTCTTCATTATCCTTTATCTGTCGAGCTTTGCATTGCTCGGCAGATTCAAAAGGAAAGGTCGGGAAGACTACTACAGCACTGACGAAGACGAAGTGATGGTGTATCGGATCAGCACGTGGCTGTGCACCTTTTCGCTGGCCGTGTCGATCGGGGCAGTGTTGCTGCTACCGTTCTCCATCATCTCTAACGAAGTTCTACTCCTCTATCCGAAGTCGTATTATGTGAAATGGCTTAACAGTTCCCTTGTGCAAGGTATGCATGCTGCGAATAGGGAATAAAATATCCAGGCAGTAACGCTTTTGTTTCTTTTCAGGCCTATGGAATTACGTGTTCCTCTTCTCGAATCTCGCACTGTTTGTGCTGCTACCTTTCGCATACTTGTTCACTGAATCCGAAGGTTTCTTCGGGCATCGGAAAGGCATCATGGCGAGGGTGCAAGAGACGTTTGTTGTGCTGGCCCTCCTCGCAATGGCTGTGCTTGGAATGACTTACGTGATCTCTGCTCTTATTGATAAGGATAAGTCCAGTATTCAGACCTTGCTCAGTAAGTAAATAAAAATAGGGTCGTTGGATTGCCACTAATGTTTTTTTTTTTTATAGATTTGTGGAGTTACCATTTGCCATTTTTATATTCTTGCATATCATTTTTGGGTGTATTAATGCTGTTGGGTAGGTTTTTCTCATAAAAACAATTAGCGTATTTAATATTTACTTATTTTAGTATGTACACCGTTGGGCTTTGTGCGCCTATTTGATATAGTAGGGCAGTATCTAATAAAGCCCCAGTTTTTGCGTGACATAGATGAGGAGTATCATGCTTACGCATTGGAGGAAGAGTGCCTGCGGCGCCGACTTAAACATGCTCAAACCACAGGAAAGTCGTATATGAGTCCCGCCCCTATGTCCATGGAGCAGTCGGGACCGATCTTGCAGGATGAGTGCGATCTTCCTAGTAGTTTTCTTAGGCTGCGAAAT
Organism: Agriotes lineatus; assembly: GCA_940337035.1. NCBI lineage: Eukaryota > Metazoa > Arthropoda > Insecta > Coleoptera > Elateridae > Agriotes > Agriotes lineatus. Next base: position 807,295 of record OW679194.1, on the reverse strand, counting down.
GGTCAGCTACAGTCAGCCTTAGGCCTAAGATTGACTGAAGTTGAAGTAAAGAGAAGATTGTTAGGTAAGAGTCTTGAATTGTTTTGTTTAAATAATTTTAATTTTTTTTTTATATCTAGACAAACAGAGGCAGACTTCATCCCTTAGGAGAAACGTTTTATATCCTTTGGCTATGATATTATTAATTAGCCTTACTGTTGTTACTGTGTTTATGGTTCTACGGAACACGGTGGAACTACTAATTGGAATAAAAGCATTACCCCTTAGTTCAAGAGTAAGTAGTAGATCTCGTAGCTGCATAAAATTGAATTATAATCCAATTTTTTCCATAGCAATTTACACTTGGCATCAGCTCACTCTCCATGCTGGGACCATTTGGCGCTTTTCTCGAAATAGTCCTCATATTATATCTCATTGCCACATCATCAATTGGTTTGTACTCATCACCACCCATGTCTCGGATTCGGCCTCGATCGAAGAGTACTCCCTTTAACCTGGTCATCGGCAATTGTGCTTTGATTTTGATCCTTAGTTCTGCCTTGCCTCTTCTTTCAAAAATACTAGGTAAGTTTCTTATAATCAATTGGGGAGTGATTCCCCTGTTCACTGATGTAATTTTTTTTAAGGTATAACGAATTTTGATCTGCTAGGGGATTTTGGAAGCATCGAGTGGCTCGGAAATTTCCAAATCGTCTTCATGTACAATCTCGTTTTTGCCACAGCAGCTACGTTGTGCATCGCCAATAATTTTACAGCAAAAGTGCGCCGAGAACTGTATGCTCGGTTAGTTGAAAACTATGTGTTTATCACCAATTACATCTCTTTTGTACACTAACATTCCTTACTAGTTGGTAGAATACTATGTTTTAGAAAGTGTGCTTGAAGACTGATATTATGCACTGAATTGTTATTAACGTATCGAGTTGTTTGTGAGCTCGATGCGCTTATTTTGGTGTTATAAGACTTTTGGGCATTGTCCATTTCACTGCAATTTTTAAGCAACAAAAACCTTGTGATTTAGGGTAGGTAATAGTTTTAGTTGTTACAGCACGATCTTTGACACAGTATTCTGCCAATTGGCGACGAGCAGTGTGCAATTAAAACCTACTTCTGCTGTTTTATTCGATGACTTTGTATTAACCAAAACTAAGAATACATTTTTCATAGCCATATAATGCAATTTCTTGATGTACTAATAATTTGGTAAAGGTAATATCAACATAGCTGTGACTGGTTACTGATTTTATCTTATTGTATATCATCTTTTCCCAACCAGCAGAAGCAAAGCAACATAATTACTTAATAGAAATTAAGAGAATGTTACTAAAATTTCATTCTACAAGCCCTTTTGCATAAATTACAGTAGAATCTTGAATTCAATTGAGTTTCTGCTGTACCGCATTCCTTGCATTTTCTTTAATTAGCAGCCATTTGAGTGACTAACTAAAGGTGGAAGTGAGAAACATTCTACTGACTGTATGCTCTTCTGCAAGTGCGGCCTTGTTAATGCTTTTATTAAATAATTTTATCGAGCGGTTGTGTGCCTTTAGAAAAAGCAGCAATACTATTTTTGTATTAATTCTTTTGTACAGATTTCTAAATTTTCTTGGGAGCGTTCATCCTGTGTCCGTCTCTTGCACCCCGAGACCATCCTTGGGTAAAATCGAGTAGTCTTTTTAGTGGTGGCCTTTTATGTTTCAAATTTGGTTGTATATAAGTAGAACATTTCCAGCGTCACACACTAGCCTGGGCGATCCTATTACTATTAAAGTTGTGCCTGTTTCTTTAGAGGTGTGTGCTCTCTGAAGTCGCATACATACGGAATTTATGATTTATTTTATAGCAAAGTGTATCTAGTCTAGGCTTTCGAAGTTGTAGCAGTTTCTGCATTCCCATATTCTAAGTAATGTGTTATAGCATACAAGTTACAAATTGTAGTTAAAATGTTTTGAAATAAGTCTGATTATTACACTCTTATTTATTCGTAGATTAAGTTACATTATAAGTGTATTTATTAATGAAATAAACTGTTGTTTGACGTGTTGTATATCTCTAGTTTTTATATTTTGTTTTTCTTTGTTTGCTTGAGTTTAATATAGCGAATGATCTTAAAATAGAGAATACATTTTACAAACAGGAAATCAACTATACTTTTGAGGCAACAGAAAGAAATGCAAGAATCCTCATCGATTTTATAATATACACACACCAAATGCAAAAACTAGCAAAAGCAGTAAAAACAATTAAAAACGCGGAAATAAACACACAACACAAACTAGTAACGGTAAACAAATATAAATCAACCAGAAGAGGAACACTGCAAAAACTATGACACATTAAAGGTTGAAAAGCTACAAGATAGTGAAATAAGAGAAGAATACCAGAAAAGGATGGAAGAAGAAATATATAGCTTGGAGATGGGAAAAAGGATATGACAATGAATGAGATGTGGAAAATACTTAAAACAACGTTAGAAAGAGTAGCAAAAGAAGTGTGTCGAGGAAAGAAAGTATAATGAAACTTTAAAACTACTAGATGGTGGACTAAGGAAGTACAACAGAAAGTAAGTAACAAGAAAAAAGCATGAAAAAATGTATCGAAACAAAAATGAAGAAGATAAAGAAGAATACATAAGAAAAAGAAGAGAAGCAAAAGAAGAACTGAAAAAAGCAAGAAAGGAAAGCTGGGAGGAATTTGGAGAGGAAATCCAACGGTCATATAAAGAAAGTAATAGAAAATTTTGGAACATCGTTAAAGCATTAAAGACCAAGAGAAATAAAAATATCAGATTTGTAAAAGACATGATAGGAAAAAATCTTCTTCTTCTTCTTCATAATTTAGAACTTAGTCCTGTTATTTCCAATTTTGCCGCTTTGTTAGTCCTGAGATGCTGATGTCCAGCTTTCGTGCCATCGTTTTGGGGGTCGTCCTTGGGGTCTCTTTGTATTCGGCTTTTTCTCCCTTGCAATTTTTGCCAGTCTGTTGTCGTGCATCCTATTTACATGGCTATTTCAATTCCGCCGTCGTGTTCTCACCCATCTCACAACATCTTGAACTTTGCATGCTTCCCTGATGTTTTCACTCCTTACTCTGTCTTGTAGGCTAACGCCTGCTATCTGCCTTAGGGTTTTCATTTCTTTTCATGGGAAAAATAAGTTCAAATGAACAAGAAAACTTCAAAATATGGAGAGAATACTACAAAGAAAAATTTGGAAACATATATCAAGCAAATGAAGATATACAAGAAACCCAAACCCAAACAGAAAATAATGAAATATTGTATAAGGATGTAGAGGAAGCAATAAAAGAAATTCGAACGAGTAAAGCAGGGAGGCCAGACGATATAAGTCGAGAAATGATCAAATGGAACGGAAAGAAGGCAACAGAATGGATAACAGAAATAATTAACAAAGTATGGAGACAAAAAGAGATACCAGGCGAATACTATAATACCAATATACGAAAAGGGAAATGAAAATAACTGATAACTACAGAGCAATTAGCCTGGCGCCAGCAACTTTAAAAGTCTGTAGCAAAATATTGGAAAGAAGGCTAAGAATGGAAATGGAGGAAAGAATCTGGGATGAGCAGGGAGTATATAGACCAGCGTGACAAACAACAGACCATATAAGTGTGACAAGGAAGATAATTGACGACAAAATAGAAACAAATTCAGAACTATACTAGACTTTTGTGGACCTAAAAGCAGCATTTGACAAAGTGCAAAGATATAAAATATGGGACTGTCTAAAACAATTAAAAACATCACCACAATTGATAGAAGCAATTAAGAGCATTTATAAAAACGGAACAGGGTAATTCAAATAGATGGATTAAAATTGGAGCCTTTTCTAATAGAAACCGGAATTAAACAAAGAGACTCGCTAAGCCTCTTTTTATTTGTCATATTCATAGACAGAATAATGAAGAACTGTACAAGGACGCCAAAAACAATCATAGGCTATAAAGATCTCAACCCTATCAGAATGGAGGCATTGTTATATGCAGATGATATAGTGCTCATAGCAGATAAAACTACATAAATGCAAACCCTGATTGATATATGGACAGAAGAAATTTAAAGGATGGGACTGGAAATAAATGCAGATAAACCAAAACAATTAGAATAGTCACTTATAATATCATGAGTAGTCAAAGTTATGTCGAATATTTTTGCTGTGGTATCACGAATGTTCATTGCGCTTAGTATTGATTAGGACAAGTGCGCTAGCACGAGTACTAATCCTAAGCGCAATGGACATGAGTAGTGATACCATCGCAAAAATATTCTACCTAACTTTGACTAAGAATGGTATTCGAGAGACTATTCAATGAACCAAACTACTTTTTCAAGTTAGTTTTCAGTAAATCCAGCACGAAACTACGCAATTTCTATAGTAACAGCACACTAATATCGACTTTTTCTAATAAAAATCACATTTGTTTAAAATATTCACTATACCACTAGTGAAAATTGTCGATTATTTTCACTAGTGAAAATTGTCAATATAGTTCTTTTTTATTGGCGCAAAGACGTCAAATCTTGTATTTTTATTGGTCAGTTTTTGGTAGATGACAAGTGAGTTGAATAGTCAACATAATTTTAACTGTAAAGGAAAGAACTTAGAAACACTTAACATTTTCGAATATCTCGGTTTTTATTATACGTAGTGACGGCAAGATGGACATGAAGATAACAAATAAGATTAGGAAAGCAACAAATATATATTATTCCATAAATAAAACAATACTTGGAAAAAAGGAAATAAGCAAGCAGACAAAGCAACAAATTTATAACATAACAGTAATCCCAACGATCTTATATACGATAGAAGTTCAACAAACACTACTGGAACATAAAAGAAAACTAACAGCAATAGAAATGAAGTTACTGAGAAGGATAAAAGGAATAAGTAAATTAGATGGAGAAATGAAACAAATAGCATGGCATGGACATATACTCAGAATGGACCCAAAAAGAAAAACCAAGCAATATTTATTTATTTATTCAACCGACAGGCAAGGCCCAATAACTGGTTGAAAATACAATTTAAGAAGGTCAACACAGTTACAATACCATACATAATGCAAATAAGAATAATTACAATTATAACAATTTAGCTCATCTTAGTAGCAGCAGCATAACATAAATAACAGGATATAGAATAGCAAATTGCGCAAATATAAACGAATACACATTTAACAAATTGTATAAGAAATTAAAAAAGGAAAAAGAAAAACAATTAATCGCTTAGAAATTATACGTCACGATTCAGGACTTGCATGGCTTGTGATTTGAAAACTTTTATATTATCATGAAATATATCCGAATTGTGGCAGTGATGATTTGCAATTCTTGCAATTCTATGGAGGGGTGAATTGAATGCATAAATTGTGCGACAAGTGGGTATGGGGAGGGTAGATCCAGCGTACATACATCAAACAAGTAGAGACACTCATGCCAAATGTTGAATCCTGTCTAGAGTGCCTGACAGCACAAAATTCTACCAATCAGAGCCAGTTACTAGCTCTGCTACCAATCATATGTGACTACAGTGACTATATAATCACAGTGTGGCCATACAATTGTTGGCTGGTACTTTTGAATCCAATGTCAAAATCAGATTTTGCGAAAAACCGTGGTGATGTAATAAAAAAATAGAATTTTTTTAACGGTGTAAGCGACATTTGGTACAAAAAATTACTAAAGTCAAAATAAAATTTGACAATTATTCATTTGCTGAAGTGAATAATGTTATTCAAAATAACTGATCTCTCAAATACAATAAAATACCACAAAGGGGTTTAAATGTTGAAGAACTATGAGTCATACGGTGTCTTCAATTTATTACAATTGATGGAAATTGGAAAGTTCAAATCCAAAACACAAATGATATAGCATCATTTGTAAAAATCTTCTCGGTAATTTAATATGCTTTATTAACATTTAAATTATATTAGATAGGTACATGGGCTAAACCCCAATATTGCCCATTGGTGCTTAGGTGCATGCACGTGATAATGTGATTCTCACTTTGTCGGAGGTTCTACAAATGTTCAGACAATGGAGGTAAACACGGTAGTCTCATGCCAGACCCAATCTTGACTACCGTCAAGGTGCGAATTTAAGTTAGCTGCTGTTTAAGATTTGTGTGTACTTAGTAGAAAAATGCCTGTGCATCACCATAAAACAAGCAGTTAGTCCAATTGTCGACAATAATATTGAATTTGAATTTCCCAATGAGTATTTCTCTTATTTATAGCTTAAAATCTAGTTTCACCACTGGCATAACAGTCCCTTTATGTTCATATTCCGTAAATGTCAAAATGTACCAGTGGGGCTATACTGGAGTTTTCCCGACACTAAACTACTTGCTATACATGTTTAACCTGGAATTGCAAATGTACACCGCAATAATCTATTGAGCAGTTACTTACGAATATTTAAGCAATATAAAACTTACAGGAAAATATTTATTTCTCTGTTAAATGTTCTGGTTTGTTTGATGTTAATACTGTTCTGAATATCGTAAACAACTAATTTGCGAAAAACGTCAAAATATGGTTCTTTTCCGTAGAAACAAACTATAATTTGGAAAACTCACAGCCGCGGGAAAACTAATAGCGGATTTCATCACGTGATACGTCCACTCAAACTTTTGACAAGTTACAAAATGCCAATGTCTTATTTTGACATTAGTAACTTTTTGTAACTAAACATTCTGTACACTGTTAAAAATGACAATAACTTGGAATCCTTTTGCCTTCAGCCAATAGAAAACATGACCACCGTATGGCCACACTGTGATTATATAGTCACTGTAATGTGACCATGGATATATTAGTACAGGATACGTTCACTACATGTAAACGTACGTCGAATCTTAAAATAACATATCACGGAGTTCGGTACCTTCCCCCATTTCATTCTAACCTATATCACTTTATTTCTCTCTCCCTTTAGACCTTAGAACAGAAAATAGACAGGAAGGCGCATTTCTATTAACTTGACTGTAATATCTAGGCGACGGAAGCTGCCATTTTTAAAACCCAAGTATGACTAATCAGATGTGATACCTGTTTGACAGTTGTTTGACTATGGTTAGTTGTGCAGCTTGTGGCTGCTCTCAGACCCCAAATAATAGGAGTTTGGGCATTACATTCCATCAGTAAGTATTAATATTACTTTTTAATTCAAATAGAGAAATAATTTCTCTGAACCTGTCACTTGTCATACGTATTTCTACACAACAACAGTCATGGGCGTAGAAGGGAACGTATAATAGGGTCATAACTAATATAAATTTAATACAGAGTGATCCATAAAGTGCGCATCATAGAGGAAACTTTTTTATTATCGATTTTTCGTAAAAATATAATTCTGATAGAATCAAAAATTATAAAATATTTACTAATTCTAGATACGTTAGAATGACAATAGTTCCAAAAATTCATTATTTTTTCATAAAAAATGTTTCGTAGCTTATTTTGCAGGGAGATTTTAAATTTTTGTTTTGTTTAATTTATTTTACACTTGGATTTCTTGAAGCTTAGCAGTATGGGGCTGTTACAAATAATTTGAAAATTTCGTTCTAGCTTTCCAAAGAATGAAGGAAGGAAATTAAGTTGGATGAAAATTGTAAAGCGAACAAATTGGACTGCAACACATGCTAGTGTTCTGTGTTCACAGCATTTTAGTGAAGATAGCTTTGATCGATCATCCTCATTGAAAATCAGATTGCTTCCTTCAGCTGTGCCTACCATTGAAGTGACAAGATTAAAATATGTAAGTATTGAATAATATGCTTCGTAATATCACTTCAGGGTTCTTCCTGTACAGAGCGTTGACACACGTATTATTTAGTTGTTAGCAAAGGACAAAACACACACTCTATAGAATTCGACGGAAAAGTGCCCTCGGAAGCTAAAAATTGACCCACGTGGAAATTTTCATCAAGGATATTATTTTACAAAACATACGGGTGGTACATTTTTGCTGTGCCACCTGTATTGTAGTACATATATATTGCCGTTGCTGCCACTAGAGAAATACCTTCATTTCTTATTTCAGGTAAGGACCTTCAATCCGATTATTAAAAGACCTGCTGAAGATATTGAACAGCCTGGGCCATCCAAAATTCAACACATTGCACACTCTGAGAATGTTGAGTTATCGACGTCAACTCGTACGCCTTCACCTACCCCAGAACCTTCACAGCAGGATACACCTCGCAAAAAGCAGCTGAAGAGAAGGATCCAGGAACTGCACATGAAGCAGGGTCTTCTAACCCGCAAAATACGAAATTTGCAGAAGTTATCCTGGCGCCAAAAGAGAAGAATTTCTTCACTAAAGGAATTGACACATGAGTTGAAGAAAAATAATTTCATATTAGAAGAGCATGAGGATATGCTTTTAAATAATTTTCAGTCAAACAAGGATATTATTGAAAGACTTTTTCAGAAAACCCAGAAGAGGAGTGTAAACAGAAAGTATGAACAATCAGTGAGGGCATTTGCTGTAACGCTTCATTTTTTTTCGCCCAGAGCCTATTGTTATGTTAGGGAAGAATTCCAGAATTGTCTACCACATCCAAAAACTTTGGCAAGATGGTATTCTTCAGTAAATGCTCAGCCTGGTTTTATATCAGAGTCCTTCGAATTCCTAAAGTCAAAGATAACAAACACTGAAAAATCTAATTTAGTGTGCTCTTTGGTTTTTGATGAAATGGCTGTTCGTCAACACATAGAGTATGATGGGAAAAAGTATTACGGTTATGTTGACTTTGGAAATGGGATACACGATAATTGTATGCAACTGACCAAAGAAGCATTGGTGTTTATGATAGTTTGCATCAACGAAGCATGGAAATTACCAGTAGGTTATTTTTTCATCTCAAGCATCAACAGCGAACAGAAGGCTTCATTAACCAAACAGTGCCTCAGATTATTAAAAGATGTTGGAATTGTACTAACCAACATTACTTTTGATGGATGCCCAACTAACTTCAGCATGTGCAGTTTGTTAGGCTGCAGGCTGAACAATTTCGATCTGAAAACAGATTTTTTGTGTGATGGTCAAAAATACTTCGTAATGCCCGATCCTGCACACATGATAAAATTAGTAAGGAATTGTTTTGCTGAAAAAAAAACTCTAATGGTTGTTAATAATAGTGACACGATTAATTTTGATTATCTCATAAAATTGAATGAGTTACAGGTAAAAGAAGGACTGCACTTAGGTAACAAACTTAGGAAACAACATATTGCCTTTTTTAAACAAAAGATGAAAGTCAAATTGGCAACGCAACTGTTAAGTCGTTCAGTCGCAGAAGCTCTGTTGTATTGCAAGGATAAATTAAATTTAACACAATTACATGGTTGTGGCCCCACGGCTAAATTTATATTATTAATTAATGATGCCTTTGATATTCTGAATTCACGGAAACTGAGCGCTTTTGATTATAAACAAGCAGCATGTGCTCGAAATATTGAAGGTCTCAAAGTATTCTTTAGCAACTTCAGCGAATACATGAATAATCTCAAACTTACCGATGGGACGCCAATCTTACATTCTAATCGGAAAACAGGTTTTATTGGTCTGTTGGCAGGCCTAAAGACTTTGATTGGGATCTGTGACCAAGCTGTTATAACGAATGGTATTTTGAAATTTCTTCCTGCTTATAAATTTAGCCAGGATCACCTGGAATTATTTTTTGGAACCATTAGATCCCAGGGGGGAAATAATAATAACCCCACTTGCAGGCAATTCACTGCAGCGTATAAAAAAATATTAATTCATGCGGAAGTTAGGGAAGGTGGAGCAGGAAATTGTGTCCCAATAGAACAAATTAACATCTTGAATGTTAATTCAAAAAATAAACCACCAGAGCAGATCATAAATGAATCAGTTCCAGACCCTGACAATGTTAATTTTGATGATAATGACTTTAACAATAAGGCCACTGCAGATTTTGTAAAGGACCATGATTACTTTTTTCACCCCGATTCTTTGTCCTCGTATAGTTTGGAGGTGGTAACTTACATTTCAGGATTTGTAAGTTTCAAACTAGGTAAAAAAATTAAATGTGAACATTGCATTTCCGAACTCTACGGGGAGAAGGAAAATTTTCTCAATTCCTTCATATATCACAAATCCAAAGGAGGATTGAGCTATCCAAGTGAGAGTGTGATAGTTGTTTGCATTCAGTGCGAGAAATTTCTTAGAAGTGAACAGTTAAAAAATAAACCTATTAACAAAAATGTTATCTCCTTAAAGGTTCTGTACTATTTCCAACATAAAATATTGTTTCCACATATGGTGATGCATGATGTTACGCCCCTCGAAAATCATAAACTATTGCTAATTAAAAGCATCTGTAACGCATATGTGGAGACAAGGATACATTTTATTTGTAAAAGTGCTGTCACTACTGATACAGTGAGAAATATGTACACAAAGTTGATAATATTCAAAGGACAATAATAAATCTACCTACTGCAAACACATTCTGGTTTTTCAATTAGTAATTTAATTCAATTTTTTAATTTTATATCTTGTTTGGATATGTAAATTTAAAAAATTAACATCTAATGGGATGATCTTTTGGATAGAATCCTAAAAATTTATTTTTAATATTTTTTTTGCATGAGGTGTGGTTCGTGTCCACTGCAGTGCATATTTAGTACAATTAGAATTGTTAATGTTTATAATTATTTGTAATCACACAATCTGAAGCAGCAATTTAAATTACAGGCACTGACTGAAGTCACACAAACTCACATGTAGTCATAAATCACATAGTGTAAAGTGCACTTAACAAAACTGTTGAAATTGTTTGCTGCACATGCACCCTCTCGATATGGTACGCCACTGGCAAAAGGAAACAACCATCCGCCATTTTGAAAACCCATCGCGGTCGCAGGGATTTCTTATAAATGCGGCTTCCTGTCTATTTTCTGTTCTAAGCTTTAGACGTATTTCATACAATGTTTCGTACGCTTAATTTTGAAGTTTTGAAATGAAAACGTCAGAAGTGTCATACAATTTCACAGTTTATTCTTCGAAAATTGAACTTTAGCAATGGTTTTGATTGCTATTATCAAAGAGGATATATCCTCTTTGGCTATTATTATCAACCGTAAAACTCAAAGGCGTTAGCGAGTGAATATCTTGCACACCCCCACACCTCATCGAGTGAGGTTATCAAGTGTTACCTGTTGAGGTTATGTTTTGTAATTTGTGTTTATTTATACGATTACGTCTTTTCTACATTTTGTAGCATCTTGAGACCAAAAAGACTATTTCTGGCACCATGTAACACGAGTTAAATGTATTTTATCAGAATTTCTCTCAATGGCGAGTCCAAGTACCTCTCTAAAGGATAGCGCTATACGTAATTCACGCATTGAGAGTGACAGAAATAGATGGTACGTCTTGTTACACTATATCAACGGCACGCCGTATCTTGTACGTATATATCTATGAATGTGACAAAGTAGTGACGCCATCTGTTGGTACTATCGGAAAGTACCCCCCCCCCCCCAAGAGCCGTTCAAGGTCATCCAAATCGGTATTTTGACATCAAAGGAACCGACAGCGAGTGTCTCTACTTGCTTGATTTATGTACGCTGGTAGATCTATGTCTATAATTGTAGCAGGGAACTGCTAGCATCAAGCACTGAAGTATCTGGGATGCATCAACCCTGCTGTTGATAAGATTATATGTAAACAGAGCAGAGGCAAGATCTATCCTTTTTTCTAAACTGCAAAAATTGAATTCTGAAGCATAGATGCATAAGATTTCGCAAGAGGAAAAATTCCATGTTTTTTATAATATATGAATCTTAGAAATTTTTGCACTTTTTCAATTTCGTTCTTATGAACTTCGTAGCACAGGCGGAGACCATATAATTGCGCCGTACTCTAAAATGGGTTGAACATAAAAAGTGTATAACCAAATAAAAGACGATATACGACGAAAATTTGCAGAATTGCACAATATGAAACCCAGAGTCTGATAAGCTTTTTTAGTGGAAGACAACAGGAATGAAGCAACAAGGACGTTCCAAAGAAAAAATAGTGGAAGAATAATAAAGTCACATGGCACAACACCAGAACAAGTAAAAGAAATAGCAGCCGACAGAAAAAAATGGAGAGAATGGATAACACTACAATATCCGATGCCGTAATAGTATTAACGGATAAGGGAAAGAAGAAAAAGAAGTTTTCATTTATGGCTGGTAGAGATTGTTAAATGAAGGGTGTGGGTTACTTGTCGGCCAAACGTTACTAAAGGACGAAAATCAAAAACATATTTCAACATTCTTAGATGTCTTCTTAAGTGTATTTGTTCAAAAATGTGAAAGTTTTGTTAGTGGCATAAAGATATAACTCATAGGGTTATATAGATCACACGAGAATATGCCAGAAGGTTAGCTGCACACACATTTATTTTGAAATTTCTTAAACACAGTCAACGGCTGGTACCACTGGCATCGCAAGGAATTTTAGACTTCCGTTATAAAGTAACTGAGCATGAAATTAGTTATTTAGAAAACGAGAGCATAATTAACGTACAAACTGAGGAAATCGTGATAAAACTAGGATATGACACAGAAGACGAAAGTGACTGATTTAGTGACAAGTGAATTATATACATTTTAAATTTAAATTGTGAACCAAATAAAATAAAATAAAAACTTATTGGTGCTGATGTGCTTCTACATATAACTTTTGGTCACCATGTAATTTTAGAATTTATTTATAATAATACGCTATTATTTATTTATGGTTTTGTTTTTCGGGTTTTGTGCTAGTTGTTTTCAATAGTTTTGCTATAAGTTATTAAAATGACTATATCCAGAACATGGCGCACGTGTGAGTAGATGCTGTCGATCGCTTGAAGCCACTCCTAAGTTAAAATATAAAACAAAACAATCTCTCAATATATGAAGTAACCAACAAATACCAGTAACCAATGCAAACACAGGGGAGAAATCCTACAGTCAGGCAGTAAGTGGTAAGTCAGAAATTATCAATATAAAACAAACGCAAAAGCAAAACCAAAATGATTCTATTCAAAACACTTTTCAACAAATAATGGAGAAATTAACAAAAATGGATGAGCGCCTTACAAAGCTTGAATATAGCGCTAAAGGAGCGTTTCTCAAAAATCATAATGGCAGGGAATCTTAGAATTATGGAATGGAATGCCAACGGACTCTTGCAACACCAGCAAGAATTGCAAGCAGTCCTAGACATAGAGGGCATTGACATATGTCTCTTTTCCGAGACTCATTTTACTAATGAGTCATTTGTTAAATTCAAGCGTATACCATACTATACATCCGAAAAATGAAGCCAAAGGTGATACTGCCGTTACAATAAGAGAATTAATTAGTCATCATGAAGAGATGGGATTCAAAACACAGGAATTTCAAGCCGCCTCAGTAAATGTTAAAACCAAAACATATGATATTGTTACCGCAGTCTATTGTCCGCCTAGGCATGCTATCAAAAAAGAGCTATATCTAGACTTTCTAACTCATCACGGTTATAAATTTATCATTGAAAGAGATTTTAATGCTAAGCACTTCCAATGGGGATCTAGGTTAATCACTACAAAAGGAAAGTAACTTTTGCAAGCGGTCAACCGACTAAAATGTACAGCATTATCCACTGGCAAGCCAACATATTGGCCTACAGATACAAATAAAATCCCAGATTTAATTGATTTTTTCATAGTACGAAATGTGACTGTAAATTATATAAATGTGGAAAAGGCACGGGATATGAATTCTGATCATTCTCCCATCCTCCTCACTTTGAGTGATAATATTATAGAAAAAGAAATGCCTCCTAGATTGACTAATAGACAAACTGATTGGCAGAGCTTCAAACACCAACTTGAGGCTGTAACATCGATGCCACTGGAAGAACCGCCCCGCCAAGCGCCGCCACTGGCGATGTTAGAGACGCATGCGCAAGAGCACCTCGTTAGCTGTGGTAGGAAAACAAACGATCTTTCTTATATCTGACCGCCCAGCGACCAACAGCTAACGAGAGGATTTATTTTAGTCACTTCTTAATAAAGAAACAAAGTTACCCACGCGTATCATTACCCGGAAGTACATACGTGACAGGGGCAACTATTAAATTGTCATGTTTGATAAGAAATGAAGCTCAGCTAGACAGTGAAGCAGAGAAATTTGTTAATAATATTCAACAAGCCGCATGGGATAATACTCCCAATATTATCTCACGGACGAAAGGTAATAATTATCCTAGAGAAATTAGAGCACTCATTTCCAAAAAGAGGAAACTCAGAAGAATATGGCATCAAACTAAATTCCCAGCAGACAAAAGTAGATTAAACAATGCCACACAGCAACTCAAATGAGAGATTCAAAAAGTTAAAAATAAATATTTGTAATTACTTAAGTGAACGTGTAGAAGTAAATTTTTGGTCGTTGAGGCACGTATCCAAAGTTTGGGCGTGTCCAGCAGTGCAGTGTGTTTTGTAGTGAAAATAGGTGTACAGAAGAGGAAAAATAGCAACAAAAACAAGTGAAACAGAGCAGACCAGTATAGGAGGGTGTTAGAGTATAAAAAGCCGAAGAAAAATAAGCAGCTACTTGCTAAGCCAAATAGAAACAAGGTAGGATACATAACACTAGGATGAAAATTGCGAGTGCGTGCAGCATTCTCCGGGCGCGCGCATGCTAAGTGTTCTGTCAAAAGAACTACCACGAGTGCAATTCGAACGAAATAGCGGAAAGACAAAACAACTACGGGGAGCCAAAAAGCTACCGTCATAGAAAAGCGCGGATTTTAAGACGCACAGCGGCCCTTCCAGTTTTAACGTTTCAGCCAAGTGCACTGTGAAATAAAGTGGTGCGCGTATAGGGTAATAGACAGTAGGAGGGAGATTACGGACAAAAAAACCGGTAAATAAATCAACCACGTATTCCCATACGGTCAAACGCGCAAAGGAAGGTGGGTGAATTAAAATTTAAAATAAAGAGCGGATAGTTAGCACGGTGCGAATACCGAATGGACACTGGTGAAAAAAGTACGGAAAAGCGTAAGCGGCAAGGAAAAGAAATCCCAGACGTGTTTAAAAGGAGTAAATTATTAAATAGAACACCGGAAAAAAACGCAACGAAAGAAGAAATTGACGAGCCAAAAATGGAAGACATGTTCGATACGATGCAAGTAATGCTTGACAGATTTATGGGACAAATGCGAGCGGAAATGAAAAGAAATAATGAATCACTGCAAAGTAGCATATGCAAAGAATTGGAAGAGAATCGAGCGACAATAAGGAGAATCAATGAAGTGATAAAGAATCTGCAGGAAGAGCAGAAAGGGAGACAAGAAGAGTGGGAAGGGCAGCAGGTGAAATTAGAGAAGAGAATTATGGAACTAGAGAGGAAAATGGAAAACAAGAGAGGGAAGGGAAGAAAAATAATATCATAATAAGCGGAATAAAAAATAAGGCAAGTGGTAGAAGAGGCGAAAAAACTCGTTGCAGTAGAACTAAAAGTTACAACCAATGTAAACGATGTGTGGAAGATAAGAGATGATATGTGGGGAATAAAAATGGACAATTGGGACGAGAAACTTGAGATTTTTAGAGCGGCAGGCATCTTAAAGGAAAAAGGAATATTTTTAAACGATGACTTAACATACGAAGAAAGAAAAATACAGTGGCAGATACGGGAAAAAAGCGAGAAGAAGAGAAAAAAAGGCAATACGGTGAAAATAGGGTACAAAAAAATGTGGATCAATAATAAACTCTTTAATTGGAACCCCGAAGAAGGCAAGTTGGAAGAGGTTACAATATCAAAAAACTAAGTCAAAAGCAGAAGGACGGACCACAGAAGAAGACACAAGCAATGAATTTGGCACACGAGCAGGCTACAAGTAGTGAATTAAGTTTAGGAACATGGAATGTGTTAGGGACCTTTTATGAAGGAGCTTTAAAAGATCTGGAAAACGAAGCACAAAGATATAAGCTAGACATACTAGCAATACAGGAGACGAAGCAAAAGGAAAATTTTGAAATGGAACTGGAACATTCTTCTTCTTCATCAGCTCAATGACGTCCACTCCTGGACATAAGCCTCTCCTGGGGTCCTCCATTGGTATCTGTCTCTCGCATGCTGAAGCCAATTTTTTCCAACAAACTGCCTTATATCATCTACCCATCTGCGTTGTGGTCTTCCACGACTTCGATTTGTTTCCCGCGGTCGCCATTGCAGTAGTTTGTTTGTCCATCTATCTGTCCATTGTCTAGCTATGTGCCCCGACCACTGCCACTTTAGTCGCGATATACGTTCAATGACGTCAACGACTTTGGTTTTCGATCTTATTACTTCATTCCGTACTTTATCCCGTAGCGAGATTCCTAAGATTATTCTTTCCATGGAGCGTTGGGTGACTCAAATCCTAGTTGCGCTCTGTTTTGTTAATGTTATCGTTTCGAGACCATAAGTAGCAACAGGCAAAACACACGTGTTGTACACTTTTCGTCTAAGGTTGATCGGTATGTTTTTGTCTTTTAAGATGTATTGTAATTTCCCAAACGCAGCCCATGTCTGCCCTATTCTTCTTGTTATTTCTGCTGTTTGGTTTTCCTTGTCTAGTGTGATGAGGTGGCCTAAATAGATGTATTCCTGGAGCTCCTCTATGCCTTCGTCTTCTATGGTTATTTGTACATTTTCGTCAGGGCTCATCAACTTAGTATTTTTAAAGGTTCATCTTAAGTCCCACTCTTTTCGATGCTTCATTGAGGTCTTGCATCATTTGTTTTAGTTCTTCTGTATCGCTAGACATGATAACGATATCGTCAGCGAAACGGAGATGACTAAGATGATATCCATCGACTTTCAGACCCTTTTTGTCCCAATCTAGTTTTTTAAAGACATCCTCCAAAGCTAGTGTAAACATCTCCTTGGCGCACTCCTCTCATTACATTTATTTTTTCCGTTTTTGTATCTTCATTGATTTTTACTTTAAAGGTTGCGTTGTTATATATGTTTTGTATGATTGCGGTATACCTAGAGTCAATTCTAGCGTTATTGAGTGCTTTCAAGATTGCCCATGTTTCTACAGAATCAAACGCTTTGTGGAAATCGATGAATACCAGGTGAACAGGGATGTTATATTCCGTGTTTTTTTCTAGGATGGTGCGTAGGGCTTGTCTATGATCCATTGTACTAAATCCTCGTCGGAAACCGGCTTGCTCCACAGGTTGGTAGAAGTCAAGCTTTTCAGTCAGACGATTTGTTAAGATGCGGCTGAATAGCATATACATATGATTTAACAAACTGATAGGACGGTAATTTTCTATATTTGATATGTCCCCTCATTGGGAAGAAGTACGACTTCTGCATTATGCCACTGTTCTGGTATTCTACCTTCGTATAAGCATTTATTCATCAGTGTTTGTATCACTTTTTCGAGACTGGTTCCATCTAACTTCAACTTTTCAGCCGTAATTTTGTCTTCGTCCGGACATTTCCCATTTTTCATCTGTTTTAATGCCTTTCTCATTTCGTCTGACCTTATTTCCGGTAAATCCTCTGACCCTACATTCCTTACTTGTTTTATTGTTGTTGTTGGTTCTGGGTTCATTTTATTTGATGAGTAAAGGTCCGCGTAGAATAATTCCACAGCTTTTGTTACATCATCAATATGTGATACTGTCATTCCTTCCTTGTTTTTCAATTTGGTTAGTTTAGTTCGCCCTTTTGCGAGCCTCGATCTTAAAACCTTCATATATGTATTTCTTTCGATTGTTTCGTGTATTAATTTCGTTTTGTAGGTTCTAATGTCTTTCCTGATTTCTTTCTTGGTATTTTTGTTGAGTTGTTTAAATTCCTCTGTATCACTACTAATTCGTCTTCTTTTTTCCATCATCTGGATTGTATTTGCACTAAGTTTTTTATCTGTGGGTTTCTTTAGTTTTCCACATACTTTTTTCGCTGATGTTTTAATAATAGTTTGAATTTTATCTGTGAGCTCTTCGATATTAAGTTGTTCAAGAGCTTCAGTTGACTCTACTCTTTTTCTTATTTCGTGGTGATATTCATTCTTTCGTGCGCACAGTTCTTTGGTTGTGGGAGTCGAATGTGGACGGATTAGCTTCACTGGAACATTATATATTCTTAAATAGCGGAAGTAAAGCAAGGGCAAGGATCTTCGGAACGGGGTTTCTCGTAGCGAAAAAAAAGTATAAAGAATTTCACACCGATGATAGAATGTGCCATCTTAAAATACAAGGTAAATACAACAATATAAATATTATTAATATACATGCTTCAACTGAAGAGAAGGATGAGGAGGAAAAAAATGAGTTTTACGAGGCGTTAGAAAACTTCTATGATTTGCTGCCGGATAACGAGGTTAAAATAATAATAAGAGACTGTAATGCTAAAATAAGTAAAGAAGAGATATACTACCCAACAGTAGGAAAATTTAGCAAACATGAAGAGTCAAATGCAAATGGACGGAAATTAATAGAGTTTGCAGCTGGGAAGAATTGCCGAATTATGGGCACGTATTTTCAGCAAAAAGAAATCTACAAGGGCACATGGAAGGCTCCAGATGGAAGATTGGCAAACCAAATTGATCACATGCTGATACAAGAAAGATATGCAAGGTGGGTTAGCAATATAAGAGCATATAGGGGAGCCGATATGGGGTTAGATAATTTTTTCGTGAAAGCAAAAATAAAATACGAAACATTAACCCTTGCAAAGAGACAAAGAGACCAACCAAAAAGCTACAATTTAGAAAAATTAATGGAGGCGGATACAAGGACTGCATATCAGCGAAGGATTAAAGAAAAATATGATAAAATAGTGGATGAAGGGACTGTTGACAAATTGTTGGACACATTTTGAAAAAATAATAGTGACAGTAGCACAAGAAGTAGTGGGTAGAGAGAGGAAAAATAAGGCGGAAAGTTGGTTCAATAGCGAATGTAGAAAAGAGCGGGATAAGAGACAAAAAGCAAGAGAGAGGATGATCCAAACAGAACTCCCAGATGATGTAGAAAAATGCCGAGAACAAAGAAGAGAAACAATAAAGAGCACATACAGAAGAATCAAAAGGGCTCACTGTGAAAAAAGGCTCCGCGATATAGAGAAATGTTACAAGAGAAAAGAAATTAGGAACTTTTATCAAGAGTGCAAGAAAATACGTAAAGGGCCACAACACAATATCCTATTATGCAAAGATAAAGACGGGAATTTACTAGCAGGAGAAAATCAAATGATAAATAGATGGAAAGAATATTTTGAAGAGATCTTAAATGAAGAAACGGAAGTAGAAAACGAAAATTGAGTACTGGAGTTAGAGTTGATCAATGCAGAGATAGAGGAGGAGCTAACAAGAAAAATAGTAGAGGAAGCAATAGCAAATATGAAGAATAGGAAGAGCCCTGGCAAGAATGGAATCTCAGCAGAGCTCATAAAGTATGGAAGAGATAAGCAACAGGATATTTGAAATAATAAAAAAAGTATGGCGAGAGGGCAGGATACCTGATAGATGGAATGAGAAAACCCGGTGTGAGAACTACAGAGGAATTGCGCTCTTGGACACGGTGTACAAAATATTAGCCTCAATTGTCAAAAACAGAATGCAGGTAATGGCAGAGAAGGTGATTGGTGAATATCAATGTGGTTTTCGTAAGAATCGTTCAGTAATGGATCAGGTGTTTGTTTTGAAAGAAATACAGACCACATGCTACGAGCATAATATAGAGGTTCATGCTATCTTCATCGACTTTAAAAGAGCGTACGATTCAATAAAAAGACATCAACGATACCAAGCAATGAAGGATTTTGAGATACCAGGGAAATTAATTCAGCTAGTGATGGTAACATTAAACGACACATCAAATACAGTCCAAGTCAACGGGGGGATGTCCGACCCCTTTAAAGTCAGCAACGGACTGACACAAGGTGATCCCTTGTCCACAACTCTGTTTAATTTAATGCTGGAAAAGATAATCAGAGAGTGAAATTAATACCACGGGTCTGTTAACGAACAAAAGTCACCGGTGCCTGGCATACGCCGATGACATTACGCTTCTAGCGAGAACATCAAATGAGCTGCAAAGAATAACGAGGAACCTTGATAGGCCAGCGAGAAAGACAGGGCTGATTATAAACGAAGAAAAAGCGAAATATATGATGATGGGTGGAAAAGCTGGAATAAAGCACGGAAAAGAACAAATAGAAATTAAACTAGAAAACAACAGGGTAATGAAAATAGACAAAGTGCAGGCTTTTGTATACTTGATTGTGTTAATAACGGAAGATGGTAGCAATAGCAAGGAAATAGCAGCAAGGTTGCTGAAATAGGATAAGTGCGTGGGTGCATTAAGCAAGATAATGAAGTCAAAAAGTGTATCGAGGAACGTGAAACTACGACTCTATAAAACAGTGTTAAGACCTACCGTGACCTACGGATGTGAAACTTGGGGGATGAACAATGTAGAAAAAGGGAAGCTTGAAATATGGGAGAGAAAGGTGCTGAGGAGAATATTTGGAGGTAGAAAAACAGATGACGAATGGGAAAGAAGAAATAACGAAGAGCTGGGACAGCTGTATGGAGAGGCAATAATCACTCAATATGTACGAGCACAGAGGATGAGATGGTTAGGTCACATAGAGCGCTTAGAAGACAACAGGCAGACCAAAAAGGTACTAAAAGCCAACCCGCAAGGCATAAGAAGGAAAGGACGACCGAGAAACAGATGGATGGAGGCAGTAAAATCAGATCTAAGAGATAAAGGCATAGTAGAGTGGAGAAAACTAGCAAAGGATCGGAAAGAGTGGAGGAAAATTGTATATATATATATATATATAAGTGAACTGTCAAATGAGATAGCAAAGCTGACCATTCGCTCTGGAAAGCAACCAAACAATTAAAAGGACCGATCATGCAGAACCCACCAATTAAAAATTCCGACGGTACATGGGCAAAAAGTAATATACAAAAGGCTAACAGATATGCCGAACACCTCGAAATGACTTTCCAACCGAATGAGGGCGGTAACATTCTTAACTGAGAGAATCTTATCACAGAAGAAAGCGATATTAGATTCACTACTCCAAAAGAAATTGCAACGGAAATATA
The DNA here is from genome assembly GCA_940337035.1 of Agriotes lineatus. Classification (NCBI taxonomy): domain Eukaryota; kingdom Metazoa; phylum Arthropoda; class Insecta; order Coleoptera; family Elateridae; genus Agriotes; species Agriotes lineatus. The sequence goes on along the minus strand of OW679194.1, from coordinate 786,144 downwards.
GGAAAACATTAACTCAAAGAAGGCCCCTGGGTTTGATTTGATTACAGGAGAGATTCTAAAGCAGCTTCCTCGTAAAGCAATCGTAAAACTTACATACTTAATTAATGCATCCTTTAGATTAAAACATGTAGTCTACCTAAGATATGGAAAATAGCGGAAGTGATAATGATCGCTAAACCCAGAAAGCCACCAAATGAAGCCTCATCTTATAGGACAATCTCTTTATTGCCTGTAATCTCCAAATTATTTGAAAAAATATTGCTTAAAAAACTGAAACCAATTATAGAAGATAACAACATAATCCCAGCGCATCAATTTGGCTTCAGGAAGAGTCACTCGACTATAGACCAAATCCACAGAATCACAAACATAATTGAGAAGTCCTATGAGGAAAGAAAAGTCTGTTCTACTGTCTTTCTTGATGTAGCACAGACTTTTGATAGGGTATAGGGGCCTGAGGGACTTCATTATAAATTAAACAAGATGTTGCCCAAACAGTTCGCAGAATTATTAAGGTCTCATATTTCAGATAGAGCTTTCAGGGTTAAATACGGAGATGCCTACTCTGAATTAAAGGAAATAAAAGCAGGAGTGCCGCAGGGCAGTGTGTTGGGACCAGTAAACAAAATTAACAGTTGGACCAAGCAATGGTGAATCAAGTTGAATGAGACTAAATCTGTCTACGTCAATTTTACGAATAAAAGAAATCAACATATCCCTGTTAGCATAAATAATATCCAAGTGCCATATGCTGATACAGCAAAATATTTGGGGATGACATTGGACGCAAAGCTACGCTGGAAAGCTCACGTAAAAAAAAGAAGAATTGGACATCAAATTTAGAAAAATGTATTGGCTACTTGGAAGAAATTCTACTCTGTCAATTTACAACAAAGTACTTCTGTACAAACAAACTCTTAAGCCCATATGGACATATGGCATTCAGATATGGGGTTGTGTCAAAAAGAACAATTTAGACATAATCCAGCGGTTTCAGAGCAAAGTATTGAGGAGTATTGTTAATGCTCCATGGTACTTCAGGAATAATGATCTCCATAGAGACTCGGAGTACCATTAATGATACAACGTCCAAGGGGCCTGCCGGCAGGACATTTTGTCCTGCCGGCAGGCCCTAAAATTGAATGTATGATTTTATATATGATGCGGTCCTTCTAGAAGTACAAAAATGTCACCAACGGAAAGTGCATAAAATTTTGCCTATCTCTTGTGCAGGTTTGAACTCGATTGTTCAAACCGCATAGAAATTATCGGATGATATTGGTTTGCGAGTAGTTTCTCTCCGTTAGCAGTGGCGTTCGGACGTTTGTTGCTCCGCTGCACAATAATGGTCACAAAAATTAAGATAAACGATCGTGTATTCACGAAAGCTATGAATTTTGATGATGGCATCAACAATTGGAGTCGGCATCAACAATTGGAGTCTGTCTATGTTTGGATCGGGATTCCCACATAAATTATAGATTAAGTTTGTTTCTTGTTATTACCTTTTATGTTTCTTGTTTTTACGTTTGTACTGAATGGAACACAAGTTTATTTTTATATCACAAAAAAAGAATAAATATTGTTTATTTTATAGTAAAAGCGCATTTATTTCCTAAAACCTACAAAAAAGAAACGTATCCAAAAAAACATTAGACTACGCCACTAGAAAAAGGAGATGTACTGCCCGAAGCTAAAAAGTCCTGCCTGAAGGACAGAACACATTAGAAATCAAAGGCCTGCCAGCAGGACAAAGTGGCCGGTACAACTGTCCTTCTGGAAGCTCCTTCCGGCAGGACAGTTGTTTGGACGTTCTATCATTAACCAGGCCATTAGAAAATTTGCCAAGAGTCATGAACAGAGACTTCTTCACCACGTCAATGTCGAGGCAATCCAGCTTCTCGACAACACGGATTTGACAAGACTACTCAAGAGGACCAAACCTTTTGAGCTAGTTTAATATTTGTGCTAGTGCAAAAGCAGAGTATAGTGCTAGTGTACATGCTAATATTAGTGTAAATACGTTGCTAGAACCTAAGAGATATTTAGTGTGAAAATCCTTAGTTTTAAGTTTAAAGTAATAATTTAAGTTTGCACAATATTACTCATTGATCAACTACTTCATCAGATTGTAATTTCAGTAATATCATTGAGATATTATTTTTAAAAAAACTTATTGGTGGTGATGTGCTTCTACTTATAACTTTTGGTCACCATGTAATTTTAGAATTTATTTATAATAATACGCTATTATTTATTTATGGTTTTGTTTTTCGGGTTTTGTGCTAGTTGTTTTCAATAGTTTTCCTATAAGTTATTAAAATGACTATATCCAGAACATGGCGCGCGTGTGAGTAGGTGCAGTCGATCGCTTGCTCTATTATTCTGTATTATAGCAAAATCACTTTCAACAAAAAAAGTATAGAGTAACAAATCGAGTTATTTACGAGTTTGTAATTGTGACTGTGATTGTGTTAGTCACCATTTGCCAGAAAATAAAGAGATTGGAGCATCATCGATGTATAAAAGCAATTATGAACCCTAAGTGCGACATGCACCCCACGAGCAAGAAAAATGAAGGCGGAGATACTCCCAAAACAAGTGATCAGGAAGTAGAAAAATTAGATCTCATAGTACAGCAGTCTGCTGGGGTCGAGCATTGCAAGCTAAACTGAACGGCTATAAACGCTGTGAAGATTCATGCCGAGGCAGTGCAGCCAAGTTGTTCAGGTCTTGGACCTTCCGCCTGACAACAAGGAACACCGCAGGGTATCACTGGCAACGATCAGTGATATGCGATCCTAGCGATTGCATCCTTCTCATGGTGGCCCCGTTGAGACTGAACCTCGCGGATCTAGACTGGGAAGTCGATAAACATTCCCCAAACCCAGCTGTCGTGTCGTGGCCAAGGGTCTGCACTTGGGATAACGATGCCGGCAAAGACGAATCTCTGGTCACGTCATTGTCGTTACACCATATATGGATATCTCTGCTGTAGTCATGTATTACGGGGGATATCTGTGCTGGGGGTCTTGGCTTCACCGCCCGGACCAAGAGGAGTAAACCTCAATAATAAAACCTAAATCCTATGGTGGTGAGACCAGGCCAAGGGATGCGTGGCTGTCTAGATGATCAGTCCCTTCTGGATCTCCCTTGGGGCACCGGGCGCACCCCACTGTATAAAGCCACTTATTTTTAGTCTGTAGCTACCCATGGGAACAACATGGAAAATACAGATAACTCAAATTCAAACCCAGGCCTAGAACTCCTTTTTAGGTCTACACCCTCCCCGATGGAAACTGAGGCAGACCTAGGTCAAATCTCTCCCTCCTCGGTGGCGGATATTATTGGGGCGAATCCTCCGGGCAGTACACAACCCAAGGAAAAACCCCAATCTCAAGCCCAACCTGAAGCCAATCCAACTTCAGGTTAGCATGAGAAAAGACTTTCAGGGTCACAACGCCGTAGACTTGCTATAGAAGCGGCGAAAGCTAGAGGGGAGCCCATTAGGCCTAGAAAACCTACGGCAAACCGTCAGAGCAAAGAACTGGGGACTACTAAATACCCAGTTCAAGACCCCAAGAAGAGAAGCCGAACGGAGGGCAGCACTCCCTCCCCCTCTGTTCAAAGAGAAATAAAAAAGATTAAGGGTGACTATTCGAAGGACAAACCCAGTACTTCTGTACAGGGACAGTCCTACAGTCAATCCCTTTCAGCCACTAAGATGGCAATTACTCTGCAAACCTACCCTGAGGGCAAACTAACCCCAGAACAGGCTAAGCAGATTCAACAGGCTCTCACTAAAGACATTTTTCAAGTGTGCGTCTGGAACTGGACCACAGTTCACAAATAGCTACGCCCATGCTGGTGTGCTATACGTGTCCTGTGCAAACGATACCTCGAAGCAATGGCTGCTGGAAAAAACGCCACAACTTCAACCATGGGAAGGGGCAAACCTTCGTGTTGGAACAGCAGAGGATGTGGTTAAAATCTCCAGAGTGGTGGTATGGATCCCCACTGACCTACTGGAGGCCAAAGAAGCCACCAAGATCCTTCCCCTGCTGAAAACGCAGAATCAAAATCTGGCCACTGAGGAATGGAGAGTGATCTCCAGTCGTACCGAAACTCAGGGCACTACCTTAGTCCTTGCGATTGATGAAAACTCCCTGAAGGAACTGAGCAAAGTGAGATTTAAAGCCTACTTAGGTCTATCTCAGATAACCTTCAGGGTGTCAAAGAAGACCAACAAGCAAGATGACGCTGGAGGTAATACAAGTAAACCTCCAGCATAGCAAGGCGGCAACAGCTGCCCTCTGTAAATACTTGGTCTCCAAGAACATAGACATAGCCTTGATTCAAGAACCCTGGCTCTTCAGGGGAAAAGTATCAGGCCTTGGAACTGTTAAAGGTAAGCTAATATATAATAGAAACCTTGATAACATGAGATCCTGCATTTTTGTCAGGGAAGAACTTCATGCTCTAAAACTGATGAACTTTTGTTGCAGGGATCAAGTAGCTATTAAATTAACAACACAAATGGAAGGAAATCTGAAGGAGATGATAATCGTTTCAGCATACTTTCCATTTGACTCTCCTAATCCACCTCCAACTGAGGAACTACAACAGGTTGTTGAGTACTGCAGGCTATCAAACCTGCAGCTCATAGCTGGAATTGACGCCAATACTCACCATGTTGCATGGAGTAGCAGCAACGTCAATAGAAGGGGTGAGTATCTCTTTGACTTTATTGTATCCAAAGATCTGGATATACTGAATCGGGGGAACAAACCAACTTTTAAAACACGAACTCGCGAAGAGATTATCGATATCACTTTGGCTACCTCTCGTATCAGCTCTCAGATAACTCGTTGGCATGTGTCCGAGGAACCGTCATTTTCGGACCTTAGATACATTCGAATGGAAATCAGTAATCTTGATAAGCCAGTTTCGGAGTATCGTAATCCGAGAAATACGGACTGGGAGAATTACAAGCAGGATCTACAAGTCAATCTAATTAATTTCAAAAATGAGATTAAAAATAGTACTGATATAGAGCTAACCTCTGTTGAACTTCAGGAGGCTATTTTAAACTCATATCACAACAACTGCCGGGTCACACGACGAGCCACCAACAAAGATGTTAGTTGGTGGAACTCGGATCTAGCACTACTAAGAAAAAACACACGCAAACTCTTCAACAAGGCGAAAAGAACCGGTGAAAGGGATAATTATTATCAATCCCTGACCGAGTATAATAAACAAATACGCAAAGCCAAAAGAGACTCCTGGAGGAACTTCTGTGAAGAAGTTGAAAACACTTCTGAAGCAGCACGACTCCAGAGGATTCTGGCTAAAGATCCTGTGGAACCCGTTGGCACAATCCTAAAGCCAAATGGGAAATTCACGGAAACAAGTAAAGAAACCTTAGAGCTTTTTCTTCAAGCACACTTTCCAGACTCACATGCGGTTTATCCTGCAGACGAGCATCAGCCAAACCTCATTCACCCGATTATAAGGGCTGAAAAAAGGGACTGGCAAATTTCAAACAAAATCGTTACCCACAAAAGTATTGAATGGGCCATAGATTCGTTTAACCCATACAAAGTTTCTGGTCCTAATGGCATAATACCTGTGCTTCTACAACAAGGGAAAGAGATCCTCACACCAAAGCTTTGTAGACTACTAAGAGCAAGCCTGGCAACGGGATACATGCCGTCTGTCTGGAAACAATCTAGAATTGTCTTCATACCCAAACCTGGAAGAGACTCTTCTCAGGCGAAGTCATAGAGACCTATCAATCTATCTTCCTTTATGTTAAAGTTGATGGAGAAACTGATTGAAAGACATATCAGAGAGAGCTTTCCCTTAGGAAGCCTATTTCATCCCCATCAATATGCATATCAATCGGGAAAATCATGCGAAACTGCTCTTCACCAACTAGTGCGGAGAATTGAGGAGGCAATTAACTACCAAGAAATTGCACTGACAGTTTTTATTGACATTGAGAGAGCCTTTGACCATATCTCCTTCGTGTCAATGATAGCTGCAGTAAGAAACCGTGGGGTAGAAGTCACCATCTGCAGGTGGATCAGTAACATGCTCCATGACAGGAAAATTCAATCAACCCTTTCTGGTGAAACAATGGAGGTGGAAGCTGCCGAAGGATGCCCACAGGGGGGAGTTTTGTCACCCCTGTTGTGGAACCTGGTAGTGGATGAGCTCTTAGTCGAACTAAATAGGGAAGGTTACTATACCTAGGGGTATGCCGATGATCTGGAAATACTCATCTCGGGGAAACTTGATAACACAGTCTCAGAGATTATGCAAAAAGCTCTAAGAATTGTGGAGAGGTGGTGCACCAAAGAGAGCCTAAGTGTAAATCCGCAGAAAACGTTACTGGTTCCATTTACTAGAAGAAGGAAATTGGACAGGCTAAAACTGCCAAACCTCTTCAATGAACAGTTGCAAGTGAGCCAAGAAGCTAAATATCTGGGCATAATCCTGGATGCTAAGTTAACCTGGAGCTCACACATTCAAAAAATTGCACATAAAGGTAAAATAACTATTATGGCAACAAAGCGTACAGTGGGCAAAACCTGGGGACTTCAGCCGAGCATGGTACACTGGCTGTACACTGCTGTGGTGAGACCTATGGTATCCTACGGATCGCTGACCTGGTGGCCAAAAGTAGAACAAAAGCAAGCCAAACTGGCGCTTTCCAAACTCCAAAGGCTGGTTTGCCTTTGTATAACAGGGGTGATGAGAAGCACTCCAACTACAGCTATGGAAACCCTGCTAAGCCTTTCTCCCCTAGATATCATAATCAAGCCAGAGGCAAGGATGGCGGCGTATAGGCTGAACTATAATGGAAACTGGCAAACCAGTTTCGTCTCTGGTCATACCAGAATAACCAGCAATATCACTAATCCATTACTAGAAATGAGCAGTGACACAATGCCTATCAGTCATAACCTTATCAAACCCTTTTACATTCAGCTAGAATGGAACGAAGGGCTGGCACAAAGACGTGGTCAGGAAGGAAAACCAGTCTGGTATACAGATGGATCCAAACTGATAGCGGCACTGGAGCTGGGATATATGGGGAATCTCCCCATTTTGAAGCCTGTGCATCTTTGGGGAAGCACGCAACAGTATTCCAAGCCGAAGCTCATGCCCCAGACATTTGTCTACAGGAAAACATAAAGAGGAATTATCAAGGCAAATATATCCTTGTCCTAACTGATAGCCAGGCTGCCATAAAGACCCTAGCTAGCTACCAGATTAACTCAAAACTAGTCTGGGACTGCCTTCAAAATCTTATAACCCTGGCAAACCACAACAAAGTGACCCTCATGTGGGTTCCGGGCCATAAGGGGATAAAAGGCAATGAAAAAGCTGATGTACTCGCAAAAGAGGGAACAGAAATAGCATTTAATGGTCCTGAACCAGTATTTGGAATTTCCAAAACCTCTGCTTGTGGCTGGTTGGCTGGGTGGATAAAAAGATCGCACCATAACCACTGGAACCATGTGGATGGATTAAGACACAGCAAGACCATGCTAAAAACACCATCTAAAAAACTAACAGATGATGTACTGCGACTAAGCAGACACCAAATTAGGCAAGTGACAGGACTGATAACTGGACACTGCAACCTACGCAAGCACATGCATACAATGGGCATCCTAAATGAGGAACCAATATGCAGACTATGTAATGAAGAGGACGAAACAGCCTCTCATATTATTTTTGACTGTGAAGCCCTCGCCCGATGGAGACATTCGCTCCTGGGTGGAGCCAATACAAGAGAAACTCTAATTAGAGAAAACCTAGTGAAAACGATACTAAACCTAATAAAGACGGCAAAACTTTTCACTGAATAATGTGATATGATGAGTAACACAATAAGCCTAAGGTTGCAGTGTTCTAGGCTCCTAACCCTGTCATCAACTCACAATTCAATCAATCAATCAATAAATCAACAGCAGTCTGCTACTACTCAAAATATGATAGCTGAAATTAATGGCAAAATTGACAGTATGTCTAAGCAACTTAACGAACTTGGCCAGCAATCAAAGAAACATGCCGAAAAAATACAACTACATGAAGATAAGATAGACCGCTTAGACCGCAACAATACCCGCATCTTTGGAATCGCAGAAAAAGCTCTAGAAAGTACCGATACATTAGTTAGTGACCTCATTCAAAACCATTTAAATATAAATTTATTTCCTTTTATGTCTATTAATTACCAAACCTGATTTCTATTAACATAAGCATAACACCATATCCTAGCAACTAGATGCGATATTGTTTAAAAACAAGGGAGAACAAATGAATAAAAAATGATTACAAGTTTGTCAGTTTTGTGCTCCACTTTGAAATACATTTTTTGACTATTAAACAAGCATTTCACCAGTTAAAAAGTATTGCCTTTTATTGTGCCCATCGCAGTGTTTATGTGGTATCGTTGGTAGAAGTTTCCGCCACACAAAAATTAAAATTTTTCCGATCCTATCTACTACGACATCGGGAGCAAGCAGTTCAAAATTTCAAGGCCCATCTACGAGCAGATAAGACAGTGGAAACCAGAGGACAGCAGCCCACGACAGCTTACGAGTCTGCAAGAATGTCTCAACCACCTTAGTAATGGTTATATATAGACCCTTTTCGAAGTACGACTACGCCACTTTTTTCAAGGAATTTGAAATATTTTATTCAATGTTGATCACTATTTCTGACAATATTATAGGCATTGGAGATCTGCATTTTGATCTGCTAAATACTACTAGGCCGTGTGTTCTGCAATATTAAACAGATTGTTAAAGAACCAACTAGAATTGCAGACTCATCAATCACTCTGCTGGACCACATATTGACTCCTAAACCTGAATTAGTCAAAACTACTACTGTTGATCTTAATCGCAATATATCTGACCATGGAATTTTACTTTCTGAGCTTAATTTAACGACCTCAATCCACCAGCCGGAGATTATAAAATACAGATTACAGATTACTAATCATGAAAACTTTCTCACTTATTTTCAAAGCATTGATTGGCAAATTTTTTATAGATATGATAACGTAAATAACAAAATATCATTTTTTAATAGTCAAATATTAGCTATATATAATATTTATGCTCCAATAAAAATTGTTCATGTCTCGAAAAAACCTGCACCATGGCTTACAGAAAATTTAAAATTTATGATGAAGCTCAGAGATAAAGCTCTCCAAAGGTTTCGAAATAGTACACTTAATATGCATTGGAATTACTAAGCAATTCAGTTACAGACTACGTACTCCGAGAAAAAAGGCCTACTTGGAATTTGCAATTAATAATAATACAAATAGAAAAACATATTTCATCAGTTGTCTAAACTAGAATTAGGTCATAAAAAAAGACAGGAACTCTACCAGTTAGCTTGCAAAATGTAAATAAAATTAACGACTTTTTTATAAATTCCTCTTAATTACTTAGCGGTACAAACAATGATCTAGTAGAATTTTAGTCCACTAACAAATTAGGGTCAGTTATAGAAATTTTTGATTTTACTATGACAGATGAAAATACAATAATAAAATCAATAAAATCAAATGCCTGTGGACACGATGAAATTTCTTTGGAATTAATTATAGCAGCGTGTCCTATAATCTTACCTTCTTTAACTCATTTATTTAATTTCTCTATAGAACACGCTGTATTCCCAGATGTGTGGAAAACCTCAATGATTCATCCACTTCCAAACATATCAGCTCAAAAAGAAATTAAAGATTGATGTCCCGTTAGCATTCGGGTTACATCTGTGAAACAGCACTTCTAAAAATTACAGATGATATTTTAACTTCTTTAAATAAACATGAATTCACTGTATTCATGTTTTTTTATTTCTCTAAAGCTTTTGATGCTATCGATTACCGAACCTTGCTATCAATTTTGCATTTCATAGGCTTTAGCGGAAATTTTAATAAACTAATGTCTAATTATCTAACCGGCCGATCGCAATATATTATATATAATGAACAGCAATCAGAAAGCCAGAAAGTAACCTGTGGAGTTCCCCAGGGTTCGATAATAGCTCCTATTTTGTATTCAAATTTATACAACTGTTCTCACAAACAACATAAGACATTGCAAATACCATTTATACGCAGATGATACACAACGTTATTACTCTTTTCTAGAAGATATACATACAGCTGCTAATTCTATTAACTCGGATCTTAACAAATTAGAAAAAACGTGAATGAACATTCATTAAAAATAAATTCGCTGAAATCAAAATTACTGTTATTTGGAAAAACCTCTAATCAAAGACTCCGTGCGGAGATGATGTCCACTTTAAATATAAAAATTAATAACACGAAAATTGAATTTACAGAAACTGTAAGAAATTTAGGTTATTATTTGATATTAACCTTCGATTTAAAGATCATGTTAAGGGTTGTATTTAAAAATTCTTTGCAAATATAAGATGCATATATGGTATTAGAAATCTTATTAGCTATAAATCTAAAATACATTTATGCGATTCACTCGTACTTTCACATTTTAACTTTTGTGATTTGGTATACGGTCCGTGCATTTCAAGCGAATGTTCTAGAAAGATTCAGGTGGTGTAGAACGCGTGCTTGCAAATAATTTTTGGTGAAAGAAGAACTGAGCATATTAGTTATACGTTGAAATTAATACCATGGCTGAATATAGAAAGTGATGCTGTTTCCAGTATATATAAATTTGTAATAGTAAAATTTAACTATATTTGAAAAGGGACCTGCAGCTATCTCTAGGATTCTTATGGTTTAATATTCGTAAAGCCCTTTTTTGAATTTTAAATACTGTGTTTAATATCATTAAATGAGGGACACTCCAAAAAGATATGGTACCGAAGTACTGATCCAAATAAAGCAAAGTATGCTTGTCGAGCAATCTTTTGGCCGACTTCGTAAAGCAATATTTTAATTGCATAACACGCAGTAGTAAGGCTAATGCAGAGAGATTCAATGTGCTTATGCCATTTTAAGTTTCTGTCGATGATGATCCCTAAAAACTTTATGTGATCTACATTTTCTATTATATAATTATCGATATTAAGAGCAAATTCGTTTGAAGATGAGTGTGCTATGCTAAATGACATTATTTTAGTTTTGGTTAGATTAAGTGATAGCTTGTTATTTGCAAACCAATAATTTATTTTAAAATATCAGGATAAACAACTGAATTTAAAGATTGAACATTGCTATTGGCCCAAGATACACTTGTATCATCAGCAAATAGTATCATGTTTCCTGTAGAATTGGACGAAATGTTGTTAATGTATATTTGAAATAGCAGAGGTCCCAATACACTACCTTGTGGGACCCCGCATAGTACATCTATTTGATGAGATCTGAACGTATTGCACACATCTCTGCTATATTGTTTAATTTCAACTAATTGTTTACGATTATTTAAATATGATAGAAACCAATCCAAGGAAATTCCTCTAAATCCGTAATTTTCTAATTTTTTTAACAGTATATCAAAGTCTACACAGTCAAAAGCTTTTGATAAATCACAAAATAAACTTGCATTAGCTTTGCTGTTATTTAGGTAATCATATATAACCGAAAGAAAGTTAAAAATAGCATCATTTGTACTTCGAACTGCTCTGAAACCGAACTGTTGAGATGATAAGATATGATTTGAATTTAAGAAAGCGATCATTCGCTTGTGGACTAGACATTCTATAATTTTTGAAAACGAAGATTGCAGTGCAATGGGTCTGTAATTGGACATTCCATTTTCGCTGCCGCTTTTAAAAAGAGGTTTAATTAGTGATATTTTAAGACAATCTGGAAATTGTCCATTTTGAAAAGACATGTTAATTAGTTCAGTGAGAACATGTAAGGCCGGTTCAGTAAAGTTTTGTATAACGCGTAGAGGTATTTCATCTAAGCCAGCACTATGTTTGTTCTTTGAATTGTTAATTGTTTGTTTAATTTCATGTACATCCGTTGGCAAGAGAAAGAACTTTTTCGTATTTACAGGGCCAATTGTTGATAAGTGGTAAGTTCCTTATGTTATATTACCTGTTAGGGTTGTGGCAATAGACTGGAAATATGAGTTAAACGATTCGGCTACTGAGAATGGATCTTCAATGAGAGAATTATTATCTGATCTTAATTTAATGGTAGTAGATTGTTCTTTTCTTTCCTTACCTGTAAGTGAATGAATTATATTCCAATTTTTTTTGGACTTATTAGACGATGTAGAAATTTCTTTTGCATAGTACATATTTTTGGATAATTTTATTGTACTTCGCAGAACTCGATTATATATAGATATGTAGCTTAAAATTGAGGGGTTTGAAGTAATTTTTTTTATGTAGTTTAAACACCTTTTATTTTTGCAGGATGTACGAATACCTTGGGTTATCCAAGTTTTATTAATATGTGCCTTGACACTTTTTAAGGGAAACGCCGTATTAAAAAAGCTAGCCGTCACTTCAATAAACTCGCAAAAAGTAGTATTAAGGTTAGCATCAGAGTTTTTAAGTAAGTTGGACCAGTTGTATTTTGAACATAACGAGGAAAATTTTTTCAAAATTTCGTTTACTAAAAATTCGTTTAGTTTTTTTTGTATTTCTAACATGCATATGTTTATTAATGAAAAATTTTGCAGCAATGACTTCGTGATCTGAAATACCTGTAAGTATTTGAGTGTCAACTTTTTTTTATATTAGAACATACATAATCTATCGAAGATGGAGTAGTTGAAAATCTAGTAAACTACTTTACGTGCATTTCAAGATTATGTATTCTTAATACATTTTTCATTGTTACGGAGTCATGGCAGTCAGAGTTAAAATTAATATTAAAATCACCGGTTAAAATAACATTTTTTTATACGAAATTCTGTTGAGCAGAGAGTCTAAACCATTAAAAATAGATTTAGTTCTCCCAATTCTGATCTATAAACTCATATGACTACAGTATTTAATTGTTACTAAACGCACAATAAAATTCAAAGGACAACTCAACTATTAAATCATCAAAGTCGGTAATCTCAGAGAAAACAAATTAACCATTGCAATATATTAGAGTGCCTCTGCGATTACGATTTGTTCTGTTATATATTGATACCGCCTTATAATTTAACAGCTCTGGAACTGTTTGTTCCTTCTTAATCCAATGTTCAGTAATACAAATTAAGTTAGGATAATTGAGATCTTCAACGAGTGCAGCCAATTCGCCTAATTTATTATTAATGCTTTGTATATTTAAGAGTATTAAATTTAGGCTATGAGCTTGACGGGATTCGTTGATTACAGAAAATGGTCGTTTTCAATTTCATCGCCGTTATAACAAGTTATAGTTAAGAAGTTATTCCAATTTATGAAATTTTCAATTATACAGCGTGTCCCCGGATGGACCTAACTATACTTGTAAACTTCCTTATTTTGCATTTTAGAAAGAACAGTTATTCTTCATAAAAAGTTTTGCTTCATCTAGCAAGTCCGCAGCCACTACAACATACAGGGTGGTTAGAAAACGAGACAACGTGAAATTTGGTTAAGAATAAAGTACCTTTTATTTGAAAGGAAAGCATAAGTATCACTGGAAAAAGATGTTTGAAATTTCAATAGAAGCTCACATATCTAATCTGAACGTTGTATCTCAAAGTTTATTTTTTTATCAAAATTTATACTAGTATCAATTTCGCTATACATACTTTTTTCAATAAAAAATTTAAAAAATCAACTTTGAGATACAACGTTCAGATTAGATATGTGAGCTTCTGTTGAAATTTCAAACATCTTTTCCCAGTGATACTTATGCTTTCCTTTCAAATAAAAGGTACTTTGTTCTTAACCATATTTCACGTTGTATCGTTTTCTAACCACCCTGTATGTTATTTCGAAATTTTGGTAGTGGCTGCGGACTTGCTAGATGAAGCAAAACTTTTTATGAAGAATGACTGTTCTTTCTAAAATGCAAAATAAGGAAGTTTACAAGAATAATTAGGTCCATCCGGGGACACACTGTATATGAACTATTACATTCACTTATAAATTCAGAATTAGTATTATCAGTTACTGCTATAATATTAACTTTGCTTATATATTTATCAAGTAAGTTTAAAATGTTAATAGTGTACTTTGATAAAAAAATTTTGAACGAGATATTTACATAGCTTAATTTTGCCAATCTTCTTCAAATGAGGACTATTAGGGATTAAGTTTCCTACAGATAGAACTCTGTTTACGTCCACAAAAATTGCACTATTATATTTTTGTATTTTATTAAACAAAGTATAATTAACTTGGTAAATAAAGTTATTCAGCACTACACTACACTACACTGTTCAAATTGGAATTAAATAAAATATTTCATCTCTGTGCGTTAATCAGGGCCGTAGCTACAGGCTTGGGGGCCCTGGGGCAACAAATAATTATGGGGCCCCCCTGTTATCTTCCCCTTTACCTCTACATCACTTTCATTTAGTAAGACTTTTTTAATAGGGTTACTATTTGGTGTTTTTTTCTGTTAAGATAGAAGAATGGGTATTTAAAACAGACAAAACACATATTTACTTCACATTGAGTTTAATATAAAACTGTATTTAACGTTTAAACAGGCTAAGTTTAGTTCAAAACTTTTTAAAGACAATTTCGTAAAAAACTTCCTCCGTCTTCGGGGGCCCCTATGTTCGGGGGCCCCGGGGCGCTGCCCCGGTTGCCCCGGTGGTAGCTACGGCCCTGGCGTTAATTGACTTTGTTCAATATTTCTCACTGCATACAGAGTTAAATTGTGAGCTTAAAACCATCTCAATACATGGTGATTCAAAACGAAAAAGAAATATTTCAGTGGATTACTACAAGTAAACAAGTTGCGACGCAAACTGCTAATTTTGGTAATAATACCTTTTAATAAATTTACTAGTGATAAAATTGTATATAATTTTCGGATACTTAAATACAATAAATTTTCAAAAATACCACCGTGAACTTCCAGACACTTTCCCACTCTTTTCCGGAGGTTCTGCGTCGTTCATATAAGATTATCTTCACGTTCCTGTATACTAGCAGCAGCCTCGAAGATTTGATCAATCAATGCTTCCAGTGTATCCACTTTTATTATATACACCTCGCCTTTCATCCATCCCCATACACAATATTCTAGTGGATTAAGGTTTGGGGATCTAGCTACGAAGATAGTTCCGAGTGTTATCAACACCATCACGTGTAAATGTAGCATCATCGCTGAATAGGACTTGTTTAACTACTTGGCAATTAGCAGTTACCCATTGACAAAATTCGACTTTTATCTCGTCATCTCCGGGTTGAAGATTCGGATAATGCTCCTTATTACTTCACTTATATTTTGACGTCATTCACCATCAGAAGAAACATGGGTGCTAGGGAGCTTACCACGTTCATGTAAAGTGCTGAAAACTTTGGGAAGTACTTTGCAGTTTGAAATTCGGCAACGAGGAGATCGTCAACGATACTCTACAACAGAAGCGGTTGCATTTCCATTGCAGAAACCATAGGTACACGAACACCATGATGGCATACTCAGCATGCGTAAACACGTATGGCATTGGAAAACAATTAAATTAACAGTGACACTTAATTCTTCAGTAACTTCCGTTTGCATAGATAGAAATTTACATGTATTATTTAAATCACCAATATACGGTGATAATGATAACACAATGTTCTTATCTACATAGGAATGCTGATTATATATTTTTATCTAATCCTTATTCTCATAAATTTATATGAAATGTGTTAAGACTAATAGACCGAATCAGTCAAAGCTCACGCTGCACTGGAAACACACTTCGCTAAACATGGCCGCAAAAATGAAGAGAATTGGAAACGATACAGAACTGGATCGCCTCTTAAATAGAGACTTCGTGTGCGAGGGAAGAACTGGCTATGTCGAGGTAGGAGATGACAAATTTTGTCTTCCAGTTTATTACGAAGATTGGGAAGAAAAGCTTCGGAAATTTGAAGTAAAAAATGACGACGTTTTTTTAGTAGCGCATCCTAAAACAGGTATGACTTATAATTTTTGGTTAGAAAGATTGTTATCTTGTTATACAATTATTTCCCTTGTAGTAAATTATTTTTCCATCCACCTATAGGAACAACTTGGCTACAAGAAATGCTGTGGTTAATCGTGAACGACTTAGACTACGAAGGCGCCAAGCGGGAAATGTTATTCCGGTCTCCTCAATTAGAGTAGATATTCTCATTTTTCTCCTTTAGCGGAGCCTAACATAGTGATCATTTCTAGACTGACTGCCCTTTATGACAAGGAAAAATTATTCGACCCTTACTTCTTTGAACCCCTTGCTTTAGTAGAAGACACTCCAAGCCCTCGAATTATAAAATCGCATTTGCATTGGTCCCTGCTGCCAGAACAAATCAGAAATGGTTCTAAAAACCCCAAGGCGAGATATATCTGGCGAATCTTGGAATATGAAATACAGTTTCTTAATTTTTTAGGTCGTGTGCATTTTAAGAAATGCCGAAGATACTTGCGTGTCGCTTTATCATCACAGCAAGACTGTAGATGGCTATAAAGGCACATTTGAAGATTTCTGCAAGCTGTTTTTGGGTGGGAGGGGTAAGGTAGTGAACGTACAAAATGAGTTTTTTTATTTGTCGGTAAAGACCTTGAAAACGAGAGGTGGAGTAAGAAGAAGTAGTTGCTCGCGAAACGGATGCAATGAAAAAACTCATCATGTATAGTTAGTTACGGTTGCACACTAATTTCTAAAATGAAAAATTTTCAAATTGTTTCTGTGTTTTTCCTTGTCTTTTATGATTATGCTCATCATTCTTTGGCCCATGTTACTTTAATTGTTTAATTTTTAGTATGTTTCGGTCCATTTTGGAAGCAAGTCTTGAGCTGCTGGGAGCAAAGGGACAAGCCCAATGTCCTCTTCCTGAAATACAAAGAAATGAAGGACGATTTGGCCAGCATAATAAAACGGGTGGCCGAGTTTCTCAACAAAACTATCACCGAAGAGCAAGTCGACAGTCTGGCTAAACATCTAAGCTTCGATTCCATGAAAAAGAACAAAGCGGTCAACGTCAAGCGTGAAGGGGAGCCTCTTCAACGTCTGCAAGATATTGGACTGAACACAGAGGACTCGGAATTTATTAGATCAGGAAAAGTTGGAGGCTACAAAGAAGTTATGACCCCTGACATGATCGAAAAATTTAGGGTGTGGACTGAAGAAAATCTTCGGGGAACTGGACTGTCCAAAGAGTAAAGTGATTACACGTGTTATTACCCTTTAATTGAAGCTTTATATGTTAGCATACTATGTAAGGTGTACTACTTTTTATAATTATTAATAAAATTCTTACACCGTTGAACGCTCTAACAATTCATAGCACCAATCTAAACCAATGGTCATCCTAACAATCTACAAAGTAAGCCAGATAGCGAATTATAAATACCCAAAAATGGTCCCAATAACTGGCATGGTTCGTTCACCTACGAAATTCAATAATTGACCTGCTAGAATAAAGCTGAATTGTAATTTGTTATATTGTAATATGCAGGTTAAAACGCATTAGATATCTAAAAGCCGCGTGAAAACAAATTACCACGCGCGTTATCGGGCAGTGCGAATCAGCTGAAAGGCGCAGCGTATATTAGAACTTGTTGACATAGTGTTTTTTGCGGGAAGTTAACAGTCACTTGCAGATTGCGACTGTCCGTGGGTCCGTGAACAATAACTGACGCCTGAAGCCTAACAGTGAATGAGCGAAAGAATTGTCGCAAGCGGCGATTGCTAACAAAAGTCGCCACCGTAGTTTTTTTTTGGGTCAATATTAAGGCCTTGAGAGTGTAGTGCAAGCTTAGGAAAACATCCAAACAATTCTAAAAGGAAGCTGCGACAGACCCGTGGTGTGCAGCCATACGAGATCAGCGGTGACCTTACTGCATGCTGTTGTACAACCGACGCCATCCAAGAAAACAAATTCGGTTTTACTTGCAGCCAAAGAATGAAACAGGTTAGTCTATGTAAATCTAATGAATGTGGTCTAATCTACAATTCAGTGCTAAACTGATAACATATTTCGAGTATTGAAAAATTGGAGTACCGATTTCAAGTTGCGCAACCTTTTGAGTCAGCAAATAGGAATACATTAAGGGAAATGGCGGCGCGAGCTTTTGCGGGTTTCTCGGTTTTCTTTGTATTTTGTACAAGTGTAAAAGCAGGTAGAAATTAGCCTTTAGCCTGTAGCGTTAAAACTAAATGTTACGTTTTATTATTGACGGTGTATAGCATGGGTCTATGATCGTCTTGTATTTCGTTTCTTTGTATGTATGTGTTTCCGCGACGCAGATTGAATTTGTGCAAGCCTTTGATTTGCGTAGTTCCGGAATTATTCTTGCACTCGTCCAATTCGCACCTTGGAACATAGATTTTATAATATTGTAGAATCAGGTTGTTTTTTGACAGGAGATGAAGCTTCTTGGTTGCAATAAGATGTAACGGGGTACAGTGAGGCCTTACCACCCCTTACAAGACAATCTTGGCCTACGTCTTGTTACAAATGAACATACTTCAGTAGTTAAAAGTATATTGAAATAAATAACAAATACAAATCTTTATATATGATTGAATGTGTGTCGTGTTTTTTCAACCTACTATTAACATAGACAAAAACACGACAGTTTGTAATTAATGTAGCGTAAGTATACAAAATGGTTGTAATATGACCCAGTGCAGGTCTCATATCGCAAAGGTTGGCGAAATGCTTCATATAGTAATTGCAACTTGACCCAGCAACTTGACATAATGTGCCGAGTTTTGTTTACAAAATAACTTATCTAGCACACTTTGAACTAGTTTCAGATCCTAATTACACGCACTTTTGTGTCTACATGATTTCACTTAATTTTTACACCTTTTGTTATTAAGCTGTCTGGTTTATGATCAAACAAAAGTTTGAACATTCTGGCCGGGCGAAGTGGGCGACTAGCGGGAGTTCCATGATTAAACGTTTGGGCCAGGGCATGCTTCGCGACCGGCAGGCGTGGTTTCCGGTGTCTAGTACAATGGTTCTAGACTGAAGTCGTCCTTGCGGGTGTTAGGTTTCTGCTTGCGTTGCTGACGCTGGCTGACTTGGTATGGGCTTCTCCATATAAAATAGCTTGTTCCGCACAATAAGCAAATAACGAGGAGTGTAGTTACACTGCTGACGGACCCTGTTGTGATTGATAGGTGTCTCCAGCGCGTATTGGATAGATCATGTATAGTTTGTTGTTGTCGAGATATCAATACGCTCAAGTCATCCGATGCTTCCAAGTTTGGTTCCTCGGCTAAGCTGGGATATTCGTTCCGCAGTACGTCTGCCTTCGAGGTGATGTTGACTGGGATGACCTTGTTAAAGGTTGCGATGACCGGGATTGTGCTGAATGAGCTTGAGTAGAGGGTGTGCTGTCTTGTTTGGATGTAACACTCTGGAGCGATTTGGATTACTCCTGTATTTTCGAAGACCACTTCTTCTCGTACATCGTTGCTGCACTGGTGGCTTCGTTGGCTGTAAACATCCACTTATTGGCCTTGCACAGTTCCTTCCATACAATGGTAGCGATGTGTGTTACATGGAACCCTTTCCAAGCGGTGCATACATAGGTGTGCTCCTTTATTGGGATGTTGACCTCAAATTTGGACGGTGGTATGCTGAAGTACTTCTGATGATTATAGTCAATGGTTAAGAACTACGGGCTGACTGCTAGCGTTGCATACTCTCCGCTGTTGATCCTTCTAGTAATGGCGGGGAGCTTAATGACTTTATATTCGGTCACCTCAGTGATATGGAAGTAGCCAAATATCTTGATGGTTTCCTCGGTTTGTACAATCTCCATTTGGTACACTGGTGATGGTAGTATCCGCAAGTTGGGTGGCAGTTTCATGGACAGCTGACTAATTATTGTTGCTATTTGAGCTGGTGACTTAAATAGATGACTTCGCCTAAATACTGAGTCAAGCAATTTTTCGTACTTTTCTGCGACTTCTTGTAGGTAATTACTGGCAACTTGATATGCTGATAGCACGTGAACATTTATTTTGTTGACATTGATGGATCTATACCAGTCCTTTATCTCGTTCATACGGTGGATTCCTTGGTAGAATTTCCGTCGGAAGATTTCTAACTTCATCGTGATCCGGTTCTTTGTCTCGTTCACAGTTGTCATTGCAGCTAGCATTAATTTGGCTTGATAACTGGAGGCGTCTATTAGCACCTGCTGATTTTTATTCAGGTTAGCGATATCCGTGTATACTTCGTCATTTACCCCAAACACTGACGTAAGGAATTTTCCAAGCAGTCTTCTGCGTGTGCGGTATTTAGAAATTGTTCGGATGCTCCTCATGTTCCATAGAATTCTGTCTTGTTGTTCTGTTATATGATGCATGAGTTCCTCACAA
Organism: Agriotes lineatus; assembly: GCA_940337035.1. Taxonomy (NCBI): domain Eukaryota; kingdom Metazoa; phylum Arthropoda; class Insecta; order Coleoptera; family Elateridae; genus Agriotes; species Agriotes lineatus. Next base: position 765,694 of record OW679194.1, on the reverse strand, counting down.
AACTTATCCTCCGTAATTTCGCTGCTGGTGTCACATAATTGCTTGAATTGTGTAGCGGTAGCATTAATCCCGTGCTCAGCTGTGTGAAATGCAGGTATCGAATATTCCACCCCTATTCGAATAATTCCTCTGTCGAGTTTTGCATTACCAATGTGTTCCACATATACTCTAGGTTGTAGTTTCTGTAGCGTATAGTTTGCCAAGTTGCCTGGAATGATGTGACACACCATGAGCAAGCATTATCATTAATGCTGAATTTACTTTTGTATTCTGTTTCCGTGTTGACCTTGTGGTAGGTTGGGAATTGCTGACACTTGTTTGGGATTGAAAGCCCTCGTCGTTTACTGGTAGCTGACAAATCTTTGTAATGGGTCGTTTGAACCGAGCTCTAATCTCTGCCCTGGATTGTCACTATTCGTATCAGCCCATCCTGTCTCGATTACTTGTGCTAATGGCCATTTGTTAGCCGAGACATTGTCTTCCTTTAGGAATACCAATTCTCCTACTCCTATGTTTTGTTTTGGAGCCTTCCATTTTCCACGGTGTTGTAGCCTGGATAGATACTCCGTCGACCATGCTTTCCAGAAATCTCTCCAGCAGCTTCCATCTATTTAGATGATTGTCGGTGGTGATGGTTTCGTCCGGCTCTGCTGGAGTGATAAGTGCTTGTCCGATCAAGAAATGCCCTGGGGTGATTGCTGACACAATGTTGTTCAATGGCGTCAATGGTCTTGAGTTGAGGCATGCCTCGATTTGGTACAACAATGTTGTTATCTCTTCAAAGGTGAGCGTGCTGTCTCCAATGACTCGTTTGATGTGGTACTTGATTGATTTCACGCCTGCTTCCCATACTCCACCCATGTGGGGGCTTGTCGGGGGTATAAAATGCCACTGGATTGCTTCGGTGCCCAACCTGTCCTTGATTTGGGTATCCAAAATCTTGCTTGTTCCCACAAAATTGGTACCATTATCGTAATAGATGTGGGTGCACTTTCCTCTTCTTGCAGTGAATCTCCGGAATGCTGCGGAAAGCATTAGCAGTCATGTCGCTTACTGCCTCGATGTGGATGGCCTTTGTGGCCAAACAAATGAATATGGCAATGTACCCTTTGTACGACTTATTGCCTCTTCCTTTGGATACTCGTAGTTGGGTCGGTCCTGCGTAACCCAACCCCGTATGAGTGAATGAGTGCAAGGGGTAGTTGACCCATTAGTTGGTGCATCGGTGCTGCTTTGTGTGTTGCGCACGTAATGCATCTATTGATGATTTTGGAAATGGTTTGCTTGGCCCTTATTATCCAGTATTTTCTTCTCACAAAGGCTAATGTTGCTTGATGAGCGTCCCGGATGATCAGTTCTGCTAGACGATTGCTGCTGGCCATGATGATCGGGTGTTTCTCATCATAAGATAGCAGTGAAGGCTGTATCCTTCGCCCCCCTCGAAGTATCCCGTTGTTATCTAGAAACGGGTTTACGTTGAGTAATACATTTTTGTTGTCCACTATTCTGCCTTCCTGGAGCAGATGATGTTCCTTTGGAAAGTCGCGCCTTTGTGCGGATTTGATGATGCACTTTAGGCTTTCTTGTAATTCCGTGGTCAATAATTGTTGGATTGCTATGACTTCTTTCCTGCATTTCTTTATGAACCTCTTGCAGTAGGCAATTATTCTAATCATGTTGCTGAATGATGAGAATCTTGACAGTAGATCAGATGCTTTACTGACCGCTGTATGTACAGCTAACTGCTGGGGCTTTTTTTTTTCTTTCGTGGGGCCTATCAATGGTGTCTGGGCTTTTATTCTATCCTGGGCATCTTCTTCCATCAACCACGTAGGGCCATGGAACTATAATGGGTGATCACGTAATTTGGAAGGTTGCACCCCTCTTGTGACCAAGTCTGCTGGGTTGTCTTCTGTCTTGACATGATTCCAGCATTGTATTCCGATGCACTCGTGTATTGTAGTAACTCGGTTTGCCACAAAATGCTTCCATTTCTCTGGCCTTCCCTTTATCCAGGCCAGGGTGATCACTCTACGTCACTTAACTCCATGGTTGTGATGGTCTTCTTTAATAATTTGGCCAACAATTCAGCGGCACATAATTCCAACTTTGGCAACGTCTTCTTCATCTTGAGCAGCGCAACCTTTAATTTGGCTGTGAGAAGCGTCACTGTTGTGGTCCCTGATGGTGAAGATCTTTTCATGTAGATTGCCGCCCCATAAGCTTTTTCTGAGGAATCGCAAAACCCGTGCATCTCCATGTGGACGTCCTTTTCATAATTCGTCCATCTTGGAATGTGTACCTCTTCTACGCTCGGTAGCTCTTGCTTGAATTTTCTAAATTTTTCTGCAATATCCACATCCCAAGAATACTGTCCGACGCATAACTCTTGTATCAGTAGTTTGGCCGTTATGATGATTGGTGCTAGTAAGCGCAGCGGGTCGAATATTTTTACTATTTCCGACAGGATCTTCCTCTTCGTTATCGTGTCCTCTGGCTGCTGCTTTATTTTGTATTGTAGCAAGTCAAACGCCGGTGACTAATGAACTTCCAATGCCTTCCTAGTCGTATTCTCTTTGTCCCCTATTTCGATGTTGATACTTTATTCAGCATCTGGTAGGTTGGTAGCCCATTTTCTTAAATTGAATCCTCCAGTTTTCAACATCTTGATTAATTCGCTTTGGATGCTTCTTGTGTCTTCTTCGGAATTGGCTCCTGTTGGAAGATCATCTATGTAGAAGTCTCTCATGGCTATCTGAGACGTCCTTTGGAAGTGTTGCTGTTCATCTCTGGCTAATCTTCGGACTGCCAGATACGGAGCAGCGGTTGTGCCATAACTCGCCGTGGTTAGCCGATATTCTTGGAGTGGTTCTGTTTTGGAAAACCTCCACACAATCTTCTGGTAGCCCTGATCATCTTCAGCTATATGTATCCGCCTATACATTTTTTCGATGTCTGCAGTTAATGCAAACTTGTATTTCCTCCATCGTAGAAAGATGTCCGTCAAATTTTGATGTAGCCTTGGCCCTATGTGCATCATTTGGTTCAGGCTTTCCCACTGGATGACTTGGACGAGGTATCAAATACTACCCTCAATTTGGTTGTTTTGCTGTCTTCTTTTATGACAGCTTGATGAGTAATGTAATATCTTTTTCTCGGATCATTATCTTGATCCATCTTCTTCATGTGTCCTAAGGAAAGATATTCCTTCATGAATTTTTTGTATTCGGACTCCAATTTTTTGTCAGTCTCGAATCGTTTTTTCATTTGCAGCATCCTGGCAACTGCCCTTCGTTTAGATTCTCCGAATTGACTTGGGTCTTCTTTGAACGGTATGTTTACCACATAGGTCTCATCTTGTTTGCGACAATGGGTTGCTTCAAATTGTAGTTCATATTCTTGTTCCTCCTGTGAGATTGGTTTCTCCATTAGAACTTCTTCTATCTCCCAAAATTTGCTGAGTTGGTGATTCTTTTCAAGGTTAGACACCACACTGACCACTCTCATGTTGGGTTGTTTTGTTGCTTCTACTGCCCCCGATATGGTCCATCCTAATTCCGTTTTTGTGCCATCATTCCTTGTTCCGTCTTTTAATTCCTTCTAGGAGTATATCTTTGTATAGATCTGCCCCTATGAGGATGTTTACTGGACCTGGCATGTTGTATGTTGGATCGGCTAGTAGGCATTGTTCACATGCATCTTTTCCTTACCTATTATTGCGTTCCTTGGTAATGTTCCTGTCAACCTTGCCAATATAAGCAGATCCCCAAAAATTATAAAATTGCCGGAGAATCGTGGCTTCATTTCCACTCCAATTTTTCCTCTGAATTTCCCAGCTTTGCTTCTTCCTAGCCCTATAATATCTGCTTGAATTCTTACTCTTGGTAATGCCAACAACTGAACTGCTTTTTCCATTATAAACGATGCCTGTGGCCCTGGATTGACGAAGGCTCTCAACAATTCGTAGTATCCTCCGGCTGTCTTCACTTTTACAAATGCCGTAGCTAACAGAACTTCCTTTTGGTTGGAATGTTTGGTTTTCCTGCTGACGAGGCTGCTTACTTCTTCTAAGCTGTTTTGTCCGCTGGTGGAAACTTGGACTTTCTTATTTGGCTCTGGTTGCGGTTTTGATGCTGTTTGCTGTGGACTTCTTACCGGAGTTTTATTCCAAACCTTTGCAGTAGAGTGTGGCGCCATTTGTCACATGTCTGGCATATATTTGAATTGTAGCATCTCTCGTTATCCTTGTGGACTAAACATCTCACACACAGCCGATGGCGCCTGATAGCTTGGTACCGATCGTCACTGGTCATTGAAATAAATTTTGGGGCACTGTGTGATCTTGTGGTTGTTGTTACAGATCCGACATCTGACGATGCTTGCTTGATAGCTTCTTATCGGCCATTGTTTTCTTGATGACTCCGGTGGTTTTTTTGTCTTCGCGATTTCCACTTTCCGTTTTGACTAGTGAATTGCTTCAAGTGATTGGAATGTTTTTTCCAAAAATTAACATCTCTTCCAGGTTCTGGATCTCTCGAGAGTTGGTCAACGACCGTTCATATAGTTTCTTCGTTTCCTTGTCCAGTTTCTTGACCAGCAAATGTGCGATTATGGGTCCCCATGTCTCTGTATTTACGCCCATGTTAGATATGGTGCGTAAACTCTCCATCGTCGTACCATGCAACTGTTTCGGACTAGCTGCTGATTCGTACTTTAAATTGAAGGGCTCTAATAAGTTATCAAAAAATTTCGAAAACAAAATTCTTTTGTTATTATACCTGTTTCTTAGTAGGTCCCATGCGGTTTCGTAATTAGCATCAGACGCGTCCAGATGTTTGATTAATTTACTTGGCTCGCCTCTGAGGTAGGTCTTGAGGTACTGCATCTTCTCTGCTTTTCCTAATGTGGCATTATTATGGATAAGTTGCCCAAAAATGTCGTGGAAGGTTGTCCAATTTTCGTAACTTCCTTCAAAGATTGGCATGGTAAGTTTTGGCAATGGGATGACCAACTCTTCTCGTGGCCGAGGCTGTTCATTTCTCGGGGTGCTATTTATTTTATTAAATATTGAGCTATAACCTAATTATAACGCTCTCGCATCTGATTGTAAACTGCTTCAGTGAAGTAGTCCTTAGCAAATTCTTGTTCACATCCGAGAATCTCGCCATGAAGGTTCGTGATATTTTCCCACTTTTTCGTCTGGCTTGTTCTAATGCTGACACTGCCTCGTCCAGCACCTCGCTAAATAATCGCATTTTAAGGTCTTGTTTCTTAAGTCTGCCTTCTTGTTCGATGGGGTTTTCCATTTTCTCGGTTTCTAGGCCGCTATTCTCCTCGCTGGCTGAATTTAATTTCTCCTGCCATTCGTGTATGTAATCTGCTATCATTTTATATGTTTCCTTTGCCTGGTTTTAAAAATCCTTCTCAATGTACTCGTGATCTGCTGGAAGTCGCTTTTGTAGCTCGATGTCACTGTTCTCGAATGCCCTTCAGAATCCTTCCAATTCATCTTCTCGCTTGGCTAGGTACAGTCGATTTTTCCTACTTCCGAAATCCTTCATATTTGTGAGCAACTGGCACATTTTGTCTGCCAGCTGCTTCTGTTCCTTTATTATTGGTTCCATGTAATCGCAGCTTTTTTACTGGCGTTGGTATTAACCTGGTCTAGTTACGTATTTTACCACTTTCCACTTTTCCGATTCCAATATCCAATTTCTTGGCGTGAGGTATCCGCTGGAGAATCTTCTTGCTGAGTGGCGGAAGTCCTTGGAATCGTAGATTCTTGGCACCACGTATGCTGCTAAAATTATGCTCGCCCCTGTGGCGGGAATCCTCTTGTACTGAGTCGTAGGATGCTTTTTCTTGGCGACGGCTCAATTCGTTCTTCTCCCCGATCTATTCACAAAAAAGTACATACCAATCTTGCTGCGAGTTCTCCACAAATTTTCATATGGTGTGGCAGATCCGGTCCAGTTGCCCAAAGTTTGGATACATTCCGCTTGTCCCAGCACGCTTGCTTGATGCGTCTGTTTTTTTCCAATTTCCAGTTCGGAAGGACCTAGGGGTCCGCGTTGTTATCTGCGATTGAGGAGTTGTAGGCTCGAAGGACCAATGTTTCCGCGACGCTGGTTGAATTTGTGCAAGCCTTCGATTTGCGTAGTTCCAGAATTATTCGTGCACTCGGTAATTCGCACCTTGGAACATAAATTTTATAATATTGTAGAACCAAGTTGCTTTTTGACAGGAGATGAAGCTTCTTGGTTGCAATAAGATGTAACGGGGGATGGTCAGGCCTTACCATCCCTTACAAGACAATCTTGGTCTACGTCTCGTTACAAACGAACATATTTTAGTTAAAAGTATATTGAAATAAATAACAAATACAAATCTTTATATATGATTGAATATGTGTCGTGTTTTTTCAATCTACTACAAGAAACACGGCAGTTTGCAACTAATGTAGGATAAGTATACAAAGTGGTTGTAATATGACCCAGTGCAGGTCTCATAACGCAAATGTTGGGAAATGCTTCCTATAGTAATTGCAACTTGACGTAATGTGCCGAGTTTTGTTTACAAAATAACTTATCTAGCACACGTTGAACTAGTTTTAGATCCTAATTACACGCACTTTTGTGTCTATATGATTTCACTTAATTTTTACACTTTTTTTATTAAAATGTTTGGTCCATGATCAAACATAAGTTTGAACAGTATGTATACTGGTCAACAAATGAACAGGTAAAAATAGTATTTGTTACGTTATAATATATATACAGTGTCCGCCAAAAAGTCGGCATAATGTGGGAAATTTTTTATTTTTCAAAAAAACTTTTCACGTCAATAATTTGTACTTGTCTAAAAACCTATTTATCCCCGATCATATACCGAGTGATTTTTACTTATTTAGAAAATGGAGTTTTTCAAAATTGTGAAAATCCAAAAAGGTCTATTTTTCGGAAATTAAGCAATATTTCAATGACATTGTTTAAGAGTGTGTTATTTTTAGCTAACTAAACAATCTCAAGGCCAGAAAACACCTAATATTTTTAACTTTAGCTAAAAATTAATTTTTCAATTTTTTAAATATTTTAAAATTTCACATACAAAATTGTTTATAACTTGTAATTGGATAAAAAAATCTCCTTATTTAGATCACTGTAAAAAGACATTTACAGGATTTTTGTAACAGTAATTCATTAACAGGGTTAGATTAGAGTTTCTTGAAGCAATTTAAATAGATATTAATTAGAATTGGAAAATATTTCTCCTAAAAAGCGCCTTGCATAGAAAACCTAAAAATTATGCAAACATACTACTTTTCGGTAAATAATAAAAAATCTAAAGAAGTAATTAACATTTTATATTATATTCACCAATTATAATTCTTTAAAGTGATCGCATAAAGAAATTTGAACTTTAATATTAAGTCTTTGTATGTGAAATTTTGAAAAATATTAAAAAAATTGAAAAACTCATTTTTAGCTAAAGTTAAAAAAACTTAGGGGGTTTCTGGCCTTGAGACTGTTTAGTTAGCTAAAAATAACACACTCTATAAAAATCTCATTGAAATTTACTTAATTTCCGAAAAATAGCACTTTCTCGATTTTGACAATTTCGAAAAACTCCATTTTCTAAACAAGAAAAAATCACTCGGTATATATGATAGAGGCTAAATACCATAAAATCGGTGGTCTCTTTCTTTCTTTCTTTGTTTATATGTTGGTATGTATATATGTTGTTCGCTAAGTAGAGTAAAATTAAATTACGATCGGTTGAAACAGCTGATGTGGTACCTACGTCCACAATGAACTCTTCAACGCCGATTTTGACGTCAAATTTTTAATGTCCATATACTATTATAGCAGCGCGTTATTCAACGAAGCATGGTTGATTCAGTGTTTAATTATATGAGAAAGTCCTTGGACGTAGATGAGACTTTTGTAAAGTGGAGGTTTATCATTTATATTATTATTATAATTTTCTGGTGGAATGATCCTGCCCTTGGGGGTGGAGTATAAGATAGAATTTAATAAATAAATAAGATAATTATTTAATTTAAGAGTATTAATTAATTTATTGAGGTTAATTGCGTGAAAATCCGGATGCGAGATCGTTAAGATTCTGTGCTTGAGCCATTTCATTACATTCAACTTAAATACCTAAAGAAAACACCATGGTGGACAGAAGAAACAAAGAAAATAGTAAAGGAGAAGAAAAAGAAATGAAGAAAATACCTACAGACAAGAAACCCTGAGGACTATGATGAATACAAAAACATCAGAACAATCGTCAAAGAAAACATAATGGCAGCAAAAGAAAATTCTTGGGTAAAATTTGGAAACACTATGATAAATGCATATTTATAGAACCAGAAACTATTCTACGGAGTAATTAAACAGATGAGACAAAAAACGGAAGTACTAATTAAGAATATCAGCGACGAGCATAGAAGAGTACTAAATGAAGAACAAGAAATAATGGATAGATTGAGAAGACACTTCGTGTCACTTCTGAATGTGGAGGATATAAAAAAAACGACAAACGAAAACATAACAAAGGACAAAGAAAACACAAGAAACGAAGCAATAAATGTGACAAGAGAAGAACTAACGAAGCAGTATTAAAAATAAAGATCGGTAGAGCAGCAGGACAAGTCACCATTACACCAGAAATGATCAAACAAGCGGGAGAAAAAACCAAAGAAGAATTACTGAAAGTCATGTGTTTAAAAGAAGGGCGCACACTCCATGACTGGCAAGTAGGAATAATAACACCCATACACAAGAAAGGAGACGTAAGAGAATGTGGAAATTTTAGAGGCATCTCTCTCCTAAGTATACATTATAAACTATACGCAAGGGTCATAGAACAAAAGATAAGAGAAAAGGTAGAAGGAACGCTGGAAGAAGCGCAATGCGGATTTACGAAGGTAAGAAGTACGCAAGACCTAATATTCACCTTGAGACAAATAAACGAAAAAGCGATAGCAACAAGCAAGCAAGTACACATATACTACATAGACTTGGAAAAAGTTTTTGATAAAGTGGAAATGAATCACGTCTGGAGATGCTTAGAAAAAAAGGAGTAGAAAAAAGTCTGATCCATGCAGTCAAGGCTCTGTATCAGTGCTGTAGAAGTTACGTAAGATGCAACAATCAAGAGTCGGAGGAGTTCGAGACTAAGATGAGACTAAGACAGGGATGTGTACTGAGCCCGCTACTGTTCGCAGTAGTACTTGACGAGGTAATCAAACAATGCAAAAGGACAATACGTCCATTCAAAATAGGGCACTGGAAAATTCAGAAGATACAAATAGCAGAGCTAGCTTTCGCCGATGTCATGGACGTACTTGGGGCGAGCGAGAAAGAGTTACACCACAACAAAGGATAGGTATGATAGTCAACAAGGAGAAAAGTAAAACAATGGTCATAAACACAAAACAAGAAAAACACAAAATAATGTCGGACGCCACGAAACTGGAACAAGCAGAACAGTACAAGTACCTAGGAGTAGTAATACACGAAGATGGCAAAATCGACACTGAGATAGATCAAAGAATAGCAGCAGCAAGACGACTATACAATGCGATAAGAAGAACTTTTCTAGAAAAGAAAGAGATGCCTAAGCAGACAACGGTGGAGATCTATAAGGAAGTTGCAGTGCCGGTGCTTACGTTATCGAGCGAATCTTGCACAACAACAGAAAGGCATTAAAGCAAGAGAGCAAGGATGGAGATGCAATTCCTAAGAAAAATAGAAAACAGGACCAGGCTAGACATAATCAAGAATGAAGTACACAAATAAAACCTCAAGGTAAAACCGATAAAACACAGGATACAACAAAACCAACTGAGATGGCTAGGACATGTAACAAGGATGGAGAGCAGGAGACACCGAAAAGGGCATACGAGGCAAGAATAGAATAAAGAAAAATAGGAAGACCAAGAAAGAGCGCAAGAAGAAGTGAAAGAAACAGTGCAAAGTAGATGGGTGAACTGGGGCGAAGGAACTCGGCTAGCGAACGATAGACGAAGATAGAGAGAACTATGGAGAAGAGAACCCGAGACAGTCTAACCAAACACGCCTACACTGAAAGGTACAACAGACTTCAGGATTAAGTAAGTCAGTAAGAAAACAAGAAACTTTTAAAAAGAAAGCAATAGTTATTAGTACAACTAGTGATGAAAGCGAATCTTTTTCTTAGTGAGTTTGAAAATCAATCGAATAAAAAAGTAGCTTTCATGCGATTGTACACGAATTTTTTTTGTATAGTGATATCTTGTAACTGGAAATTCGGTCGAAAAGGACTTCAGAATTTACAACTATCAAATTGACAATTCACAATTTCAATAAAATAGTTAAAACCAGTATTACTTTCTTTATGATTTTTTGATAAAATAGCTATTTGTGCAACAAGTGCTAAATGTGGACGTTTATGCACGAGACATGAAAATTATGAAACGAAGCTGAAGGCTGAGTTTCATAACATGTCGAGTGCATAAACACTTTTAGCACGAGTTTGCACACAATATTTTTTCTACATCCTTAAATGTACTGTTATTGATCCATAAAGGTCGATTTAACAAAGGTTTGCATTTATGACAGTTATAATTTATGTGATAATAAAGAGATGGCTTTGACGCGCAGGTGAATATTTCTGCAGCCAGTAGCTGTCAAAGTCAGTTATCAAAGGTAATTATAATAGTACACATCTGAATTTATTCATTACATAATGCTTGAATTATTTAAAAAAAAACAATTTTACCTCTAACGACAGAAGTAACTAGAATAACTTTATAACATCACTTCCAGTTCAAAATTCTAAATTCCACACCAGCTGTTTACTTTTAGCACATGTTCTAAAAGTAAACAGCTGATTTCACTTTTAACACGCTGATTTATAAAGCATCACTTTTAGTGAAAAAAGTTAGTGCTAAAATGCCTACTTTTAGTAGTGGTCGTAGAAAAAAATATTTTCATGATCACTATGCAAGAAAGATATTTTAGTCCCTAAAGCGATAACACCCAGAAAGCAGTTGTAATTCAAAAATAGATTATAATAAAAAACAATGTTAAACTTATTAAGAAATTAAAGATCCAACATTCAAACCCTAAATAATTTGTTAAAAACCTGGATTAGCTTAGCAACAACTATACTGATTATACCACTCCCTCTAACATCAACAAATGAAAAATGGCAAAATGCATTGTTACGCATGTACTTACTTTTGATAATGTACATAGCAACTGTGATAATCACATACCTTCCTGACTAATAAGTGATAGCCACATGCCTTCACAAACATCGCGTTATTTGCTGTCAGTACAATTGTCATAACAACCACATTAACTGTACTTTTAATATTTATAAATAAACTATTCAAACGTTTATTAACTCGTGATATAATCTAGCCGAATGCAACTCGTGTCTTCTTGATTATCAAATCATTTGTGTTTATACGAGATATATTGTTTGGCAATCACACGAGTGCTTCGGACACGCGTGATTGTCTAAAACAATATATCGAGATTATTTGATAATCAAGAACCCACTAGTTGCATTATATATGATAATATTATATAGTCATCTAATAAAACCGAATGGCAAAAGCTTACAAAATAACCAAACTAATCACTTTTTGAGGCTACAAATACACTATGACATGGAATATTCATATAAATAAAGTTCTGATGGCTTTATCAACGCAGTGGTTTGTTTTTTTTGAAACTGAGGAATTGCGTAGATAGGACAGTATTGTTATGTTATTATAATGGATTTGTCTTTAACATTATTTCGTACGGTATCATTTGCTGGAAAAATTTCAGAAACAAAGGATTTCCTAAAAATACAGAAACGTATTAATAGGATTATCTTGATGCTGAAGCAGCGAGAGTCATGTCGACAGGCATTCTGTACTTTAGGAATATTGACTGTTAATTCTTTATACATTTACAAATCTGTGGTGCATGTTAAAAACAATTTGTTAAACTTAACAACTATTAGTGATAATAGTAATTATAACTTACGCTTCGCTAACGTGCCAATTTTGACTAAGCATGCTGTTTTTCTTAGTGCAAATAGTTCATATGTTACCTGAAAACATTAAATGTGAAGATAATCGACTCCAAGTGCCGGTGTTGAGAAACCTGAACTGCAAAATGAGATCGAAAAGCTTAAGAGTAAGCAAGGTTCGGAACATCTTTTATCCGAAAAATACAGGATGAATTAGTAGGAATAAGGAAAAAGAAAAGTAGGGATATAGAAAGAACGTATGGAAACCACATATTAATTTATAGTGGTGTTGATACACAAGAACATTGCAGTGCGGGAGTAACACTAATATGAGAGAAGGGGAAAAATACTGCCGTTCTCAAAAACTACTAATCTTTTAATTGTGCAATTTTAAATACATGTTAGGACTTCTCTATGTAGTCACCTGACAAATCGACGCACTTGGCCCATCGATGTTTTAGGTTCATAATGCTCTCGTTATAGAAGTCTGAAGTTTCGCCCTCTAATCACTCCAGTTTTTTAGCTGCCATCATCTCGGAAATGCGTTCCACGAAGGTGAGCTTTCAATTATTCGAACAAGAAGAAATCAGAGGGTGCCAGGTCCGACGAATAAGTTGGGTATGGACAGGGCCGTTCCTACCGGTGGGGTGTTGCGTGTCCATCACGCAGGCGGCCGATTGCAAGGGGCGGCCGCTCGAAACCGATTTTATACAAATTTAAATTAAAAAAATAAGTAATTTGAGAATAAAACATCTCTGAAAAATGCAAACCACGAACAAAAAGCAAACACCACTTTATTGTTAGTCGAAATCCCAATTTTTGTTTTTTTTTTGCGTTTATTACAGATATTTTAACACAAAATCAATAATAAATTTGAAACTATTACCAATAATTTGTGTTTTCATTTTTCCCTTTCAAATAATTAGCACCCTCTATCAACCAATGTCCAAAATACGACAAAAAACTAAGATAGGAATCTGTAAAATCATATCAAATCTTTCTTGTGAAGTCCCGAATTGGTTCGTACTAATTCAAGTAAATCCCCGGGTGACGTATTTTACCGAGGGTATAAATATCACCCGACGAAAAACTGCGTTCATTTGTGAATGGTGGAAGCAATATGTAGGTGTAAAATACTGAGACCCATTGTTATTTTTGTGCCCTTATATGGAAATAAAATATTGTGGTACTGATTAAAGATCTATATTACTCAGTTACTTCTATCATACTTCATCATAATAAAACGTGTTTTGTAGAGCCTGGTTATTAAAGGTAAGCTATTGATATACGTTTTTTAATTTATATGATTTTCACGTAATAGCTGCTTTGATAGTCTATTAAGACTGTAATCTAGAAGTAAATTAAAACAAAACTTTTTTAAATTTATTCAAATGTCAAGCTCGGAACTATGACGAACTAAAAGACTCTCTGGAGCCGCTTACAGAAAAAGACAACTGTCTAAAGAAACTGAAAAAGAGAAGTTGCAGGGCTCTATAGAACAATTTTTGAAAACTCCTGGAGCAGAGGAAGAAAGTGGAAACACGGCTGGAGATCCTTTTGTTTCAACGCCTGACAGTCAGCAAGTCGTCCCCATAGAGCCATAGATTCCATCGACTTCGGCAGAGTCTTGTACTCCAGAAGAACCAGAGGACATTGAAAGTGGGAGTTTAGAAGATCCAGCTTCATGGCCTAAATCACTTGATAATTCAACAATTGAAGTATTAGTAAAAAGGGAACCTACACAAGTAAAAAAATTTTCATTTCCTTTAACAGAACAAGGGCGCTTTTCGGTTCATTATTATACACAAACATTAGCAAATGGTGAAAAAATACCTCGTATGTGGCTAATTTATTCCATTAAGTTAAATTGCGTTTTTTGCTTTTGTTGCAAAATTTTTGGGACCAAAAATATTCAGTTAACAGATGCTGGTTTTTCAGATTGGAAACATCTTTCTAATAATTTATCCAGACACGAACGATCAACTGATCATATTCAAAATTATAAATTATGGACTGAATTAGAAAAAAGATTGAGTACTTACACAACAATCGATCACCAAGAACAACGTATTTTTAATTTGAAACAACAATATTGGTGTAATGTTTTAGAACGTATTGTTGCAATTATATTATTATTGGCAGGACAGTGTTTAGCATTTCGTGGGTCATCCAATAAATTATTCGAATCAAACAATGGAAACTTTTTGAAGACGGTTGAAACATTTGCAAAATTTGATGCAGTTCTTTCGGAACATCTAAAAAATATTCAAATCAGTAAAATTTCACATAAACGTATGCCTCATTATTTAGGAAATAGATTACAAAATGAATTGATCTCACTCACAGCAAATAAAATCAGAGAACAAATTAGGGAGTTATAGTCAAAAGCAAAATATTATTCAATTATTCTAGATTCAACCACAGACTCAAGTCATACCGAACAAATTTCATTCGTTGTTCGATTTGTTATAATAGATGATAATAAACAAATTAAAATTTGTGAACATGTTCTCGGATTTTTTCCTATTATTGATGTGACTGGTGAGGGTTTATACGATTTTGTAATAAAACTTTTCAAAGATTTTAATATGGATATCTACAATATGCGTGGACAGGGTTATGATAATGGTGCAAATATGCGCGGAAAACATGTAGGATTGCAACGCCGAATTTTAAATATCAATCCTCGAGCAATGCTTGTAACTTGTGCTGCTCATACCCTAAATCTAGTGGTTAATGATTCTGCCAATGTTACCTTGCAAACATCGGAGTTCTTTAATCTTATACAAGAATTATATACATATTTTTCTTCTTCGCCATATAGATGGAATGTACTTAAAACTAATGTACCAAATTTCACATTAAAAGCTGTTAGCTCAACTACGTGGGAAAGTAGAATTAAAGCTATTACACCTCTGCGATATCAATTAGGGAAAATTTATTATAGTCTAGAAGAACTTGTAAATGACAAATCACGCGACATTAACACCCAACAACAAGCCCAAGCATTGGCCTTAAAAATTAATAGTTTTAAATTCGTTTGTTCTGTAATTATTTGGCATGATGTTCTGTCTAAAATTAATTCCGTCAGTAAGATGCTTCAAGGTGTGAATGCAAATCTAAAAGATTGTTCAAATGCGTTAAAAAAATTAGTAGAAAATCGTACGACACTCATTAATGACCAATAGAAAAATTAGTTCACGAGCCGTAACCAAGACAATAAAAAAATTTCTTGGAAATTTTTTGTAGGTAGACCAACCTAACTGTGAGGGTTTGTGGCGTTACGATTTTCTTACCGAATCTGCATTCGAGCACTAATTCATATCCGGAAATTATTTTCGTGCATTCCAACAACGTCCTAATTTCCCCTCGCGTCCCGCTCGGGCAAATTAATACGACGTTGTTGGACCGCACTCAAAAAAATTTCCGGAAAGAATTGATGCTCTTATGAGATTATATGTGATTATTTGGAACAGAAAAGAAATGACCACAGTTTTGAAGCGTTTATAGAAGAGGCGAAAATACTTGCTACAGAAGAACTTGATATAGCAACGGAATTTCCCCCGACTAATATAATTCGCCCACGTCGAAAAAAAAAGACAATTTGATTATGAAACCCCTGATGAGCCTATACTTGACCCAAAGTTGAATTGTAAGATTAATTTTTATTTTACTATTTTGGATACCGCCAAAGTATCTATACAGGAACGTTTTGAACAATTACAACGTTACAGTGACAATTTCAAAGTGATTTATGAATTTCCTATTATGGACGATAATTCAATGAAAAAACACTGTACAGATTTATCCTTACAATTAGAAGACACTGTCAGAAAAGAGGCTGATGTAAACGCCGTAGAATTAAGTGATGAATTAAAAAATTTAAAATTACATTTCCAATCTGTTGAAACACCATCTAAAATTCTCAACTACATTGTTACAAATAATTTACTTGCGACTTTCCCAAATACAGCAATTTCCTTAAGACTTCTACTGACTTTACCTGTCTCAGTTGCGTCAGCAGAAAGGTCTTTTTCAAAATTAAAAATAATTAAAAACTTTTTACGCTCGGCCATGAAGCAAGAAAGATTGTCAGATCTTTCTATTATATCTATAGAGAGAGATTTGGCAGAAGCAATTGATGTCAAGAACCTTGTGACCACTTTTGCGTCTGTCAAAGCTAGAAAAGCTAAATTCTAAGATATTAAACTTTGTATTTGTTTTGTTTTTTTTTTGTATTTGTACAATTTTATTTTATAGGAGTATTTCTTTTTATTTTATTTTATAAAATTGTTATTAATAATTTTTTTAACGTAAATATATTTTTTAATTGCTTGGAGGGGGGGGGCGGCTATTTTATTTTTCACGCAGGCGGCCAAGAAGCTTGGAACGGCCCTGGGTATGGAAGTACTTGGAAGCCCATTTCCTTCACTTTTGATGTCACGGCAGCGCATTTATGTGAGGATGCATTATCGTGCAGCAAGAGAACTCCTTTGTGTCCCATTGATGGTACAATTACTGTCGAGAAAGTCTATAAGCAAGACGCTGCGAAAATCCCAGAAAACTGAGAGCATCACTTTGCCTGCTGAAGGTTTCACCCTGAACTTCTTTGGAGGAGAATTGGAATGCCGTCTCTCCATACTCGCTTGTTTGGTGCCAGGGTCATAGTGATGGACCCAACTTTCTTCCATAGTGACAATTCGGTCAAAAAAATTGTCAGAATATGCATTGGCATGTTCCAAAAGCTCGCAACAAATGTTCATTCAATTTTCTTTGTGCAAAGGTGTCAACATTTGTGGCACCCATCTAGCTGAAGCCTATTCGTACGCAAAATGTCATGCAATATCGATCTAACCGATTTCTCGTCAATCTTCACAGTCTTGGCTATCGTTTTAACGGTAATTTTCCTATCTTCCAAAACTATCTTCTCCACTGTGGCAACCATTTCAGGGTTCTGTGCCGTTGCAGGTCTTCTACTTCTTACATCAACACAACCTTTGAGTGATTTCAGTAAAATGAACACCCTCCATAGTCAAAAATTTAATCACTGCCCGGTGTTCGCCATTTCTAATAAATACTGCAACACACTTTATTGAATCTACTATAAAATCCGAAGTTTTGTGTGAATCTGGATGAAACTTTCAACACTGACAGACTACAGCATACAAAATGACAGATATCAAAATTTTGTTTCTCAAGGCACACCAAGACAAGGAACGGCATTTTTTTCCTTTCCCTCGTAGTACATAGAAACTGGACAAACAAAATCACAAACTGGAAACTAGAGTCCGAATGAATAGTGACAGTAGACATAAAATAACAAATGAAGATTACACGTTTATAGTAATATTGAGATATGGAGGACATTCAAAGACAGCCGAAAAAGTATTTGGCATATTCAAGACTAAAACAAATAAAAAGCAAACAGTATGGTGGAATAACGACATAATGGAACTGGTACAAGAAAAGAAATATGTTAGTAACAAAAGATGATAATGTATATAAAGATACAAGGAGGAGAGAATACAAGCCAAAAACGAGATACTAAAAGCAACAAGACAATCAGGGCAAGAATTTAAAAGATTCATGGAGGAAAAGCCAAACACTAATCAAAAACTATTCTACAAAGTGCTAAAGTTATTCATACAAGAAAGACGAGTTACTCTGTCTTAAATAAAAGACATAGACGGGAATATTTTAAAATAAATGAAAAACAGTTAATCAGATGGAGAGAACACTGTTAAGAATTAATGACAAATGACTAAACAGCAACAACAGACTATAGGAAATTGAAGAACAAATAAGTAGGGAAGAGTTACTAGAACCAGTATTAAGACTGAAGTTTGGAAAAGCACCAAGGGTAATAGAGAATTACCAATGCAGATTTAGGAGCAATAGATTGACCAAATTTTCATGTTAACATAAGTGCAAGCCAAGTGCTGGAAGAACAACATACTATATATAATATGGTGTTCGTAGATGTTAGGCAAACCTTTAACAGAGTTAAAAGGAAGAACATTTATAAAACCACACACAGACCAGTGAAAATTAAAGAGACATCCCTACTTGAAAGTTTATGATAAAATTATTGAATTTGCACACTATGAAAGTAATAATGGATAGCATTAAATCTACAATACGTAGATAACTTTTAATGCAAATTTTTCCAATATTAGGCTTTTATGAAATTCACATTTGTAATATCAGCTCTGTGGATAAATGCAAAAACAATAAACTGTTCACTAATCAACATTTAATTTTGACAGTAATAACTTATTGATTATTTTACAACTTCATTTACTTCTACAGCGGACCACAAACGTACATGGCGCATTTTGTCATTGCTGGTAAGCCAGATTGTCCAGCTTTTGTGCATGGAGTGTACGTTGCACGGTATTTACAAGAACACTTACCTAATTTTAATGCACATATAATTCAAAAAAGAACGGGGGATTGGGAAGTAATTTATTATCACAGTGTATTTATTGGTATTTATTAGCAGTGATCGTTTTAGCCATGGTTGGAAGATGTTGTATGGAAACACAAGTGGAACCATCATAGTAGTCCTATTATATGGAAGGAATTATCCATGAGAGGAGGAGTAGCCCATTATGTGGGTGGATTAAGTGAATTTTGGGAATATTGTTTTGACTATTATGGGCTTCAGTCAATAATTGCACCCGATGATTTACTTAAAATGGTTGAAGACAATTTACAGGTACGGCGAAGTTATTCATCATTTTATTAAAAACGCTATAATTGAAAATATATAGTTCTTTGAAGAAGAAGAAAAAATTAAAGCAGAAAACAGTAAAAATATTAGATATATTGGTATTATTGGATTATTCAACCATGTATTTCCACTGCTTTTAACCGAGTTATTAGGTTTACCAGAACTACAAAAACCTGGTGGAATAAAAATAACGTTATATGATGTCCATACAGAATATATTCAAGTATGTGAATATGTTCACGATTTAATTAAAAATATAGAACATTTAACACCTTTTGGAGATATAAAAGCTTTCGAAGTAGTTGAAGCAATGCGAGATGTATTACCTAACTGCGAACTTCTAATAGTTCTTGGTGATTTCAGCAAGTAATTCGGAAGATTCTTTCTCACGATAGTTTTATTTGTTTCCATTTTACAGAAAAAGTAATGAAATGCAAACTGATTGGTTGGTGCGAAATATGTCAGTGATGTTTATGTTGGCAGATGTGATAAACGCATTTGCAAAGAGAAATTTACGAGTAGTTCTAGCAATGGATGGACCTGTTTGCTACAATGCTACTCTTCTTATGGAAACTTGTACTTCAATTCGTATTCAGAATATAGTGGCTGTTTCAAGTGATATTGGCTTGGGCCCACTACACTATGCAGCACAACAAGCCAAAGTTCCGTTGTCAAGTATAGGTGCACCTCCAGTTTGGGGATTCATAGGAGTCAATCAGTTTGTTGATTTGCAAAGTGCTATTATCTCTTGTGATATTTATCGTCCTTATCAAAGAGTGTTGAGGAATAAAGGAGGTTCTACTTTACCTCTGGGAGTTATACAACCAGAATTAAGATTTATGGCTTATTTACTTGATGATTTAGATCAAGTATGGGGTAAAGTTGCAGAAGCAAAAAAAACCATCAAACAACAACTTCTTCGACCTGCTACTTATGCTAAAATTCGAGCTACAATAAGTTTGTTAAAACTCTGGTTTGCCAAAGAACCAAGTGATGATATAATTTCGTTAGGGGTTTGTTCAAATGGTAATTAATAGCAAATCTCATTATGTGCAATTCAGATTTAGTACTGCTCCTTAATTGTTTACAGGTTCCCATGGAATCCCTGCTAGTCTCGTGTTTTCACAGCCTGTTGAACTAAAAAACAATTTATGGGTCCCATTTAGCAATTTTCCAGTGACTGAAAAAACACTCCAAGAAATAAAAAATTTAATTCCATTCGCTTTAGAAATTACAGAAAGGATAAGTATTGGAACAAGCACGACAAATAATCCCTCAATATTCTCAAATATTTGATCAATAAAACAAATTATATCATTATTTATTTCTAATTAAAACCTAATTAAGTTTCATACAGGCCGCCTAGGTGGTTGAATTGGATAATTGTCCGATTTAGCAACGAAGCAAAAACATGGGTTCATATCTGGTTATGGCGAGATTTTTTCTTGGACTTGTCATAGATTTTGGGTTTGTCTGAGTACTAAGGACGCCTTATTCCATACGTAAGCTCTAATTGAATATATGGACAATAACAAAGAGTATGATACAACATTTGACCAAAGTAAAAAAACACCAACAACTAAAATATCTGTTGAAGAATCGTAGGATAATATCAAGATCATCGCACACTTCTGTTGGCACTGTCACCGTAAGGTTGTCAGAGTAGCAGGGGAAAATACTTGAGATATGGAGTATGTGGTCAAATGTTAAAATCGAATGTGTCAAGCAAAGAATTGTCTTCAGAAAAAGGGTTTAACCCCAACCGAAATTCATGTTGATGTAATGAATACTTTGGGCGAGTCTGGGATTTCGGATGACTAT
Source organism: Agriotes lineatus (assembly GCA_940337035.1). Taxonomy (NCBI): domain Eukaryota; kingdom Metazoa; phylum Arthropoda; class Insecta; order Coleoptera; family Elateridae; genus Agriotes; species Agriotes lineatus. Next base: position 745,125 of record OW679194.1, on the reverse strand, counting down.
GTAAAATGCGGTAGAACATAATTTAATGACAAGCATGCAGGGGAACCTTCCGTTACTGTCACGACAGATAAGAAAATATAATAAAAGTGCGTAATTTAACATTAATGGATCGGCATACGATTAGGACTGTAGTAGATGAAACCGACGATATGTACTATACAGTCCACGAGATCCTGTTAAACAAATCACGAATGAAAAAATTGTCAGCACGGTAGGAAAGCCCGGAACTCGAACGTTTACATGCATAGCGCAACTTAATAAATCCTAATTAAATCGAGTTTCCATGCAGCTGGTAATGCAGTGCTTGCAAAATACCAGTCACGAATCACAACAGCACTACCACCTGCAACAACCTTCATTTCGACACAATGAAACATCTCCGGCGATTTATTTTAATTCTGAATATTGCTCTTCTTGTCTAACTCAAAAGATTCTGTCCGAGATGTAAGATTCTAGAAGCTCACAATGTTGTTTAGATAATATTCGCTGTAGCTGCTGTAGTAACCCATGGTACTGCAGGGCCAAGGTACTCTAAGACATGTACCCAAGACTACAAAATTACTGTTTTAACATTTTGAATTCATAACTAGTTGGAATTAGACGTATTGTTCTTGAACTATTAAACTGTAACAACCCGCAATTATTTGCATTTATAAGGGACTTTATAGAATTCAATTATCTTAAATTGTTACGAAGCCAACATGCATAATTGACATTATTACAAAGGCAATACAATCTTGCAATCTTTAGTATTGGGTTGAATCCGGCCGCATTGCTAGAATCAGCGCGTAAAGAATTCTATCCTCGCGAACTAGCAAGTTAGTTCCAGGAAGAAAGCTGGGAACAGCATGGTTTGCACTATCAAGAACCAACCTGTGAGAAACGCGTATTCAGAGGTTTCTCGAGAGGCGAATCGAAAAATGCAATTTGGCAAAACGGGAAAGTCCTAGACACCCCCGGCTGGTCACGAAAGAAAATTATCTTTATGGGAGAACGCGAATTGGACAACAGTCGTCCCCGAGGTTCCGCTGTAATTTAATTAAGCCGGGACCGGCGCGCACGTCGATCACGTGCTAAAATATCTAAGTCCAAAATTTCAAGATTTACTACTTAATAATATTCGTGAAACAGTGCTGTGCCAGCCAATTCCAAAGACGCCGGGGCCATTCCAGTAACATCTTAACATTTTCCGAAATCAAATTCGGGCTTCCGTGTAAAATAACGTCCTGCAAGCGACGGCTCTGGATGAAGGTCAGAATTTCACAATATATTATTAACACAATAAATGCAGGGTGGCTGAAGCGTGTACGTTCCTTCCCAGGTGTTTTATTAGGCTCCACAATTAAGGGTAATCAAATCAATCATGTTATAAAGCGACAACGAACATATTCCATAAGATACTGGGGATATTAAATTTGTAATTGTACCTCAGTTTGGCTTAATTCAATATAAGTATATTTATCGTTGGTGGGTGTTTTATTTAACCAAAACTCATCATTACAACCCCCACGTTCTAATGGTGGTCAGCAGATGAGATTTCAACCCCTACGTGCAATTGGTGGTCTACGAGTTCGAAACATCCCCTATATCAGTGACAGGGTGCAGCACGTTACAAAATGTATAAGTTTCGCTAATATGAAGCAACCTTACTACATTTGTGGTGACTCCGACCCAAAAATACTTTGTTCTACAGGATGTTCATAGTACGGTAAGCTACGATTGCTTCAATCATGCTTGCCTTAGTGTTTAATCAAACGCTTTCTGATTAGATTGTGTTTCTTGGTTTGCTAATTTTAATTTGTTTTTATTATGTTACTGTTTTTTCCTTGTATCTTGCAACAAAGGTATCTTTCGATGCCGCGTATATCGGCGTCTCCAAAAGGATGCTTTGAATACAGCACAAAATTGTGTACTCACCGGTATACTCGGAAAACGCTTGTTTACTGCACTTTACAGGATTGAAAGATTTATTAACTGCAAGGATCTCTTAAGCCCTACTACATTTTGGAGTCGCCAGTACGTGTAGCCCTCAGCTGAGGCTGCATGTGACTGCCTTCTTCTTTGTTAAATCTACATTGGTTAAAGCTTCCTGCAACCCGCTAGCTGTTGGAATGTTGCATATATTGCGGCACAAACACAAATTTAAGTTCACAATGTATTTCCACTGCTTTGAGCATATTTATAATTCTAAAATAAAGGGTGTTCATTAGAATTTGTGATCTATTCGGCTTTGGAACTGATACAGTCATGTCGTGCATTAAATCATAGACTGATAACTAACACTGGTGACACTGTAAGTCTATGTCAAATTCGATGTTAGCAGGTTAGGTTTTGCGTTAGTCTGTGTTAAAACTGACGCAAAACCTAACCTGCTAACATCGAATTTGACATAGACTTACAGTGTCACCAGTGTCAGTTTCAGCCATATGATTTAATGCACGACATGACTTCATCAGTTCCAAAGCCGACTAGACCACAAATTCCAATGAACACCCGTTACATTGCTTAAGTGAAATTATACAATGTTGCAAACAGTGAATCGGTGCTGAAGGCTTCATCTGACTGCTACCGAATTCAGTCAGAATTTCGGACTCCGGCTGCTATGTACAGTTCGCTTCACTATTACTATAGACAAAAAAACAATAGTATGCAATTAATATAGCGTAATTATACAAAGTGGTCGCAATATGACCCAGTGCCCGTCTCGTAACGCAAAGGGTGGCAAAACGCTTCCTACAGTAATTGCAACTTGACCCAGTAATTTGATGCAAACTGCGGAGTCTTGTTTACAAATAACTTATGTAGCACACGTTGAACTAGTTTCTGTACCTATCTTAATTACACGCACTTTTGTGTTTACATGATTCCACTTAGTTTTACACCTTTTTGTTAATCCATGGTCAAACATAAGTTTGCACAAGTTTTTTATCGAAGGTTAGCATAAAGATGGGCAATGAACGCCTATGCTTCTACTTTCCAAATATTATTATTATTTATTTATTATTAAACAAAATACAGGGGGGAGGACTAAGTCCTATATAACCCCACAAATACAAAATATACAGGTTAAACTAGTATAACGGTAACAAGTAAGATGTACAAATAACAAGAAAATTATACATTAGAAAAAAACAAATAATTATGAAAGTATCAAAGCCGACAAAACAAAAGAAAAAAAAATTACAAACTATGCATTGTCCAGTCTATTTTTAAACGTGTTTACATTGTCGGAGCTTACCACTTCCTCAGGTAAATTGTTCCAAGTTAAGAAAAACTCTATTTGATAGAAAGAACTGTCGTGCTCTTGATTTAAAGTTTTCTCTTTTAAGTTTAAATCTATGCCCGCGTAAACGGTTATCGTTATTAATATTGAATATTTCACGTAAAGCTCCAAAATCAAAATGTAATATTCTAAAAATTACAATAAGGTCTCCACGAATACGGCGTTCAAGAAAATGCTGCAAATTGCACAGAGTAAGTCTTTCATCGTAAGAAGGCCTCACAACACCAAACGGCAGTCTTGTTGCGCGACGTTGTAAGTTCTCTAACAAGTTTTGATATGTAACTTCAATAATTTTAAATAAGTAGGTACTTTCTCTATAAGGTCTCTTAATGAGCTCCTCTTATGATACTGTCTGTCTTACATGAGGGTTGTAATCTTTATTTGTTAGCCTCGCATAGGCTCCTCTACCGCCCATTTCTTAATGTATTTATCTGGCCTCATTCACAACACGTCCTTACTCTTCACTCAAACAAAAATTTTCAATCAGTTTATGAAATCAATAAAACCTCAAATTATTTTATTTATTAATAATACTTTAATAAATTATCTGTAGTATCACAAATTGAACTAAGTCTAAACTATCACAATTAATTTCTTATGTTTATAGTTAACTGTAATTCAAATTTGAATCATCCAAAAATATTACAGCAATAATTAATCATAGTTAGCAATACAGCCACTGATAAAGGTAATTTGTTAAGACACATGTCATTTGCTGCAGAATCGGTAACACAGTTGTCATGTCCAGTAAACCAATTCTTCACTTTAGCGGTTAAACTATTGTCAGTTTCATTACATCCGGGAGCTAGCCCCAAATGATAGTCTGGCATGTAATTTCCACATTGAGGAAAGTGTTTTGGAACTGGTGGCATCTCATCGTGCTCCCCAACTTTGAACACCAAAGCCATTCCTATTTCTATATGGAATTCTATGTGGCAGTGGAACAACCAATAGCCTAAAAATTGAATATAAATTTACGCTGCTTTTATGCTATTTCAAATATATATGTACCTGGATTGGAAGCGTGAAACCTCAAAATAGTGTATCCACCATCAGGTACTGTTACGGTATCTTTTTTGGGAGCATTAACAAGATTTCTTTTTATTAGTCCGGCTTCGTCCAGCATTTTAATCTCTTCTTCAGTAACATTCTTCCCCACTCGATCCATGCCTATTACTCTAAATGAATGTCCATGAAGATGGAAAGGATGGTTTGCATCATATGCAAAACCTTTATCTATTAAAATCAATTCCACCACTGAATTTAAAGGCACCTGTGGGCATTGATATGTATTATACAAAGATATGATACAAAACTAGTTTATTACCTGTAGGACATGTGTACATTCACAATATTCTGCAGAACAGTTTTGAACGGTTGATCTATTGCAGAATTTATTGGTGTCCACTTGGTCTCTCCCAGAGAGCAAAGGGAAAGGTAGAAGCTTTAGTGAGATATGGTTCAGTTGTGGTGTTAGCAGTTGCTGCTTTGTGTCGGTAACTGCAAGTTACGTATTATAGAAAATTAAAATTATTAACAAATGTCTCTTACCATTATTAAAGCCATATAAACCCGGCCTGTGAAAATGTGGATTGTCAAGTTTATAAAAATCGTATGATACATAAAATTTCAAATCCGGCTTTTCTTTCAAACTTATATCCCATTCTTCAAGCGATTGCAACTCACTGACACTCACTGAATTATTGTCACTAGGACCTTTGTTCAAGGCGTTGACTTGCTTGAAAATTAAATCAAAAGTAAGTTAAAGTTGCAAGTACTAAGAAGTAACCAAGATGCTTACCAAGCCTTCCTTATGGGCTTGTTCATAATCAGGATCACCTTCTGGGTAATCTGTATCAGAAGCTCCTGCATATTGAAGAACAGCTGCCTGATGAGCACTTTTAAATCGCTCATCACAGTCCATAAGACCTCTAAATCGGATCCAGTATAAACTTTTGGACTGGTCTGCATTGAGGATGAAGTCAAACCTTTCACCGGCATAAGTTACTACTGATTCAGCTGTAAATTGGGTAAGATTGCACATTTATTTTACTTCAGCTAACAAATGATGGTTACTCTACCTGTAACGGGAGCAAAATTATTGCCATCACTACTGACCACCGTTATAGTATGGTTGTCAACAGAAACTTCAATAGGGCAGTTAAGAAATTCGGCATTTATCACTCTAAAACGATAGCGATACCCCTGGAAACATAAACAAATATAGAAGGATCCAATATCATATGCTAATCACCTCACATACTTGTTCTACAGTAAATCTTGCTGTGGGTGTGTAAATAGTTTCGTTAGCCTTGGCGTTAAACTGTTTGAATCGTCCTAACCCGTTAACAAGTAGAGTCTCAGGTTTGTTATCACCATCGCTGTGATGGTGGGCAATAAACTTCCTCAACCCCATTTCTGGACCCCAATCCAAAATGATCATCACATGTGAAGGTAAATCATAGTCGTATAAATTACAGTGGGGATCATTTTCCTCGGGAACTCTTACGATAAATGCCCCGAATGCTCCATCTGCACGTTGGAAGCCTAAAAGTTGCCAGAGTTATGCCTGCTTGAATAAACCATCAAAATTTCTAGGTACCTGAATGTGAATGCCAGAAATGAGTGCCTGGATGAACAGCTTTGAAGTGGTACCGGAATGTGCTGGCTGGTGCAATGGGACACTGGGTAATGAAGGGAACCCCATCCATGTATGGAGTGTCTCTTTGGTGGTGGCCGTGCCAATGGATGGTGGTACTGTCCCCCAGAAGATGGTTTTCTACATCTACTACTACCTCGTCGCCTAAACAAACCTAAGAAATAAGTTTAGCAATGAAACTGTTGCTTTTAACAAAACATTTTATTGCTTTTTTGTTAATTGTTTTATTGGCACCCCTAAAATACCATCAAAGTGTTTTTAGTATCTAGGTATTACTGTAATTTGCAATTCGACTGCTTAAGATAAAGTTGTCACATTTGAAAATTAAATAATATAAATTTTACGCCCCCTTATTAGGCATCCAATAAAGATGACAACTTGTCTGATTTGGGATTCAATAAATCGTCGGGTTGTTTGTTTCGAGTTAATATTTATACGTATGTTTGGGTGGTTAGATGGGCATTAAAGGGCAGATCAATGTTGAGGATAGTTATCACCTTGTCTATGTCATTAGTTCTTCTTCCTTTGTTTTCAGTAGGTACTGAAGAAACTGGTCGCTTGGAGATGTAAATTTTTGAGGAAATGTGATATGGATTTTTGTTAACAGGATGATGTTTGAGGAATTGTTGGACAAAGAAACTTTTTTGGGAATAAATTGGACATCTGTCGGTGGTTAGTTCTTTAGCGGCTGAGATTTTTACGTAACAGTGTAGCAGTAGTTGAGAAACTCTGAATGCTGTCTATCATTTGGCATTTGGTTTTTGTGTAATATTTGTTTAAATTAATTTTCAAACTTAACACATTTTTATATTATTCACTCTTATTACGTAAAACCTTATGAAGATCCATATTCTACCTCTATTAATATTAATTAAAGTTAAATAATATCGCACGGCGTCCAGTCCTCATCAAAAGCAAATACTAAACTATTAAAATTAGCAAATACTAAACTATTAAAATTACAACGTATTACATAAACTTGACATCATCTGACAGGCAGTAGTGATTCAGGACCCGTTACTAAATGATTTTGTCTTTATTCATGTATACTACGCTATTTATTTATGGCAGTTACATTTACAAGTCAAAGATGATGTAACTTATTATTGTTTTCACTTGAACAGATATAAATGGTTGCTGTAAGAATCTGACGGAAATATTCTCACCTCAATACTTGGACCAGGCATTTGCCTGTTGACTACTACTACAGGGCGTTTATTTCCATCTCCTGGTATGCAGTGGGGCCTCGTGCAGTCTTCAGCATTGTATGGACAATCAAAACAAGCTTTGCTTAAAGTTTGGTACCATTCCAGACTGAAATTGTATCGGCATAACATTGGAGCCCCATCTTTTGTGCAGGTTCTTGTACAGGGGTGCTTGTTTTCATTGAGCAAGACATATTCAAATATGTCTGTGGCATTTACATCTCCTGAAAGATTGTTTAATGTTTAATTTTATAAAATCCGTTCAAGTAGTTGGTATTTTTCCCTGCAGAATAGGATATAAAGTTCAAAGTGTACATCTTAATAGTTTACAATAATAATATGTCTCTCCAACTCTCCAAGTCGGCCAAGTCTCGCACTTGATCTTCCTTTAAATCCAACTTTTTCTGTAGCAGTATTAATTGTTATACTAAATATGTCAAAATGTCTTTTTCTAAATCGAATCCGTAAATTAAACTTCCCTTTAAGTCCTACCAATTTAGTAGTCAGACAGGTAAACGGTAGTATTACGCAATATTCATTCTACATGCTGCTCATTTTATTGTGTAATTGGTTAGACCACACATTTGACAGGCTCAATTTTTTCACATTCATTCTTAATTTTAACAATACAACAAATAAACAAACAAAATTAATATTTTGCTGCGAAAATCATGAGCGTGTTAATTATGTTGCCTACCTAGTTGCTACACCATAAAACGACAAGCCTGTATATTAATTAAAATTCGCACATCAGTTATTGCCTAAAAGGACGATCATTTGGATTCAGCGCGGGGAATCACCGAGTTATGAATGTGCCCTTGTCTGGGAACGGTGACGCTGTTAGTTGCATATAATTTATTGGTTTTCGGTAGTGGAATAACTTAAAAAACATGGTTAAATGGTACCTAACTATAAAACACCTGGCCGATAAATATTCACAAGGGCGGTTAAAAAATTAGACTAGTGAACTTGATATCCCAAAAAGTAGTGTTTCCACGAATTGGAAGAACAAATATTGAAAAAAAGCGATACGGTGTTTTACTATAACGAGGTAGATCAAGCACTATTTTTGTAGTTTAAAACAGTCATGAAATTATCTGGGTGTTTACAAAAATTACCTGCCCACTGAGTTTTTTCGGGCTTTTCTGAATTTTTTTGTTGTTAAATAAATTCACTGTTTTTTTTGTATTTAGGTATCCCTGAAAAAGTCTGAATGAATACCTATTAATGTTTATTTTATTTTTACCTACAAATAAACATTCTTTTATTATTTAAAGCATGTAAATGGATTATACGTATAAAACTGCAGTAGCGAACGACTGGTTGTTCTACAGGGCAGCAATTCAAAAGAAAACTTTTTTATCTTAGCCAATATTTCGGAAAGCTTTATTCCTTTTTCAAGGCACCTACAATAAAGTTGACAGTTGTAGAGCATTACAGCAAAAATAATGTACATACTATAATTTCGAAAAAAAATCGATTTGGAGAGTCCAATGCACATGAATAAGTCTCAAACAATATATAAAAAAGCACACAACTGTTCTATATGCATAAAGTGAAAGTGACCATTCGTCCCGGATTTTGCGGGACAGTCCCGGATTTGACCAAATTGTCCCGCGAAAGTAAACGTCCGGAAAAGGAATTTCCTCAAGTAAAACGGACATACATTCAATCTGTGCTAATATTAGGAAACTTGTAGAATGTAGAATATTGCTTGTGCCTTGTGTGTATGAAATAGTTCTACAACAGGAAACGATCACCGCTTAGTAAGAGCCAAAATATGTGTAAACAAAGAGAAAGAACAACACGAATAAAGACAAATAACCCAATAGTGGATCCACTAAAGTTAAGAAACATAAGAATACAATATCAAAATAGGTGACAACTAAACTGAGACAATAAAGAAATTTAAGCGAAAGAAGTATTAGTGACATAAACACAACAATTACGAAAGCAATGAAAGACTCGGCGTATAAAATTGCACATAAAAAAAGAAACAAAAAAGGGGAATTTAGTGAAGAAACTATAAATATGATGAAAAAGGAAAGAGAAACAGTAACTTCCTGAAGATGAAATACACCAGAGTACAGAGAAACAAATCAATACGGAAATCAATTAGAAAATAAGTAAATCTACAACATGAAAATTTAGAAATAACCAAGGAAGAACATATTTTAAAAATCATAGAAGACTTTTACAAGGAATTATTATGTACATCATAAATCGTACACTAACTGGAACTTGCCCGACAACTGAAAAGAAAAACAATAAACGTATATTCAGAAGAACTGTTGGAAATAAATAAAGAAGAAATAGAAAGCGTTCTAAAAGTATAAATATTATGGAATAAATGCCTTAAAGAAGAACAAATTCCAGAACAATGAAACGAAGCAGTAGTTGTACTAATATTTAAGAAAGGTGACAAGATGAAACTGGAGATTTATACACCAATTAGATTACTTTCGCAGTTATGCAAGTTACTGACAAAAATTATAAAAAGATTAAATTCCCACAGAACATAAGCAGGATTTGGAGTAGGATACAGCGCACTCGACCACCTGCACACAGAGCATTGATAAAAAAACTGTCGAGGGCTTTACTCAGAACTTTCCTCGCAAGTGGAAGTTGTAACAGTCAACATTTTGAAAAATCAAAGGAAACTCGGGGTAAACATATGTTAACGTTCTTACTAATACTGAAACAATAAAGGGGAAAACTTGGTAATGCAAATTATATTAATTTGCAAATTAAAAAAACATTGCAGGCGGTGGGATTCTAAACTCTGGGCGATTTCAGCGCTTGCGAAAGCGATTTCAAACGCGCAACATGCCCCTTGTCCTCATTCTGCCACGAAGGAATGCTTCGCATCTGCACGATGCGACTGGATTATATACAACACGCTTATTGTTGCCCATTTTTGTCTCTTTTACATTTTCCCTCTAAGGTGTGGGTCTCATTTTCGTCAAGGGTAAATCCTGAGCTATGCGCAAATTATTACTTTTATCTATTCCGCAGTTAAAGCAAAAAATATACAAATTTTTTAAGGTGCTCATCCTGTATATATTAGACCGAAAGTACATTTTATTTCGTCCCAGGTAGGCATGCAAAATATTGACTTCCTCCAATGAATAGTTTTTGAGCTATACCGCCACCTGACAGACGGAATTGAGAAAACATGTTTTTCGTCATTTAAGGATTCTGAAAGATGATTTGAAAAAATTTCGGCAGGTGATTTTTTCACGATTACAATACATACTTCCGTCGTCTTTTTTTCGAGGGAAGTATATATATTTTTCCACTGTATTTAGGATTCGTAGATTACGAAAGAGCTTTCGACAGTATAGAAATGTGAGATGTCGAGAAATTGTTGAATTGATTACAGATACATCAAGTTAATACATACTACGAAAAAATAACGACCATCTTCATATTGCATTAAGATATTAATCCGATCCCAATAAATAAAGGGGTACCTCAAGGAGACACGATATCCCCAAAACTGTTCACCCTCGCTTTAGAAGACATTTTGAAAATAATAACCTGGAAAGACAAAGGCATAAACATCAATGAACAGTACGTAAATAATATGATATGCGGATGAAGTGTTTGATTAAAAATGAATCGAAGGAAAACAAAAGTAATGATAAGTAGGGAAGAAGAACTACAAATTACTTTAGGGACTGACGTAATTGAACAAGTGGAAATATATGTATATATATTTGGGAGCAGATATAAGATTTAGTGAAGACAATTACCCCCCCCCCCCCCCCGGTCCAATCTTCCGCGTCCCCTCTTCGACTATTGAAATATGGTCACTTTATATATTATGCAGTCACCTTGACTTATTGTGCCATTGGAGATACACGTTGCACTTTAATGCCATTCTCAACCTGTATTTTATTTTAAATTATCTAAAGCTACTTACCACCTGCGATGCTATAAGTATGTGATCCGGAGAAGCAAATCACAAGTGTAAAAAGTAGCAAGTTGTTTTCCATCTTGAACCCTGCAACAAAAATAGTATTGCATTTTAATAAATATTCATTAGTGAGGTCGCTAAGCTTAATAAAAAATTATCACTTTAAGCTTGACAGAAATGATTTGAGATTTTTCCTAAAAATCTCTTCTACATATTTAACTGTAGCTGGTTTGTGGAAAGTCAATATTTTTCAATTGCGATATTATTTCAATAGCAAATGTTTCTCGTAGTAGAACACGTTGGGATTTATTATTGAATGCGATGCTTGCTACAACTATTAATTTGTCAAATATCCACTACACCACTAATTAATTGCGGTAGAATAAGCTTGCAACTGACAAAATATAAAAATGGCAGTCCATCTCCAACTCTCATTTTGCAGCAATCGTTTCGTAATTAGAACAAAACGCGGTAATACATGTTAATGACCAGAGGAGCTGAGATCACGAGTTCTACTTTCACATAATTTGATCCATTTGCAGTGCAGCCCAATAGCCAGAATAAAATTATTTGTAGATAGTTAGATATTAAGCAACGTTAAGCAAGCGAGTTTGCAGCAATTTCCTGTATCTGTGAGGCATATTGTTTAAAATAGAATGTATTTTAATTCTTAGTTTGCAAATCAACACTTTGTAGCAAGAATGACTAACAATTCGATGTTTAATACGAGTTTCTCTGAGTTCTTTTGTAATTAGTTACAAATGTATGTAGCAATGTTTGTAGTAATCAACGTGGATGAATGTGGTATGTAACAATATTTTTGCAGCACGTGGAAAATGATGAAATTTTGCAATATAAAATAAATATTCTGAATAAGTAAATATCTATTTGTACAAATCAAAGGCATCTCAGAGACAATTTAATTAAAATTTTATGTTCTACAAAACAAAAAAATAATTAGGATAAAATTAGGACGGATGTGACAAAAATGTACAATGTCACGAGTTACTTGATATTTAATTAAAAGGCGTAATACTCAACTAAAGGACGATATTAACAATGTAGAACGGAAACTAAAAAATTGTAAGATTTGATATTTACCAAATTGCTCTAAATTTTTATACTGGCGGAAATAACTCAATGCCGTCGCACATGCATGCAGATTTGAAATGTATGGCCCCAGTTACATTAATTAAGTTTGCAATACGACATTTAAGGGAAATTTTCTAACTCCGAAGTGTCTGAATTTTATCTACAAAAGCTGTCGCCTTCAGGTTGCAAATTGGCAATGAGGCAGCGCAAGGTGAACATAAATTAATTAATTTTAACCAAAAGTTAAAAAATGGGTGCAAGGTATTAATACTTATTTCTTACAGCGAAGTTCAGAAGAAATAAAACTAATAGGTACTGAATAAACGCATGCATCTTTTTTATTAGTGGAAACTATCAGATAATCTTTTTTGTACTCTCTGTCTCGTATCTGTTTTTATTTTAATTTCAATAAATAAATATACGGGGTGATTTATAAGTAAGGTAATGAAATGTAAGGGTAGTTAGAGGACATTAAAAATAATACCACAAAAAATTCAAACATTTCATTCCTTAAACTGATTGACGATTACTCGAATGAATTTCTAGAACATAAGTTCGCACAGGTGGTTGCGATACGACCGAATATGAATAAAATGCAGAAGCAAAAAACGGTTGTAGGTATTTTAACCACATTGGTGCATTAGGTTACTCAATAACTGGTACGGCTACGCTATAAAGTAGACCGAATTTTAAAAAAACTTTGGTGTAGTGAAGCGATCTTATGTTAATGTCAATGTCAAAGTATGACGTATTTCAGAAGCGCACCTGACATAATCATAATCTATTTTACCTTTTCGAGTGTGTTGAGGTGAAATTTCTTATTACAAAGGAGAAAACTGCCTTACCAATTATGTATCTAGCAATGGTACTCGAATCTGATTTAGCCAGTGGTTCTCAAACGCTTTCTACAAATCCTACTGCGATTTTTCCGTATAAGCAATTAATTTTTAGTGCAATGTAGTTCTACTGAGGTCAGTATACACCCAATCAATTTAAGGTCAATAGATCAACGCATTAAATGTGGGGTATCGTCATTTTATTCCTGGCGTGAGAAAATTCTAAGATACAGATAAGAAATGGGGATTTTTACTTCCTTTTACAATCAAGGAGTTATTGGATTTACCCCAAAAATTATAAAGTCTCCTGAACCCAAAAAATATGTTTTTGTTCATTGGTCTGTCTGTCGGTCTGTGTGTGAACAGAATATCTCAAAAACGAAAAGAGATTTGACTTGAAACATTACATATACGTTTTGTGTACTATCTAGATGCGACAGCAAGCTTTTGAAGAAAATCGGATAATCGGAAGTATGGTGTTGAATATCGTGATTTTTAGTTTTTTTTCGATTTGCTCAAAATCGGCTGTAACTATTATTTCAAACTTTACATTTTTAATGTGTATTGATGTGAGGTAGGTGATTTTCCAGTTGAATACCTCTAAAATGTGTGTCTTTTTTTTGTTTTTTATATAATGTAGTAGGCAAGCCAAAAACAAATTTTTGACTAATTATAAGATCACTGCAAAAGGAAGTTGTGTGCGTGTATCACACCAGATTTGTTATTTGATATATTGGCACTGTTGTATATGTTAGGATATGCCACTTATTAATAATCAACATTCTTATTGATCAAAATTACGTCAAAATATTTTTAGATTGTTTTTTATCCCCCGTTTGAAAAAAATGTGCGACAAGAATATATTTAAAAACTCACTAACGGCGGTATCTTACACTTAGTGTGTTGATATAGTGCCCTGATGAAGTAATAAACACCCTTTAGTCTTTTCCACGAGTTTATTAGAGTTTAGTAATCGACATGTTTCTAAACCAGTACTGGTTTCTTCATCAGGCCCTAACATTAATTTACGTGTCGCTTACTAAACTCGTGGAGAATACTAAAGGGATTTTATCACTTCATATCACTGCAACTCCTTCTAGTGACCTTAATTCAATTTAATGGCCATACTTATAAACAGGGCCCGGTCAGATTTAATGATAACACATATTCACAAAACTGCAATGGTTGTTCAAACCAAACATTGAATTAAAAAGTATAAAACATATGTAAACAATTTTATAAAATTTGGATATCCCTAGAGCTAACTGCAGAATTTGCGAAAACACTTACACCTGTGCAGTTGACCAGGTGAAGCGTGACTATCATTGTATACTATTAGAGCAACCATGCCATACTTCATCTGCACCACATATAGTTATGCCGACTTTGCAAACCAAGATAATAATTACGAAGCATGCGAGTGGGGTTTTATTATCTGTAGGGGTTTCACGAAGATAAATATAAATTACAGTACAATGAGAGACGAATGATTATACCAACCTAGTGCCACGGAGAAGAGGCCGCCCAGAGAAGGAGACTCCTCCTAGTGCACAGAAAGCCACCAAGAGGGTCCGACCCATGCTCTCGTACAGTCAAGCGGCCAACAAAGAACTCAGGGTTGCGATTGCTCGGAGAGTCGCAAATCTCTGTGGTGCTTGCCGAGGAAATTCAACTCACCCTCGGCAAATACATGGACGGGCTCCCAGATGAGGGGCCCCACCCAAAATACGACGATTTCAGAAGGACGGAACAAGGGATCATTATGGTCACATGTTCCGATGCCTTCTCCAAGACTTGGTTAAGAGAAACCGTCGGTAAGATCAGCACGGGCACAGGAGTCGTTTTTTTAGAGGGCGACGCCGTCCCCAGGCTGAGTAAGATGGTAGCCTGGATACCGGGAGTACCTGAGGACGGGGATACCATTTTAAGAAGGTTAAAACCCTAGAATCCGAGTCTTCGGACCGATCTCTGGAGGATTCGGCATGCCGGACGGGTCGAGTCCAAAGGGCCCAGGCTTGTTCTTGGCGTGGACGGGCTCTCCGTGTCGGTTCTGAAGAAACTCGGCATGAAGTCATATGCGGACATGGTAAGGGTCTCTTTCTGGGACCTTAAACATGCTAAAGAAAAGCCGCCCGTATCAGAGCTTGAAGGCATGGAAGTGTCTGACTCTGCTGCGGGACAGAGGATGCGGCGGAGGCGCAGGAGTAGGAGTGGACGCTTTTCCCTTAATGAATAGTATCCATCTCTTACAAATCAACCTGCAACACAGTATAGCAGTCTCCTATGCTCTGCAGAGGAGGCTTACAAATGATAATATTAATATAGCACTTATTCGGGAACCATGGGTACGACATGGCTCCGTCCAGGGGCTATGTCTCAATAGCGGTTCTATGTTTTATTGCACAAATGCGGTTATACCGAGAGTTTGCATATACTCTTCGGGACTAGCCGATATACATAAATTGCCCAATTTCTGTTCCAGGGATCTAGTGGCAGTCAAAATTGGTCTTATAGATGGCAACAGCAGGAGGAGCTTTGTTCTTAGTTCTGCCTACTTCCCTTACGATGCACAGGAACTGCCACCCACCCCAGAGTTGCAGGGACTGGTAAGTTACTGTGATACAAATAATTTACCTCTGCTGGTAGGGTGTGTCCGATTTAGTTTTAGGCCTTTTTGAGCAAATCCCTGGCTCTCCGCTCCCTCCCCCTAGCAGTTACTCTTTGGTCTCCAAAAGAGCGTCGCTATCAAGAGCGGATGCTTATGTGCCAACACCGGTCCATGGCCGCACTAGGGAGAAGTCGTGCCATGGTGAAGTTATGCCGCAAGTTATAACGTTGGCGTATCTGGTGCATTGTGGTATTTTGCATGCATAACATTATCGCCCGTAGGGCAACTCGGTTTAATTCGGAATTATTAAGTTGTGCTGTGCATATGAACACTTAAGAGTTTTCGTGCTTTACCGTCTTGTGATGTGATTAAAATATCACACGTCTGCGAAGTTCCTCCATTGAGCTGGCCAGCTCTTTCCTGTTGCATCTGACGCCCCATGTGCCCTCTCGACAGTTACGCTCATCTCTCTCTCTCTCTCTCTCTCTCTCTCTCTCTCTCTCTCTCTGATCTGACGACTCTCTCTTTTGACCGTCTCATATATGCTGGGACTGCTGGATACTGCTTTTTCTCCATGGTGTTGAAGTATCGTAATAAAATCTGTATTTCCGCTATATCACTTATTCGTGCTTGTATTTTGGGTTCATGTTCGTCTCGTTATCGTTTAAATTTCTGTACTGCTGTATTTAAGTATTGGTAGCCGCTGCAGGGAATTTGAATGCCTTTGTTGAAATGCAAGAATTAGTTTAATTATTAACAATTTCACAGATGTTGTGATTACCAGTATGAGCTAGATGATCAGAGTTAGTTGTTTTGTATACATCTGTCATTAGTAAATAATAATATAATGTCAATAAAAACCAAGTATAGTTGCTTTTATTTCAATAGGACTTGTAGTGAGGCGTAGTTTTACTAATTTTTAACAGTGCAAAACATCTAGTCACTATTTTCATAGGTTAGACTGGTTAGAACTATCGAAAGAACAGGTATATCTTGCAATTTTGTTTTGCATGCAAGCTAAGCTGATATTCATTTAGTAATAGTATATTACAGTACAAGTGGAGAAACTGAGAATTTCGCTCACGCATTTGCCAGTTTTGCACACGAGCCGCCAGGCGAGTGTGCAAAGGCAAATAAGTGAGCGAAACGGTTTCTCCACGAGTGCTGTATAGCGTTTTGTTTAATCCTGCACTTATAATATCTAAACAATTTCTGCAAATACAATTTTGATATGACAAACAAAAATTATTCAGTATAAAAAACGTAGGCAGGTTGTGTTGTTACGTTGCTATGGTTTGTTAATAACCAAAATTTAAATTGTCAATATTTTGACGCGTGGTTCAGTTTCCTGAATTTGCCTTATTAAATTGCTACAAAAATGGAGCAAACTGAAGAATTTGTTGTGCCCGACGACGTCCAAAAAGCTGCTGATGACGCTACATTTCATTTGTAGCCAGAAAAGTCAAAGGGAAGATACATGAAAGAAATGGAAAAATTTCGTGAATGGATGAAGGCAAAAAAGGTACAAGTGATAACTGAAACTGTTGTTGTAGCCTATTTTAACGGCCTAATTGAGAAGTATGCATCTTCTTCGTTGTGGTCAACCTATTCAAGTTGAGGCAACAGAAAATTCCGTGACAGAAGGTACTGCAGGAACGGGAATCGTTGAAGCACATCAATTTTCCACTTCTGGCATTTTTAATGGAAGTAACCCAGTTTTCCAGAATTGTGTGGTTAATTTCTATACAAATAATTAAACAATAATGTAGTTAGTGTTCAAATAAAGTTAAAATGTTAAAAATGTTGTATTTTATTCTGGGCAGTGACAGTGGGCGAAAAATTACTTTCACTCACTACTTTCGCCCACCCGTTGCTATAAAAACAATCTGTGTGAGCAAAACAAATGGTTTCTTGCTTGGTATCTTAGGAAGAAACCACATGTTTCTATAACAGGACTAAACAAAGTACGTTTTTTTCCTATAAAAATTTTGAAGGTTAAAGAATTTAGTGTTTATGTTGGCATTACTTGGATTCCTTTAAAAAATATATGTTGATAGAATTTGTTTTAGTAACCTTTAGAACTAAAAGTTGGTGGGAAATTTAAAATCTGGCATTAAAGGAGTTTTGGTTTTAGATAATCTTTCGTAAACTTCTTCTTATGGCATGTTAGGCTGCAGATCCAACAGTTCCTTTGCACACTTCAGAATTTTTTTATATTTAATTTTAAAAGATTCCGTTTTTTACGCATATTCATTTTCAAAAAAGAAAAGCTGACAATTTAATTTTAAATGTCAAAATGACACAAGTCGTTTACAGAAAAACCTGACAAAAATAAATTTTCTAATTATTTTAAAAAAGCAGTTTTTCCAATTTTATCTTGACCTTGAAATTTTTTATAGGAAAAAAACCTACTTTAAGTAAATATTTCTGGCACTTACTAGTTAATAAGCAAGTAAAATACTACCATAGTTAATTTAACCTATTTAAATAGTCGTCTGTCAACTTCATTTAGTAAATATTTAAATGTAACTAGGTGGTCTACGGTGACAAGAAAAAGTTAAATCAAGGCCTTCCGTAAGTCCTATCGAAATGAAATAAACTATGCCAAAAAATTGCACGTTTTTTTTGTGAAAGTACGAGCAGTACAATTCCAAGTGCAGAGAAAAAATATCGGCTCAACAACCTTATTGGCAGTTGTTTATATATTTAAGGTGAATCATTCCATAGCGTGTATTTTGTGACGTCACATAGGGAAAACTAGCCTCTCTATTACTGAACAAGAATTTTGTGTAACTTGCTGTGCTCATTATAACGTTTTAAATAGGGCTGGGCCGATACCGATACTCAGTATCGGTTATCGGCCGATACTGGCAAATTTCCAATACTCGCCGATGCTAAAAAATGCAGATACAAGTATCTGAACTTCCGATACTCAAAAAGAAACGCGGCAAAATGCTTTTAAGAGTTTTAACAGACTACTTATTACGTATTATGCTCGTGATAGCGTCGGCTGCTGGTGGGTGTATTGGGCGTATTGTTTTTGATTAATTTATTATATTGTGTTTTCCTTATACTATATAGGGTATCAACCAACTTTTGAACAAGATAGTTAACAGCTCTCCGTTGTATAATCACTATAATCAGTTTGCTAAAGAAGTAGAAGTCTATTTATCTGAACCAACTGTAGCAATTGACATGAATCCTTAAATTTATTGGGAGGAGGAAATGCGTTTTTCCAAATTGAAAATGATGACAAGAATCGTTCTGTGCATCCCAGCGGGTTCAGAAATTTCTGAACAATTTTTTTCAGAGGCTGTGAATGTTGTAAAAGCTATTCGAACTAGCTTGTCTAGTGAACACGTACAGCAACTATATTTTTTTGAAAAAGAATTGGTATATATTAAACTCTAAAGTGAAATAAACATAATAATTAATAATAAAATAAACGTACTGTATAGAAATGTTTTTTTAATAATAAAATAAAAACTTGTACCAGAAGAAACTAGATTGTTAATTTTCAATCTTCCAAACTAAAAACCTAAAATTTAAAAGAAAACTGCAAAGTATCTGAAAATCAGATACAGTATCGAATTAGGGTATCGGAAGCATAGGTCTCGATATCTGCATCGAGGTATCGGCCCAGTCCTAGTTTTAAATATTAGTTTGCCTTTTTTACTTCCTTTTACGATAAAGGAAGTATTGGATTCACCCCAAAAATTCGAAATTGAGTTTTCAACAGACCTCCACGTTTTAGAGTCCCCTGATCCCAAAATACATATTTTTTTTCATTGGTCTGTCTGTCTGTGTGTCTGTGAACAGAATATCTCAAAAACAAAAAGAGATATGGCGTTTAAACTTCATATATAAGTTCTGTGTCCTATGTAGATGAGACAGCAAGCTTTTGAAGAAAATCGCATAACCGGAAGTAGGTGTTTACTCTTGTGATTTTTCAGTTTTTTTCGATTTTTTCAAAATCGGCTCTAACGATTTTTTTTAACTGTACATTTTTAATGTGTATTGATGTGAGATGGGCGATTCTCCAGTTGAATACTTCTAAAATGGGTTTCTTTTGTTATTTTTCTATTTTTTGTATTAACTCCTACTTTAAATAGAACACCCGGTATATTATTACATTTTTGAATTCAGCTTAATATTCTGCAGAAAATTTATCTCTTGCACTAATGCTCTATTTTGTACCGTTTTTGTAGAATTTCTAACTTTAAAAATTTTTGACAAATGCTTAAAAATTAAAAATAAAATCTTTCGCAAATTACAAGATCACTGTAAAAGGAAGTTGTGTGAGTGTATCACACCAGATTTGTATTATTCTATTGTAAAGCAGATATGCATAACGTATTTTATAGAGAAATTAATAGCTGAAAGCAAGGGTAAGTGAATGTATGTCCATTTCACGTTTCGAAGGCCTGGAGTTTGATTAGACAACCTTGTGGTTCTCCACTTAATTCATATTCTCGACGAACCTCTATTTTGAAGTAATAAAAGAACACATTTCAAATACCTCGAACCGCCCTTGATTCGATTGTTAAGCTAGCCAGAGTAGTTATTGCTACGGGCTGTTTTAATTGCCATTTTCAAGTACCGTTTTTTCCTGTAACAAAATCTCTACTTACAGACCAACACAAAAAAAGTGGATGCAGATAGGTTCGAATCCCAGCGGCAGGTTTAAAAATCGCACACTCCCCGGCTACCACGCTAACACTGGTGGTTAGTGATGTGGGTCGGGTAAATACCCAGCGGGTAGGGTATTTATAAATGGGTATTTATCTGGGTATTTAACCCTGCCTTGGATAAATACCTAAAAACTGGGTATTTATCAAATTTGTAATATTTAGAAAGCTAAACTAACTTTTACTCACATACTAATGTTATCTTAATAAATAAACTACATATAAATTAGGGATGGTTGTCAATTCTCGGACCTACTCTTTTGAACCTAGTTCGTTTGCCGGAGTAGGTGCACCTGGTTCGGCGTCCGTTAAAGAGTAGGTCGCCTGATCCGGCGTTCTTTCAACGAATCGAACCGTGCCAGCGCGCGGAGCGGCGAACCTGTAAACGGAATGCCGGACTCTTGCACCTAGGAGTGATCCGTCGTTCCTTCAATGAATCGAACCGTTTTACACCTAAGCCATACCGCCCCAGCGCTAAGGAGCGCGGAGCGGCGGAACTGTGGAACGGAATGCCGGACTCTCGCACCTACGAAGTGGATCGGATCGCTCCTCTTTCTCGGACTGCAAGGACGTCGAATTTGAAATCGGAATGGAAATGAATCGACGCGTTTTGCGCTTTGCAATCGTTCGTAACTAACTAGGAACAGCATAATCTACGCAAGGAATTTCAGATTCGGATTCGGAATTGCGGGATCGTTATGGCAATGCCTCGTGTGTTGTGCCAAAATCATAGACATTTACTGTAAGGTATAAATATAAAAAAGGGAAAACATCTCATATTTTTAAATTGTAATAGACATATTTAATTGTAATAGTTGCCCTGCTAATGCAACCAAAGAAATCTTCTACAATTGAAATAGACATGCCAGCAATAACTTTCGACCGGAGTGGTCGGATTCAAATCAAAATCACGTCCTCTACATTAACATTTGAGTCATAACATGCGACTGTAGGTGCAGGACCGTCCGAGATCCGACTCCGACCGCTCCAGCGTTTGGCGAGACCTGCAATTTCTCGGTGACCGAGAGCGGAACTGAACCTAGTTTCTTGCACCTAGTTCGGAGTCGGAGTCGGATCAGGTGCACTTGATCCTTTAGCGGAGCAGGTTTTACCATCCCTAATATAAATGCACTGGAATTCACCCAGGTAAATTAATCGTTTATCGAGAAAAAACATTGGCTGTCGTAGTTTATGGAAATAAACAGAGATGAAATAAATTGTCTGTCAAAATTTACAAAAAAAATTGCGATGGCTCTGACTCCGAAACTTGGGATGATTTATATTGTTGCTACATTATTTTCCGACTTTATAATAAACATACTTATATACATATTACGAAACAATCTTAATAAGGCAAAGAAAATCACAACCACGTTGTATACCGGTGGAATAATAATTATGTATAACAGCAATGAGATAGCATAAACAAAAGTACATAATACATGAGTAAGAAAGAGATAACCGTACAAAAAAGTTATTTTAATAGGCATATTTAGTTGACATATGCCATAATTAAAATGAGCGTCAAGTCTACTCAAATATTTCTATGTTCATCTTGCTCTTACTCAAGCATTGAATTCTGTTTTTAATTCATGCTATCTTATTGCTGTTATATACAGGTTGCCTAAAATTGTACCGAACATAGCAATACTATGAGTTGGAAAAAGATCAAATACTATGTGTCTTACGAGTAACCAAAATGGAAAATGCAATAATTACTTTGGTAGCTCGGCAACAAGTAGGCACAATAGCTACTTGTTGTCTAGCTACCAAGTAATTATTACATTTTCTATTTCGGTTACTCTTGTGGAAAATAGTATTTGATCCTTTTCCAATTCATGGAATTGCCATATTCCATACAATTTTAGGCAACCTGTATAGTTATGTCCCCATCGGTATTTTAGGCAGTAAATGTGCAGCTATTTTATTCTACATTTTTATAAAATTCGAATGGAGCACCTTCACTTGCCAATCAATTATACTGGTTAAATTAGCTTTATGTTTGTAAATCAGGCTATAAATACCCATTTTGGATATTTACCCCTAAAAATAAATACCCGGGTATTTTACATCACTACTGGTGGTAGTCGTTAACACCTCAGTTTCGACGGACAAGGCTAGCCACCTACCCGGCCTAAGGGTAAAGAGGGCTCATACAACCACTGTGTGGTTACAACAGTCCACTTGCCTATAACAAGAAGACGAAGAAGAAACAGAAACAAATCCTAGAACAAACTACAAATATGAATGTCCAACAACCGTGGAATACTATCAAAAGGAGAGAGAAAAATTAAACTAAAAAAAAACTTAATAACTCTTAAGTAATATGATGAACAATGGCAGCGTTTAGGCATATTTTCCTCTTAAGTATTATTGCACGAATACTCATTTTAGGCTTATGTGGTTTTTGTTAAATAACGTTAAACTGGTGAAAATAAAAAATGTGAGTTTGCGTCAGGTTATAAATTATATTCATATATTTTCTTATATCTTTCTTTTTATTAAATTTTCCTGTCCTTTCCAAATTATAATTAGCACTTATTTCGTCCTCCCACATCTCGTTATCCTACTGATGAATTGTCTCGCGAAATCTGTACTATACTGACGTTATTCGTTCTTGAAATGGAACTATTTTCTTTGTGTATGTTAGTTTATATATTTTCTTATATTTGATTCAATCTCATTTTTCGTATCGTTCGTTGCAGAATTTTCAATTCTTTAGTTTCCATATTATCTATTGTATTGATAGTGTCGCTGCTTTTACTACTTGTTTATGATAAATCACTTACATTTGGGAATAGATTGAACTTAGGTAATGACTGACACTCTACAATCACATATCCTGTTTTCTATAAAAACTAACAAAAATCACAAAAAAACATTAGAATTCCCAAAACGTGACCTTCATTCCAGGATCTCACAGCTGTGCGTGTCACTTTACGATTTCCTTTGTTAATAATATATCATTTTCAAAAGATAGGTGGCTACTAAGTAGTATTGAAACGTCAAAACGGCCAGTGTGTGCGAATTTAAATGTTCTGTATGTACAGCGTAAAATTATGTAGTTAGATGATAAAGAGATCTTCTCACGTTTCTACCTTGATACAATCGCTATATGTTTACTTGATGTGAATTTTTTCAGTACTGTATTTGATTTACTATTCATTACTTTTTATTTACCAGAAAATGTATAATGATTTCGCACTTATATAGACTTTTTATGTACAGAGTGTTCATATAGAAACATAGTTTTGTACGTTTAATAAACATTCGATGACCACTGATGATTTAAAATAAACATGATCTTTTAAGTGTTCTATTACTTATTAGCGCCTATATTGTCTAATCCACAATAACAAGCAATTATCTTGAAGTGCTAAACGATGTTACTACTAAACAGTTTAGTAATTAATTGCAATTTAATTGAAATGCATAGTTGTTTTTGTATGTTAGAAGTATAATTTTTTACCAATACCATATAATATTATTGATAATTTTTGCGAGGAAAATATTGGAAATATTTGGCAAGAATATTGCCCTACGTGCAATTTTCCCAAGAAATTAAGATTTTGAAACGTCCAAGTGGCACAAATTAGCGTTGAAATTGTATTAGTGTAAAATTGTTACCGGAATTCAATTACCTTCGTGAATCATACACAGTTTCATGCTATTGGTTGTTTGAATATGTACGTCAATATTATTAAAGGAAGTCTGAAGCAAATTAACTTAGTACTGCTTTCGCTGACCTATTAACAAAAGACCTCAAAAGAGATGTATATCTTCTGCAGAATATTTTTTTGTGCATGACGTACGCAACCTGCGTCATAGCTAAACTTTTGACTCTCGCCCAACGGTAATTATAAGGATTTTGAAATATGGCTACACGGTTATATACACCAATTAACTTTTTGCAGCTGGTAATCCCCGTTTCGGTTCATAGCTTCCATTACACGGACAAGGTACTGTCTGGCTGTAAATAGCTAATTACTAGTACTGAGTGTGCGAAATCTGTTTTCAATGCTAGATGCCGCCTTATTATGTTTGGTATTTTTTATTAAAAACTGAAAAAATCACCTTTTGCCAGATTAAAAGCTGTTTCGCTTAAGCTTACACAATCCTTTGTTGTATCTGAACGCAAACTTTAATTGCGGGTAAGTAGGCTACGAGTGTAAGTACTTTATGTCAGCAAACTGAGGAAAGGGAAAGCAAGGCCGTCACATACGATGTTACGTGATGGATAACAACAACGGCTGATGGAGAGCACTGACCCCTTGACCGTATTAGTTCCCGGTAGAATATCGAGAAATTTTAAGATCATTTAAATTTGCTGAACCTATTTGCGATGATTTGTTAGCATGACGGTGTACTTGGAAATTCCTGAATAATGGATACACTTAACAAAACTGTCTATTATTATTATTATTATTATTGTAGCAACTCAACTACTGTCATGTTTTATTTTTAGATAGACTGAGCTCAACTTTGAAATGACATCCTCCCAACATATTTTCGAAAATCATGATTAAGTAGCAGAAATAACATACACCTGAGAATAATAAAAACAAATGTCACGTGCCTATACTTACTTATTCTGTTCCACTTGTTTTTGGATAGACATTGGTCATGTTTTATTCAAGTTAGTGTGAGAGATTTTTAATTTATTAATTATTAGTAATTGTTTATTTTATTGAATTGCTTTGAATCTGTCAAATTGGACATTTTTGTTAGTACGTGTCAGTTAGAGATTCCTTAGTGCTTAAATGCGATTTACAAATATACATATTCATTCAAAATCTATATCCCCTTTTTATCCTATAATTTTAAAAATATTAATTAAGTTATTTAATGGTTGTTAGGCAAACCAGTTATTTATTTCAATATTTAGGATATTAATGAAATCATTATTTCCACTTAGGTACCCATCAATTTGCAACTTCTTTTTAGGTTGGGCGATCAACAGTGACTATTACTGCGAAACAAGGGCAACACGATTTGAGTCTATGTAAACTTAGTAAATCAAAACACTTTTTTGGATTACGCATTTAGGAAATATATGCGACAACTTTTGGCAATATAATTTGAAAATGTATATACTTTCCTATAAATAATTTACTAACTGACGCAAAATACCATTTGAAATGGGGAAGTGGGCGTACAACTTTATATAGAATGATTAACTATGGCGTACAAACGTAAATACGTAAACGGATACAACATTTTATGTGAAAATGGGTGTTGTTGAATTCAGAATTAATTTTTTAAGAATATGGTAGCAATTAAAAAATATATTAACATTTGTATACGTGTACCTCGATAAAACGTGGATTTATCAAACTGGTTAAACACTCTGGCAATGGTCATATAAAAAATTTACAATTTTAAATGAAGAGTGTCATTCAAGCTTATTGGAAGAGTGTGGCCTATTACTAGACTTGAAAAAATGGACCATAACTATCATAAGACTATGAACGTGGAAAATGTTCAAAATTAGGTGGTTAAACAAGTATTTTCTGCTTTGGACAAGTTACGAAGTAAATTTGTTGTAGTTATGGACACTGCACCGTACCGTTTCATGCAGGTCGATATACCACCAACATTTTGTTTAAAAAAAGCCGAATGCAAGAGTCGTTGGTTAAGTATAATATCAAAATTAGTCGGATTTAATAAAACCATTTAGATGCGACACTAACAGACGCTACATAATCGACGACATTTTGATGGAGCACAGGTGTAAGGTCTTGAGAGTACCTCCACCAATGTCAATTTAATCCCATTGAAATTTTTGATACCATTGCGAACAACTTATTACGGCTGACTGGGAACTCTTTCGATTGAAAACGTTCCTCCTGTTATTATATCAGTGGGGCAATCTGATATAGAATCACAGACTGCGGATCTGATTCCTCTAATAAGGTTTTTAAATGTGGCTTCCAAATTATTGTTTCTTCATAGGGTGGGTTTGGTTGAGGATATTCTGGCATCTTTTTCAATTTTTAAATAGGATATGTTTAAGGTATGGAATACATATCGAGGCGCACATATAAAACAATATGAAAAGTTTTATATAAAATGGACGGCTTGACAAAGTGTTTTCCAAAATAGAACATGCCTAAGTTGAAGAGAAAAGACCCAATAACAAAAACTTTTCCTGAAACAATTTGGATGGTACCTACACAAATCAGCAGTGATTTAAGATGAAAATAAATATCAGGCATTGCTGTATTATCATTTTTGTTTTAAATTGCTGATGTCATATTATAAAGTGCTATTGAAATTACTACTTTTTTACATAAATATTTTATTTAAGCAAGTTTTATTTAAATATATTTGGTATAGTTTATAGAACTTATTGTAAAATGTTCCCGCACAAGAACAACTCCAATTTAGATCCACAAAACTGTCTTGATTTCCAAGGCCATGCCCTATCCAGAAACAACTGGAACAAAACTATTTGTGGCTTAGACAGAAATGGTCAAACACAATAAATATGGAAAGAACGCAATACCTCGAACTCCACTAAAAGATTGCTACAGCTGTAACTCTTTCTATAGCTGCTACATATGGCGTCGCGGCATAGACTTTAAAATCAGTTGGCAGGATAAAGCTCGATGCTTTTGAGACGTGATACTGAAGAAGGGCCATGAAGGTCTCTTGGGTGGCACAGAAAACAAATGGGTCCATACTAGACGAACTAAACTACTGTTTATCAGCATAATTTAGAGAAGCTTATTATGGAAGAGAGAAACATATATTAAACATATAAGAAGTCTTAGATATTAGCATTGAGATCACTCTGTTAATTTGGAAGAACAGAGCAAAACAAGATGTTCGAAGAAATAAGCCAGTAGCTAGCACATTCAGTATTTATAACTTACGAGTTAAAAGAAACAAATTTAATACTTTCTATTCCTAATAATTCACCACTTAAAATGGCATGAATGGTTGTTTCTGTCTTGAATTAAGATAATACATTCAATATTCAGTGTATCGTTATGATACTTCATCTGCCAGACGTATTATTATCTGAAGAAGACCTTCCGCGCTTCACAAACGACGTAAGTATTTAACAGGGTCAAATCGGTGAAGCTTGAGTTTTCCCAACTATGGAGAGGAAAGTGGGCATCCGTTAAAAAATAGATCATTATCAAAATTCCATGCGCCCCAAGTTGGAGTATCAATTACAATTATAATTTTTGCAATCTTTCCATTGAGTTATTATTATTACAGGAAATCGTTTGAATAACAAATTGATTGAAGGTAATAAACCTAGTATTAATTATTATATATGTCTGCATATATCATGTACTATTACAGTAGCCAGGCGTGGAAGATCTACAAATTATTAGCTTAATAAACAAAGCGAGTGCCCAAAACAGTCGAATCAGCTAAAATTTCCCAAACAAAAATTATGGGTTGGCCAACTCCTGAAGCATATAGTGTTATTTCAGGAAGTCAGTTCTGTGCAGTTAACTGTTAAGTTTCATAATACTCCATCTAAAATTAATTTGATTATCGATATGCAGACCATTTAGGTTCATAGCTCTGTGATTCTCCACTTTTATTTATTTACAATGTACAACCTTTGTTTTGTAAATCGAAAAACAAACATGTAAAAAAACATGTAAAATAAACTTATCTGCCTTTTATTATATTTTTTCCAGTCCTTGACCTGTTTTCCTTTCAGATCTTCCGCTACAGCTTCTTTCGATTTCTTTCTCGGGTCACTCTTTACCTTTATTTTCTGGTATTCTCCACGCCACATTTCTTATACTTCGGAGCCGGACATTTGGGCGCGGACGTTTGGGCGCGAAGAACCTTGGACGCAAGGCCACTTAGGCTCGAGGAAATTAATTAAAGTATATTAGTATTAGCTACCTTTACTATATTAATAGGTCTGAAAATTTATTTTAAATAACGAAAATTGCCTAAAGCACGTCCAAGGAGGTGGTGGGCGGCAAAAATTTAGTATAGAAATATTAATTGTCGAAAATTATAATTTTATTAATACAAGTAGGTTCGAAGGAAACAAGTTACAAATTTTAACTTTCCGGTAAATACTAACAAATCTTTTGCGGAGATTTATTACATTAAAATAATAAGTAACAAACAATAAATGAATAGAGATCGGGTAGTTTATTCCCCATCCAAAATTCAGAATATTGTTTTTATTGGAAAATATTTGCAAACAATGACAACGGCTTTAATAAAGAAAATGAGTAGCGGACGAGTGGATATGATGGCATCCTTTTTTTAATAGCCGATATTTCTACTAAAATTAGCTCGAAAATCCGAGTTTTTTTAATGCATGTTTGGTTAATCATGAATAATGTTGTGGAGGTGTAATATTTACTAAAACGCCACACGATTTATAATTTTTTTAAATTTTTTTCTTCAGAAATGCCATCATATCAAACTGTTTGATATGGTCAGTACATAATCGGGTATTGACGAATACTGATAAGACAAACAACTACGCAGAGGCCGCACACAGAAGACTACAAACAGAGCTATTGATGAACCATCCAACCATTTGAAGATTCACCAACAGCCTCAAAACTGTTCAACGAGAGACAGATATGTTGCTTACGAACAGTTACTTGCGAGAAATGAGCCCACTAAAAAAATTTATCCAGGCTGATAGAAGAATAAAAAATTTGGTTAAAGATTATAATAATCAATATAATCATGTAGACGGCGCAAACAATAGGAACATGCTCTGCTCTTATCTTCAGTTAGTCGGTTCATAACATAACGAAAATAATTGATTACTTTAAAACTATTGTTAAGTATTATCATTATAAAAAAAACTCGAAGTCGACTAGTTTCGGTCCAAATAACACATATTAGAAACATATTAAACATTTGAAGTATCAATCGATTAAATATAGCATAGTATTATTAATTTTCCAGTACAATAAATGTATTTCTATTTAAAATTAATTTCAACACTTATATATAATCTATTTCCATCTTTATTTCAATTCAGAATTATTTATTTCTATTCGAATTTATTTCATAATTTATCTAATATAGGTACTACCACCTTATTTAAAATTATGTAATTAATTACATTAACTTCTCAGGATAAATAATGATTTAATAAATGTTTGTTCATTTATGCCAAATTTAAATTATTCACACTCAAGGTGTTCCTAAATCCTAACGTTGATCCTTTCTCGCGCCCAAGTGTCCCCGC
Source organism: Agriotes lineatus (assembly GCA_940337035.1). Taxonomy (NCBI): domain Eukaryota; kingdom Metazoa; phylum Arthropoda; class Insecta; order Coleoptera; family Elateridae; genus Agriotes; species Agriotes lineatus. The sequence goes on along the minus strand of OW679194.1, from coordinate 715,639 downwards.
GCCCAAACGGTCGCGCCCAAATGTCCTAGATCGCTTATATTTCTATGACTAACTACTATACATTCTATGTAACCCTAGTGTATTGGTATCTTATTATGTAACTCGTATAGCTCGAAGTTCATTCTTCTTCCCCAGCCTTGTTTCATTTTCTTTCCTCCACATACCCTTCTTAAAATGTTCAATTCCCATGTTTATACCATCTTATTCCCATTCATAACCCAAGGCTAGCATTCGTATAACAATGTTAGCCTTAGCTCTCTGCGTTCTTAGTCCGGTTTCTCCATTTTGTCCTTTAATTCCATGAATTTAGTTTTTCTCTATTAAATTGTAAAGGGTTTTCAATCAGAGCGATCGATTTTTCAATTAAAATAAAACAAGTTGTGTATGTGATAATGTGAAAAACTTTTTTTATTACGAAAGTACATTTAATACCATTATGTATGAAAGATAATATCGGCCAAATGGCCGCCGCCACTTCTTTGTGTGGCGCGCATTCTGTAGCTCCACTGGGAGATGTCGCGCTCACATACTTCGGGTTCAATATCCCTAATAACCCGAGTGATATTTTCTTTTAGGGCTTGGGCTGTTCTGGGTTGGTTGGCATAGACTTGGGATTTTACATATCCCCATAAAAAGTAATCCAAGGGGGTAAGATCACACGACCTTGGTGGCCAGTCACATCACCGCCTCGCGAAATAAGAAAACCATCGAACTTTTCACGCAATAAATTAATTGTGTTTCTTGCTGTGTGGCATGTAGCCCCGTCTTGTTGAAACCACTTGTTCTCTAGATCCATAGCATCTAATCTAGGTCAAAAAATTGGTAACCATCTCCCTATATCTCTCACCGTTAACAGTAACTGCAGCTCCTTCTTCATTTTCGAAAAAATAAGGGCCGATGACGCGGCCAGACCAAAATGCACACCAAACAGTCACTCTTTCGGGGTGCACTGGACGCTCGTGTATCTCCCTTGGATTATGATCTCTCCAAATTCGGCAATTATGCTTGTTGACAAAGCCATTCAACCAAAAATGCGCCTCATTGCTAAAAATATTGTTTCGTCCAAAAGCAGGATCTTGCTCTAATTGTTCCAGAGCCCAATTGGCGAATGTACGGCGTTGCCTATGATCGTTGGGCTTCAGTTCTTGAGTTAACTGAAGTTTGTAGGGATGAAGCTTTAAGTCTCGACGCAAAATACGCCACGTTGAAGTTGAAAAAAGTCCAAGTTCTTGAGCACGACGATTAATTGATTGTTTTGGATTTTCTTGAACACTGGCTCGCACAGCAGCAATATTTCCTACTGATCTAGCATTTCGTTCAGGCAAAGGTGTTATTCGATCAGTAATGGAGCCTATCGTTTCAAATTTTGAAACTAAGCGTTGAATTGTGCATTCTGTAGGACGATTATTCTGACCATAAATTGCTCTTAACGAACGAAAAGTTGCACGAACGGAACAATTATTTTGATGATAAAATTTTATAATTTGCAATCGTTGTTCAAGTGTGTATCTTTCCATAGTTAAATGGTGACACTTGGTTCGTTTAGTAGTAAAATTTGACTGTTGCTTGTCAAACATTGTTACTATCAACTGTTAAAGTTCGATCGTTGCTATTGAAAAACCCATTAGTATGTACCATATTCTTACCAGTGTCTCTTAACTGCCTCGTAATTCCTTCCAGTTATCTTCTGCTTCTTGTCAACAAAAGCTCATCATCAACGTAGGCAATACATTAGTGACTTTTGTTAAATATAGCTCCATCTCTATGCTACTTTCCATTATTATTTATCTTTCCTAATGCCAGATTAAATACGTCCCCGACAGTAGGTCTTCTTGGCTTAATCCTTTCATTACCTTGAAGTCACTGATTAACTTCCCATTTATCTTGACTACACTGTTTGCGCCCTGTATCGTTCTTGTTATTAGCCAAACAAACAAGTGGTGATTATCTTGGAAGCTCATTAGGTCAACTCTATTTGCATAGTCATAGGCTCCTTAAAATCGACAAACAGCATGCTCGTAAAGCAATTCCTGTGTAGCTTTTACAGTTTATTTGGTCCTTTTTCTTATGTATCGGTAAGATGGTTGATCGAGTTTTTCGCCGTTATTCCGTTTTCCCTGATCTGTTCTGTAAATTGTGTAAAATGTAATCGATTTCTTTTTTAGTATGTGTTGTCTTCTTCGTTTTCTAGAGCTTCCATTTTGTTAAAATTGTTTTTCGTTGCTGTTGTTTTTCAGTTTCCTCAGTTTGTGTTCAATATTTCGTTGGTGCACCACTTCCTCTATATATTTCTTGAATATTTAGTAATCGGTATTTCACTTTCATTACTGAAGATATTAAGACGGCAGTGTATTAATGTAAATTAGTTCAACAGTTGAAAATTCACCCGCAAAAGAAAAAACCGGATCAAAACATGGCACCGTAACGCCATTCTGGTAATTTCAGTTAATTCGAATTCTATTCAAAGTTGCATATGTCAGTTTCGCAATTTTCCAGAACTGGTGATAATTGAATGTAGGATTTGTATTATGAGCTATTTGTTTACTGCCTATTGCTATGGTAACAGTAAGTGTGTTATCATAAAAACATTAATAATAAAGAGCAGGATGGATTAAGATTAAGAGTTGTGGGAAAAGTAATACCCAGTGGGGGTTTTCAAGTAAAACATAATTTGATACACCTACTTTTAGAATACGTATAGCAATATAGTAAATAATTGGGATTCGTTCTTCACGGCAGCAATTCAAAAGAAAATTCTTTATCCAGGCCAATATTTCGGAAAGCTTTACTCCTTCCTCAAGGCAATTACATAAAGCTTTTCCGTTGAAGAGAATTAGAACAAAAATAATGTGTTTTACATACAAAACAAGTGTGGTTAGTACTTCATACTTTGCAAAAAAAAACATCAACAGGCACATATTGTTTGGTATGTACATCAGGTTAAAGGTAAAAAAAAGATACTTACAGTAGTCCGATTATATCACAGTTACGTGGAAAAATGGCCTACAATTGTTCAACGATCGTCATTAGTGAAACATAAGGAACGGGAAAAATAACGGAGAAGCATCATTGACTAACTCACAAATCCCCATAACGTGTTAAAGGGAAAGTCAAAGACATTTTCGATTAATTGTTTTAGCTAGTCCCAGTTCACTTGGCAATCAAAACAAAACCCATCAGTCGGACGGAAGTTACTAACCGACCGTGCCAATTCACAAGGCTGCGAAACGCATAACTTCGTGTAGCAAAAAACCCAACAGGAAACGTCTGAAAAGGTATTCGGTACAAGATACGTATCAAGCACATACTCACTCAAATAAGCCAAACAAAGTAATATCGGAAATAAAATGCAAATAAATTCACACAAGTTGTACAAGAGACATTGCCTATTGCTATGAACCTTCAACATGTCAAAATAAGCCTTTAATTGTCAGGTAAATATCAAACTCCCCGAGCTAGTTAGCCCACGAAAATCTTTCAGAAGGGGCTTAAAAACCAGAAAATATTGTTACGTTTTTACGTTCTCGGGCTATTAAAAATTATACGCCGCTTCTTGTTTAGTATTTATTTACAGCAATTTATCTTTACTATTTACAAAACACAAGATTATTAAGGCGGAACACAAATTATTTATAACTAATCAGGAACTATTTCTAACAACAAATACACTTAATTTATTTTCACGCGACTTAAACATTAATTTATTTTCACGCGACTTAAACATTAAGGATTTATCTGGCTAGATTTATTTACACACACGCGTTATTTATATGGCAGCTTCCGCATACTTCAAAGCTGAATTCGGACTGCCCTCCTTCCCGCTGTGCTGGCTTATATATTTGCCGGGCGAGTCATTCCGGAAGCGTCGAGATATTCTCGACTAGTCCGGAAAATGGTGACGCATCGCGTACATTAACTCCGAGGTCGTTCTAGAAGGCATGACTCATTCGTCGCACGAAAGCCGGCTTCAAGGTCGTTACACTGCCCCCGCCTTAGGTCGTTCTGTCCCAGAACGAGTTGCGTCGGGTGCCTATCTCTCGCCTCTCTGGGGGTTTGATGGCGGTATTTGCAAGCGGTGCCCTTCTTACACACGGACTGGCTGAAGAAGTAGCAGTCAACCGTGGGCTCAATGCTTCGCAACAGGAGACATCCAGAGGTCCTGGGCGACGCAGTGTGCCAGGAAATACCGCCGCAGCGTGTCGAACAGGTCACGCTGCACCTCTGTAGTGACCCCAAATCGCGCAGTCTTCGTACCCCAATAAGCGGCCATAAACTCCTGGAAAGAGGTACCTCCGGTCTCTAGTTGTGTCAGGGGTTGCTCTGCGACAGCCTCCACTTCCTCATGGGTTCCGGAATATGGGGCCAACCGATTGAAGTGCACCACCCTGCACTTACCTCGAAGAGGTTTCTGGATTCGGTATACCACGTCATTCAGTCGAGCAACTACAGTGTAGGGGCCTTCCCAGTTCCTTTGGAGCTTGGGGGAGAGACCACGACGCCTCTAGCGGTTATGAAGCCATACCAAATCGCCAGGCTGGCAACCACCAGCCTCAACGCAGGCATCGTATCGGCCCTTCATTCGGTCGCTGGCACCCTGAATGTTTCGGCGTACGGCCTCGTGGATCTCTTCCTTTCTCTTCTTCAGGTTCCCCACGTAGTCCTCGCCGGCCGTTTCTTCTTCCAAATTTGAGGTCACATGGCAATCGCAGCTCACGCCCAAAGAGTACCGCGGCTGGGGTATGATTGGTTGTCTCCTGTACTGCCGATCGGTAGGCCATCAGGAACAGATGAATGTACTGGTCCCAGTCACGCTGATGCTCGGAAACCACCTTGGACAGATGCTTCCCCATGGTTCGGTTCATCCTTTCCACCATGCCGTCCGATTGAAGATGGAGGGCAGTGGTCCGGGTCTTGTGTATCCCAAGTAGCTTGGAAAGGTTCTGGAACAGTCCGGACTCGAATTTCCGGCCCTGGTCGGAATGGAACTCCAGGGGGACTCCAAAACGGCTGAAGCACTTTTTCACCAGAACATCAGCGACAGTACCGGCCTCTTGATTCGGAAGGGTACGCTTCGGGCCACTTGGTGAAGTAGTCCATGCACACCAGGATGTATTTATTTCCCGATTCGGTTTCGGGGAATGGTCCAGCGATGTCGATGGCTATCCTCTCGAACGGACTACCGACGTTGTAGAACCTTTCTCGGATCTTCTGCAACGTCTTCTTCAATCCAAAGTGTCCCCCAGAAAAGCCATCATGCAGGTGGCGCAGAACCTCAGCCACTCTAATCCGTGAGACCATCAATTGTGATCTCGTTGCCCTACCGTCCTCATCGTCCAAGATTCTGGTCAGGACGTTGTTGTTCAGCTGCAAGGAGTCCCATTGCGCCCAATAGGTCTTCACCGTTGGGTTGGTGGCGGAGACTTCCTGCCAGGTAGGTCGACGGCCATCTCGCTTCCAGGCTATAATCGTGCCTAAGTCGGGGTCGTTCTCCTGGCTGTTCCGCAACTCGTCTAGCTCCCACGAGTCGTCGACTACAGTGGTATGATTGATGGGTACCGCACGACTCTCCAGTTTCGAACAGTGGCCGCAGTTCGCAGGGCAGGGCCTCCTGGATAACGCATCGGCGTTGCAGTGGGCTGTGCCAGGTCGATGATTTATTTCACAGTCGTACTCTTGTAGGCGCTCGATCCACCTAACCACCTGTCCTTCAGGGTTCTTGAACTGCAGTAAGCCATCTTAGAGCAGCTTGGTTGGTCCTCAGCAAGAATCTTCTGCCATACAGATATTTATAAAAATGCTCCACGGACTTGACGACTGCCAGAAGCTCCCTCCTGGTTACGCAATAAATTCCGCTCTGGCTTGGACAGGACCTTGCTGAAATATGCCAGGACTTTCTCTTGTTCATCTTGGACCTGGATCAGAACACCACCTATTCCGAGATTGCTAGCGTCAGTATCGAGGATGAACTGGCCTTCCTGACGTGGACAGCAAAGCACAGGAGAACTGGTTAAGGCAGTCTTGAGTGTCCCGAAGGCCTCCGCGCACTCAGCACTCCATTCGAACTGTCGTCTCTCTTCCGTTCGACGGGTTAACGGTTTTCCAATGTTTGCAAAGCCTAGCACAAACCCTTGGTAGTAAGTACAGAGGCCCAGGAAGCTTCGCAGTTCATGCTTATCCTTCGGGATCGGCCAATCATGCACTGCCTTCACGATACACGGGTCTACTGCTACTCCCTGGCGGGATACGACGTGCCCCAAGTACTGTACCTCCTTCTGGAAGATGTGGCACTTCTTTGGGCTTAATCGTAGATTTGTACCTCGCAGTCTACAGAACACTTCATCCAGGTTTTACAGATGCTCGTTGAAGGATCTACCCACCACTATGATGTCGTCCAAGTATATCAGGCAGGTCTGCTAAGATAGACTCTTCAGGACGGTGTCCATCAGCCTCTCAAACGTGGCGAGGGCATTGCACAAACCGAACTGCTTGAAGGAGAACTGCCAGAGCCCAGTTCCGATAGTAAATGCAGTTTTGTTCCTGTCCGCAGGTTCCAGACTTGTCAATAACCGCTCTTTAAGTCTAGCGTCGAGAACCATTGAGAACCGGAGAGCGTGTCCAGGGTATCATCGATTCGTGGCAGAGGGTAGCTGTCTTTCTTGGTCACATGATTCAGCTGCCGGTAATCAACACAGAACCTCGTTGAACCATCTTTCTTCTTGACAAGAACCATAGGAGAGGCCCACGGGCTGCTGGACGGTTCGATGATCCCTTGGTTTCGCATATCCTGGACTATTTTTTCAGCTTCTTCCCGTTTGGCGAGGGGCAACCTTCTTGGATGTTGGCGTATCGGTTGAGCATCCCCAGTATTAATTTTATGTTTAACTACGTCGGTACGGCCGCTGGGATGATCTCCGAACTCGAAGATGTCTTGGTACCGGGCCACCAGATCTTCGATCTTCTTCTGTTCTTATTGGCTCATGCCCTTGCAAGTAGACATCACGGTGTTAATTAATGCCTTTGATCAGCCCTTCGCCTTGCTGCCACTGTCACTAGTAATCGTTCTGACAACGGCGGATACCGGTGTGCACCTTCCCACGATTGTATTTCTCCTGACGGTTGCTGGTTCCCTGTTGACGTTCATTATCCTTACTGTGACCTTAAGCCCAGTCTTTACCAACGTCTTCCCAGCCAGGATACCATGTGTAAGCTCCTTGTCATAATCGGGTTCAATCATTCGCACTACGCTGCCCCTGAGATCGCCATCCAGGTATGCATCCATGACCCTCTCGGTTCGTCCCGGAAGAGTAACATCTTCCGCCAATACCACTCGTACTGCGATCTCTTCTCTTGGGTGTAGGGAAAGCTCCTCCTCATCCACGTGCAACACGCCGCGTCCCAGGTATAAAGCGAACCCACACTCATTCATGACATCCATTCCCAGGATGAACTCGTCCGCAATGTCAGCAATCAGGACCCGATGCTTGAGGGTTTGATTCCCAATCTTCAATGTCAAATCCATTTCCCCATGTGTGGTCACTGCGCCTCCCGTGGCCGTGGGAAGGTGTGTCCTGGTGGGCAGCAGCTGACCCTCGTCCCGTATTACGTCAGACCTGGCGCTGGACTTCGTCGCTCCAGTATCCAACAGCAGAGACCGAACTCTTCCATTTATTCTCCCATCAATGAAGAGGCTATCAGGCTGTCGTTGCACGGACGACACATGGATGGGAATCTCCGGGGCATGGCAATCACGAGTCGACTCTCGTCCCTTCTTGTCGACCGGCTCGTCAGACGCTCGGGCTCCTTTCTTCGAACAGCGAGCCCTAAGATGACCCATCTCTCCGCAGCTCCAGCAACGGGGTCCCTTCTCCCTCGTCTCCTGCTTTATGAGTCGTCGCAATATGTCATCCATGGATTCAGGCGCCATTTCTGTCGTGGCGACACCGCGGATACGACCATGTCCTCTGCAGGCACTCCTTGCCGCTTTGACTTCCAACGCATGGGCTAAGGCCTCTCCCAGTGTCCTATAGCGCCCCAGAAGTACCGCTTGCTGAGTATCGGCGTCTTTCATTCCATCTATGAATGTTTGGACGGCTAGCTGCTCCAAGAAGTCCTCCGGCGCCGATGAGTACGCGAGCCGAACCAATCGAGCAACGTCGGCCTCAAGTTCTTGCAGAGTCTCCCCCGACTTCTGAATTCGGATCTTCAACTGGGCACAATGCACATGCTGAAGATGACCATTGCCATAACGCCGTTCCAGACGATTCACCAATTGCTGGAAGTCCCTCTGCTGATTTTCTGGAACCATTTGCAGAACATTCAGGGCATCCCCTCGCAATGTCAGAATCAATGCGGTCGCTTTGTCTGCCATTCCCCAACCATTAGCGACGGCTGCGGCTTCAAATTGCTTCAGGTATGTTGACCATGGCGTTTTCCCATTGTAAAAGGGCAGTTTCATATGCAAACCGGATGTTGCGGGCCTCACTGGGGCAGTATCTTGGGAAGGAGCAACCTGAGGGGTAGCAACTCGCGATAAGGTAGACTGATATACCGCAAGAGGAGGAGAGAAGCCAGCAGATTCAGAGGCAGTTGGTTGGCCTTGGCCACTTAGTAACTTGGTAACTTGGTAACTTGTTCCTGCAGCTCCAGTACGTCACCTTGAAATCTGGTTACCTTTCTCTCCATTTCCTCCTGAATATCTCTGATTTCCTCCGCCAACTCGTCATGGCTCGCTTTCAGTTTTTCCTTAAGTTCATCTTTAAGATCCTCTTGCGCGGCTTTCAGCTCTTCCTTAAGTAGTTCCTTGAGGTCTTCTTGAGTGGCTTTCAATTCTTCCTCAAGTTTTTGGACTACTTTTTCTTGCGCGACTTTTAGCTCTTCCTTAAGATCCTCTTTAAGATCCTCTTGTGCTTTTTCTGCCTTGTCCTGGCCAACTTGCATCACCTGGAAAAGTTGGCTTAATTGGGCCTCCATCTTGCTGCTTTGGGGTCTTGTCACAGGCATCCACAACACACACTTAAATTTATTATCTGACTATCGTTTATCGGTACTTGTTAGTCAATTAGTTTATTTAATGTTTGTTCAATAATTTTTTTATAGCCCCTGGTACAACCCGACACCTGACGCCACTATTACGTTTTTACGTTCTCGGGCTATTAAAAATTATACGCCGCTTCTTGTTTCAAGTATTTATTTACAGCAATTTATCTTTACTATTTACAAAACACAAGATTATTAAGGCGCAACACAAATTATTTATAACTAATCAGGAACTATTTCTAACAACAAATACACTTTATTTATTTTCACGCGACTTAAACATTAAGGATTTATCTGGCTAGATTTATTTACACACACGCGTCATTTATATGGCAGCTTCCGCATACTTCTGAATTCGGACTGATCGCATTCCCGCTGTGCTGGCTTATATATTCGCCGGGTGAGTCACTCCGGAAGCGTCGAGATATTCTCGACTAGTCCATCAAATGGCGTGACTCATTCGTCGCACGAAAGCCGGCTTCAAGGTCGTTACAATATTATATAACACGAGGAGAAAAAATGCAATAGTCCAACTGAAACGTACACCTGCAATTTTCAACTTAATCTCGTGGCAGAAAAAAACACCTTTATCCTTTAAATTTATAGAGCCAATAAGCAGTATTTAGGGGGAAACTAAAATGAGTTCTATCGCTACAGCTAAATAAGACAAAAATAGAGGCTAACATCAAAATGCCCGTAACAATGTTTCATGTGAAAAATAAGTCTGTTGATCGTGTGATATCTTAGATTTGTTCAGAGTCTATAGTGTAACTAAGGGTTGGATGGCATTCCTACCTTGAAGGGGTGTATTCGATTCGCTCTTCGGAACTGAGGGTGGCAGTGAGGAAGCATTTCCATGCTATTGTCCACTTTGCCAAGGGATTTACATCAAACTGATTCAAGTGTGCATTCGTAAAGACTATGGCGAAAAGCACCCTTTCTAATTTGCAACAGACGGTTATCTTAAGTTTAAAAATAAACAATTTGAACAAATACCCTTGAAGTGACTTATCATTCGTCGACTACTTCCAAAGTGAAGACAAATCTATGTTTATCAAAGCTGTAACTTGGTGATTGGCGGTCCATCCAACGATGTAAGAGAAAACATAGAAAACTTACTTTCATGTTGGAAACAATGATAGCTGATACGTAGCCGTACAATAGTACACAGTGTATCAAATGGTCATAAAAACGTTATTTGACTGAACGAATGTCACGTTTCGGATTACGTATCTCTTTTTTACTTTTAATTGTTCTAAATTTTATATGTTTCCATTAAATAATATCCTGACTTTCAAGAATGCCTACAGTGAGAAACTATTTCGCAAATATCAAGTGACTAGTTGTCCAGTTTAATGTGACCGTCATATGCTTTAAAAGTTTCCATACGTTTAGTATAAAAGTTATTATCAGGAATCCTGTTTTAATTTCCTTGAATAATAATAAATGCGTACCACGAATTATGTTGGCATCGATTCCTGGTCACATTAAAAAAAATACACCAAATAATACAGTTGAAACAATAATAAGAACGTATTGACAAATTGGAACATGCTTTATACAACGCTGCTTTCTTAAACAATGGTTTTCTCTGGTTTGTATATAAAAAAGCAGCAAAAGATAAGTAAACGCTGTTACTAATAAAACGTATACATCGTAATAAAATATAAAAATCACCGACATTTATAACTTGACAATATTCATTAAAACCATGACTTCACACGGTGTGTGATCATAAACTTTCCAGTTCAGGAAAACTGTAAAACTGGATAAAACACAGATTGCTTTATTATTTTGAGCATTAATTTGTATTATAGTTGCACCTTATAATTGGCTGTGTTCGTGTTCACTATTTCGCCTGTTGTTTGTTAATTACTATTATTTGCCACTGCTTAGGAATATTTCAAGTTTGTCCTAATTTAACTGGCATTGTTATATAATCCAAGCATAATCTAGTCATACCAGCATTTAATGATGTTGTGAAACATGCATGAACTAGAAATCAATTGCATTGGTACTACATTTTCACTGTACTAAATATTGCCTGTTCGTTTTGTTAGTTGTTAATAGGAAAATTAAATATAAAGAAAGTGCAATTTATAAAAACTAGACATAAATTGCATTCCGTTGCGGTCTATTTTTAACCGCAAAAGGTTAGCAGGAAGCTTTTATAATTCTATACGGAGATTCCCTCAAGGCAAAATTGGTTAAATCGTTATAATCGTAATTGAAATGGCAATTACTACTGGAAAAAATGTTAAACGCACTATTGTGCAGTATGGTTTAGGAACATTACGATTTTTTTTTATTAAATTAGCCTCAATTAGTGATTATTCAAGGTTTGGATTTGTATAATCTGCGATTAATTTAATTTGTACTTGAATTACGAATTAAATTTATTTGTTCGGGAAAACTAAAGATTTTCACGAATTACAACGTTTCTAGGGCGTGCACGTTTTGTAACACCACGGTGGTGATTTATTTCACCTTTTTACCTTACGTAACGTTTAAGTTCCTGCTATTAGCGTAAAAATTCCATTAACAACTGCGGTGATCGCTTGGAGGAAAATCGATCGCTCTCAGATGAACTATCGATTTATAGTCACCTAGCTTCTAGGAAAAGTTACTAACGCAATTTGTGGTTATTCTCAATCACTAAAAAATTCCCTGTACAACTTGAACTATCAACACACTTTAGTTTCTGGAAGATCTGGTTTTTTGCACTTAAACGAAAGTGACCACTTATGAAAGATAACACAGCAAAACGTTGCTCATGTTTAGGCATCTTACAATTAGATAAAACGATTTACATTAATTGAAAACTATTTTGAAACGAAATTGATGTAATTGCTATGATTAAATGGAAAAGACCTAAAATTGCGAAGTACAAACTTACCATTTTCGTTGTAGTGTTGTAAAATCACTTAAAAAAACGCAGCATTTTTGTGTTTTTTGTAAAATTAATAATGTTTGGATTTATTTTTACTTTGTGTATTATAATTCCTAAAAATTAAAAGTAGTTAAGCGAAGGTCTATAATGTGATAGTTTTTTATGTGTAGGATCTGTGGATACAGATTTTTTAAATAATTCATACTGGACGAACTAAGCAGGATTTTTAGTTGATATCTAAAGGAAATCATACAGTGTTATTACTCTATGGTGAAGTATATACTATTAGCATGCACTACCTATGATAAGTGTTGTCTGTTAGTAATTATGTCTAATTTACTCCAAATTAATGTAAAAATGAGAGGTCATTTTCATTATAACATTCAAATATTTATTCTCAATTAGTATGGATGTAATTTCAAGATAAATGTAAACACAATGTTTTTAATTGGGACAATTAAAAGTTTTCATTGTTGGCATCACGCTTAATTATATTTCGCCGCAAATATTATTTCCTACAGAAAATCAAAAACAGAAGTGGTGAAAACTAGATTTAAAACTGAAATGTTAAGTAAAAAACAAATAAAATATTTATCGCTCCTGATAAATAAAAATTTTAGATTTACACTGTCTAAAATATTTAAGAAATTTACTACGTGAAAATACTTTTTTAAAGTTGTAGGTTTTTATACTAAAACTCAGTTGAAGAAAAAACGTCAACAAAGATAATACCAGATGTTCTACATTAAAATTAGTGAAGAAAATCCTCGATCTCGTCTCTTCTCGTCTGGAAATTCGATATCAAGATTGACATTTTCCGATGTAAAATTTTCGAGACGAGATTAACCTTCCACCACCGCCATAGACACCTCTGATAAAATTGTATTTATAATTTTTAGAGGGTAAGTTATAGAATGTTGGCCGCTTTCTATATTTACATCTTCTTTCACTCTTCAAATTTCGAGCCATTTGTGAGTTTGTTTAAATTTTATTTGGTAAAAAGGTCGTGCTATTGATATTACACTTTGAATGCTACGCATTTTACATAAAATTCCATACAATTACTTCATACAATAGCAATATCATTATTATTGCTCGGAAAAGTAGGTATGCCAAAGAAAACAGGAAGTTGTCGAAACTAGAACACCAGAAGTTATGGTACCACCAGCTGAAACTAGAAACGATGCAATTTCTAAAGTGAGCAGAAAAACCTAAATTTTTGCAAAAATTGCAAACAAAAGTGTTGTTTACAATACGCACTTTTTCATGTAATGAGTGCCGGTAACTTCATAAACACTGATTAGAAAACGTCTATGTTCCTTTATTTAGTACGTTACGTATTGAGGTTATATGTGTGTGTTTTTATCTCAGAATAATAAGAAGTGTACTGAAGAGTCTCAAAGCTTCCTATAAGGCGATAAATCTTTCCAGATTGCAGTTTATTTGTGTGCAACAACGTAAACAAGTGCGAATACGTAAATATAGCAGATGAAACTCATGAAAAACAATAGGAGTCTCAGAGACAATGGTTGTGTTCCTAGAGAGGGCGCCAGTACTGGAAAGTTAATAAAATTCTCAAATAATCGAGATGAGATAACCAAATTCTTGAAGTCAACAGTTTTTAAATACTATTTTTAAAACCTACAGAAAAAGCTAGTTTGTTGTGATGTCGCCGAGACGAGATCATTCTTGATCTCGTCTCGAAATTCGAGATGGAATATTTCTTTGAGAAATAACATAAGCAATAACTGCACAATTCCGCTAAATTCAACACTCAATAGTCAATATGCACACGATGTTGCATCACAAAATGTGGACGAATGACTGTGCACCTACGTTAACAACCGCTACACATTATTTGATTACATAGGGAAATCACCGAACTGCCCTTTCTCAAGTATGAGTATAATGTCCCATAGATATCATTCAGGGAATTTAAACCTTGCAGAGACTACAGAACCCTAAAATAACCGCAACCTCAATTCGGAATGCACAACATATATTTAAATTTCGAGATTCTCGAGGTCGAGTTCAGAATTGGCGTCTCGCGGCAATGCAATTTAAAATATGACACATTTTTTGTTAAATTCATACATTTTGGAAAAGTACCTTTTATTAATAATAAAGGGCATTTAAACAATTTGTAGGTAAAACGCAAACATCTCCACATTAGTTAGTCGATTAGCGTACGACACAAGAACGATTTCGAATGGATGCACAAACAGCAAAACGGCCAAATCTGCGTAAGTATCCTCGTTCTCAAGATACTCAAACAACACGAGCCACCAAAGAGCATGGCCATCGCGCGGGTTTTTGCTTGACTTCACATAAGCCAGAAAATGCTGGGTGTTCATATACAAATACTACGCGGTCTAAGCCGAAATTCTATGCTAAGGAGAATAACGATTTCGAAGTGCTTGAATATTTAAATTACAAGTGCTAACAATCTTATATATGTTTTTAAAAGTACCTAGCAATAGAGGCAAGTAAAGCGACACAAATACGTTTAGAAACACATTAAATAACACTTTTGAAGACTGGTAATGAAAAGATAGCAATACTCTGACCAAAAAATAAAGTAGCACGTTTTGAAGAATTGACAACTCTAAATTAAATATGTTAAATTTAAATAGATTTTATCTTACTTAACTTGGGTGTCATATTATCAAATAATGGTGAGGAAACCATTAACCCGTTAGGATGCGCGCGTGGGTAAGAAATACCCCAGCGCTGAAAAAAACGAAATAAAATCTAAATTCTTTTTTGTACACGCTTCCGCTCCTAGGTACCTCTCGTATAGACTCTCCTAAGTACAAATGCATCGTATTTATGCTTTTGATATGAGTTACATTCTAGCTGTAACGGGATAATATGTTATGGGGTAAATTTTACCCACGCGCGCGTCCTTACGTAACAGTATTTTAGTGGGTTTGTGAACTTAGATTTAACTTTAATAGTCGTGAAAAATGAATAATTAGAAATAATAATGGAATCATGTCCTTTTACTTCGAAATGGGCATCTAAACTTCTAAACGACCTCTGGCAGAAACCTATTTGGAAAAAATTGTAGATGAAATGTCACACATAGAAGATCATGGACCGTCAAGTGATAATTCAAGAATAGATGAAAACATGTAATTTCTAAGAAATATAAAGGCGTTTTAATATATATTAAATGTAAATTAGGATTGCTAGCAACCGGTCTTAATTTTGTGTGGTTAAAAATTTTAAAACACGTTGCTACTGACGACGTGACTAATGAAATCATTATAAACACGTTGCTACTGACGACTTGAACTAATGAAAACATGTTATTAAACATTCGTTTTACAAACTTAAAACTGCCAACTAAAAGTCAATTTTACACACTGTCGTAGATAATAGCTATTTATGACATTAGGCCGGTAGCCAAGCATTTATGGCCGAGCCCGCCAGGGCGAGACACGTGAACTATCGAGGCCATAAAGGCGAATATCGGCCGTGTGTCGCATACATGTGTTTGTATACTGAACAAGAAAAAGAACAATTTTGATTTTTATTAAAGAATTATTCCAAGGTAATTGCTTTAAAAATGCTGTGATTTTTGTTATACGTTTGGCAGTACTGATGTGTATTGTTGCTGATGCTGTCTATAGCAAATTCGAGGTTAGGCTATGCGTCAGTTTGTGTCAGACTGACGAAAAACCTATCCTGCTAACCTCGAATTCGACATCGACTGACAGTAAAACTTCTGCAACAAGCAGCATAACAGGATCAGGTTAAGAATTTACCTATGGCTTGAAGCTCTTCAAAGTGTACCTCCGACATATGGCAAAATTATTGTGATCATTGTGAAAAAATTATTTCGGAACATTCCACCTTTTATTGTTTCATTGGAGGAATCTAAGTCAGAATCAGTTGTTGATAATGATTCAGATACTACCAATGAAACTATGGAAGTGGAATAGAGGTTTTTTGGCATCAAAATTCTTGTTTATGACATGGAAAATGAGTGGTTATCTTCTGAGAATCCACACTACGCAACTCCCAAAGCTGGTCCGGCCCCAGGTTAAACCAATAAGCTGAAGACGTTTCTCGTATGAAAATATAAAGCTTCCCGAAGTTTAGATCAGCATACCCCGGCATCCATTCCAACAAGGAATCTCATTCGCAGTCTCGTATTTCTCACACTTGCATTTCTTTAAATGTGGAAGCGGTAGTTTACAAAGATTTACACCACCGTCAGCAATCTAGTATTACTATGCATTTATCATATAATCATAAATAAGCTATTATATAACTGCACACTGAAAAAATATAAACTGTAATATTTAAATATTTGTTTATACAATTTATAATTAACTCTAAAAAACGGCTTTCATTATACCATTATGCCTACTCAATAAAGTATGAAACGTATTCAGCATCAGCAAGTTGTCTTTCAGGAAATTTATCGTAATCAAGAATAAGTGTCACAAAATCCCAAATCAAATCTGGCAACCACGTTTTGTACATTAACATTTTGTATAAAATAGGCATAATCTAACTCTTTTTAATGACTGACAGCATATTTACAGGGCCAAATTCATCATCCTAACAGGCCTTCTATCGGGAAAATAACTCTGTATTAAACGGTTTATAATTGTTTAACAAAATACAAATGTATAGCAATTCAACTTAAGGTATTCACATTACGGGTTGGTACTAGATAAGATTTTATGTACGACCGGGCGGAACTGATCACTTTATGCCCTATCTTTGCGGGTGTAATGTATTACATTACGGCCCTAGGGTTATAAAGTGTTTTATTTGTTAGTTTGCTAAGTAGTGACATAGGTTACCAAAATGTATAAACACTGTCAACTTGGTTGTAATTGTGAATATTTAGGTCTGTACATAAAATGTTGTATGCACCACTAGAGTTTACGGCCATTGTTGTGTTAGATTTTCAGGCCACGCTCTTGGTACATAAGTAGCTAAAATGACTGTTTATTTTGTTTTTTAAATTCTAGGTTAATATTCACCCTGGTAAAACATTAATAGTACAGGATATTTAGCCTAACTGGACTAAAAACAAAGGTATAAAGCTAAAAATTGGTGTGAATGTGCCTTATAACCTAATGAATGGAAATCTGTGGTGTTGTAGCACTTGCGAGGTGGGATGTGGCCGCCATCGTAGAAATAGTTATTTTTTGGGAGTTTTCATTTTAAAAATTAATTAAAAAAATGTATACTCATAAATTATGTAGATATTAGCTTTATAACTCGCTTCATATGTGGACGTACTCTAATTAAAATCATTTTTAAATTGAATTGTAAGTAAATCCGTAAGGTACAGAAGAAAATATTTTTAGCGTATTTAATAAAGAAAGCAAGGTAAAAACTTTAGTCAGACTGAATGACGGTTGAAGAGTGTTTACAATTATGTAAAAAATAGGTAAAAATATCTTAATGTTTCTAAGAATACTGAAAAGTTAAAGAAACTACTGAACAACGTGAATTACATTGATTCGCAAAGGAAAAAATGGTAAAATTTGACACTACGCTATAGCCATGAGCATTCTGACTGCTAGTCAGACGCTTTACCCGCTCGGCTAAAGAAAGCTGCCTCACGTATTTGCTTATGGTTGCATTATGAAGCACGCGGTGGCAACAGGGCCGATCGAAGACGAAGTGCGCTCGATCGGTGTCAACGAGTACCTAAAACACTCACCCAGGCAAGTACAACAAGCGTTTATCTATAAGGATATCAACAGAAGCACGTTTAAAATAAACACACGTCATAGGAATGCTGCTGAATCTTAATCGACGTCATTTTGAAAATAAGGTTGTGACTTATTACATACACTCACATATAATTAAAAAAAGTTTAATTAATTCGTTTTTCCTTCTTGAGTTGTGCTTGTTTTGTTGCTGTCATTTGAGATGTTTCTATAATGCCTCGTAGTATGTCTGCATTGCAATCATCGGGAGTAGTGATGTGTCGATCCGGTTGGACTCGGTACAAAGGAACGAATCCGGGTTAGGATCGATCTAGATCGCATCCAAGTTTCCATTCCGGATTCATTCCGAGGATCGAAAATAAATGCGGCAGGTTGCGAAGGCGTCAATTCTCGCGGACATTCATTGCACCAATGTAGATGCCCATTTGATTTCAAGTTTGAAACATAAAAACATGCCGAATTACCGACGTTTTAACCACTAACCCAAATAAACATACTATGTAATATCAATTACCTACTTATAATGTTTTTATTCTTTGCCATTTGCAACACAAGGGCTTTTTTGGTTTACAATTTTCACCCTTTCAATTAGTGATGGGCATAACCGGACAATTTTCATAACCGAATTATTTGCATTCGAATGATAATAATAACCGAATGATTATTTGAACAATCATTCGAATACATTTTGGCTCTCGATTCGTTTCGATAAGTCAGCCGGTTTGCCGGTTGGCGGTTCACCGTCATCTGCATCGACATCGGTTCACCGTTGTCTGCATCGACATCGTAACTTGCAGATAGCAGAGGAACCAAAACATAATATGTACGGTCGGCACCTTAGAAATCGGGACACGTAATATGTTCTTCTAGTCTTTGAAGTATTCTTGCTCCGGTTACTTCCATTAATGTGAGATGGCATTTCATAATTGACAAACAATAAACAATCTGACGTAACATTTATAACCATAATAACTGTAAAAACCCAGTTTATACACTTAAAAAATACATGCAAAATATATCATAATAGTGTGTAGTGTCCGATTTCTGAGGCGCCGACCGTACATTATGTGTTATGTATTGGAAATTAAGAAGTCTAGAAAGAAAGAAATATGCGGGACTGCTTGCTAATCGCAATAAAAACAGTCGTAAAACGTTTATCTTTATCGATCGGGCGGGTTAAAGGCGCCGCCTCTTGTTTTGAACCTTTGGAAATGTAAGCAAATAAAAAATTGTTTTATAGCTTGATGCGTTTGCAGTTTTTAGGCGTTCAGGTTTCAGGTCCCCAGAATTTTATAATTTGATATTTTTTATGATAGGAGGTAGGTAAGCGATAACCAAATGGTGTTTTCATTACAACCTGAATTGTTTATGAGTTATGACGTATTTATATTTACAGAATTTTGAGCACTGCGTAGGTCGCTGAGATATGGCACGTAGTACCTTTGAATAGAGGTTTTATATTCAAAGCGTAGTACGTATCAGCATGAGGTTATTTTTCATTCGAATACTTGGAACGAAAACCGAGTTACATAGGTTATTTCAATAACCGGATAACCGGTTATTTTTCATTCGAAAAAGTAGTGATGGGCTTATTCAAATGAAAAATATCACTACTTTCAATAGCGTATGTAGACTCGCTTCGTCTGTTGTCTGCTGCATGTGCATTTCAATTTCGATTTCGTTCTGGGGAACGAATCAGACGGACTCGTTCCTCTTGCGGGATGGAATTGGAATAAATCAGTCCGCAAAAATATCGAAACTTCCCATCGCCATTTTATTTACGGTATCTCGACTTCGAATTTAGAATCAGCTGCTTCGAAAACCCCTGCATATCAATTTTTATCAGAGTCTGATAATTTTTCACATTTGACCATCTGCCATTTTGTTTACAGTAATTTTGATTTCATATTTTTGTAAGCTCATTTGAGGTTTTGCTAGTTTGCGCAACCACCCACCCACACTGCCCGCAACACTAGATATTCGGTATCAGCGTACTCAAATTGATGTGTTTACCAAATTTAGCTTTATAGTACTTTGTTTTAAGAGATTTTAACTGATATTGGGCCATTTACCCTGGACTACACAGGGAGTATGTGAAAACATATATCAATAAACTGTCACGTTTTCCTTATGCAATATTTTAACACTATGTATTTGCTTCGAGTACTACAACTGCTTGTAAAATAGCCTATTGAGGCAAAAGAAGTTTTAAGGTCTCCCATAGAATATCCTCGCAATTCTTAAACATTACCTCTAATGAGCGGGAGTGATAAATATATAATTAAAGTGAAATCATTTGGAGGTAAATCGTTTAAGTATATAGTTAAAATGTCATAATCAAGTGTACAGTAAGATTGCAGTATTTGTATTCGCTTTCAACGCAACGCCGCCACGTCGGTATGCGAGAAGCCTCAATTATTTATTATACAGTAAATTGTGGGGACGTACTGTAAAAGACCCAAATTGTATGTTATTCTGTATTTTATTTGCGATACGAAATACGTTTAAACTTAAAATATATTTTGTAATTATTAAAAAATATTAGAATTTAACAGATACAGCGTGTGCCAGGAATGACAATCAGATTCCAGGATGTGTTATTTTTGAAAATTCGCAAAACTGGTTTTACGGTAAGTTGTACGGTAAGTTGCGCAAAATCAAATTAATTCGTTTCCAATTGTTAGAATATTTTATTTTTCCACGACCAAAGCTATTAGAATATTTCAGTTTTGCATGCTGTTGAGTTATTTATATAGGTATACCTACCTGCAATTTCTGCCATTTCCAAGCATCCGGTCGGCGCTATTAAGTTTATGAGAGTTGCAATTTCGGCAAGCGGAGAAATTGGTTTATGGGGATGCTATTTAGTTTAGAACCGAAGGATGCGTGGTTGTTGTTGAGAGAGGTGAAAAGATAGTTTAGGTGCGGGAATGTTTGGAAATTGTAAGTTAGTCTTAATACGCAACAGTTTGAAGTGTACGGTCTTTATTATTTTGAATTATATTTTATATCAACAAGTTGTTGTTTCATTCCTGACGACTGTCTTCAGAAATAAAGTCGCAAAATTCGAAAAATTAACATTTTCACATTTTTAAATAACGTAATTCGGCATAAATTACATAAATTACATAAATTTTAACCTTGAGGAACGACTTTCTACGAATGCTCAATATTTGCAAATTTAATAATTTCGGATTATTTAAAAATAGAATACCTTATACGTTGTCATAGTTTTGAAAAGCCCTTTTAATGGGTTTCCACTTGATAGCTTACTGTATACCCCTAAATTCAACTGTGTTATATATGCGTGCTTGAGCTTAAAGCAACGATCTAAGTCCCTTAAGATGCTTTATTTCGTGGGATAACAAACAAACGCCGTTAAAATGATAATTTAAACACTTGAGCTCTCTAAACAAAACATAAACCCAGGTTTAGAAAATATTAATCCAGTAATTATAGATACAAGGAATAATAAACACGAAAAAACGACAAATACAGTAATACATTAATTCCAATATCAAATAAAATCAAATAAAAAGAAAGCAAAAGCGAATACACCAAATTCCTTTATGTAATTACGTTAAATGTTCGAATATTTCTCCTTCCGTTCTCTGGCTATTACGGCTATACAGAAAGCTCATAATTTGCAAATATAATAACTTCGATTTGTTTAACTAGAATACCCTGTATGTGTAAACATATCTGTATTTTCAAAAAGTATTTTTAATGAGTTCTTATATTTCATTTCCCAGCCCTAAATTCAATTGCTTTTTTGATTGAATTTTTCTCATGCTTCTTTCGTTTTTTCGTGTTAGTTGTTTCGTGTTTCAGCAGTGGCTGGATTTTTATTTTCTAGACCACAGTTTTTGTTGTGCTCGGATTCTCGGAGAGTGAAATTCGTTTCTTTTATATCTCTAAATAAAGCATCTTAAATTGTTTTTATGTTCAATCACGCATACACAATTGAATTTAGTGGTATGAAGTAAAATATTAAAAGAAAGTTCATTTAAATGGCTTTTCAATAAATATGAACATTTCAAATTATTAAAAATTATTAAATTTGCAATGTTGTATAGCATTAATACCCACAGCCACTATTTTACACTCGAAATACGTAATACACGAAAAACATAATTTGTGGGTAACATTTTCCTTCATTTTATTGTTTTTTGTTACTTACAGCAGCTTCCTGTTCTGCATTTTTTGCATAAAAACACTCACCTTCAGACTCTTACAACTTTATATCTAAATTATTAATATTTCAAAAAAATATTAAACTAAGTAACTATAGGGCATTCTACTAAAAAAATGGATTGATTCGGCAGTATGTATAATTACAATTATTTAAGTAATGTGTACCATCTTCGTACCTACCACTTTTATACAGGGTGTCCCAAAAAGAATGGGACACCGATTAGTCATAGATTCCTTATATTATAATAAATCAATTAAACCTAATATACCTTAGTACAAAGTCCCTTCAGTAAGAAGTTATAGGGCCTTGAAGTTCAATTTTTTATTTTTTATTTTTTTGTTAATTTCCACAAATGCTGAGATATCGATTTGAATTTTGGTATACATGCTTACAATTATGTACTGCACTAATTCATTTTTTTTTATAAATTAGACTTGACTGTAAGTGGCACTTTACCTATCTTTGAAAACTTTTTTTAACTGTAACTTCGTTATATGTAACAGTTTTTGAAATTGTAGGTTATTATCTGAAAGAGAATTAAAAAGCACAAAAATAATGTACCCTTAGTTCTTAAGCCTAAAAGCAACCGTTTACCATAAAATGCCTATCAAAGGTTTTTGGTTGTCATTAACACGTGCAATTATCAAGTAGCCATGATCACAAAAACAATGGTCATCTAATAAAACACAATGATAAATCAATTAATGACATTAGTGACATAAGAATTTGTTCTTTTATGTTTAAGAAAATGCTGCTACATAACGAATTCTCCAATGCTGAAAGGTTCGTAATGTCGCAGCATTTTCGTAAGCAGAAAAGACAAAAAACTGATGTCACCAACGTCATTAATTGATTTCTTGTTGTTTACTTGATTGCAATCATTAGCCATTGTTTTTGTGATCATGGCTACTTGATAAATGCACGTGTTAATGACAACCAAAAACCTTTGATAGGCAATTTAAGCTAAACGGTTGCTCTTACGCTTATAAACTAATAGTACATTATTTTTGTATATTGTAATTCTCTTTCAGATGGTAACCTAAAATTTTAAAAATTATTACAGATAACAAAGTTAGAGCTAAAAAAAAGTTTTGAAAGATAGGTAAAGTGCCCCTTACAGTCAAATCTAGTTTATGAAATGTTTCCTATTAGTGCAGTACATAATAGTAAGTACGTATACCGAAATTCAAATCGATATCTCTATATTTGTGGAAATTAACAAAAAAATAAAAAATATAAAATTGAACTTCAAGGCCCTATAACTTCTTACTGAAGGGACTTTGTACTAAGGTATATTAGGTTTAATCGATTTATTATGATGCAAGAAATCTATGACTAATCGGTGTCCCATTCTTTCTGGGACACCCTGTATATATATACGATATTTATGTAACTTTCGTAGTTTTAGAAATATTTTTCACCCCGCATCATGGTGCTCAGAAAAAAAATTTAAAAGTGATTTTAAGCACCTCTTTCCAATATCAGTTTGGCGGATTCTTAAAAATAACTTAGAATTAAAAAAAATCAAAGTTACGCACAAAGCATTGCCCTAATCAATTTTTCTCTGGACCAAATTTACAAAAACTTTTCTATATTACGCGTACTTTTTTGCACACGCTGCATATTAGTTAGTAGATGCTTTTCCTCTACCCTAGAAGGTGAACTGAATGCTTGAAACATTCGCAACTTTCAGGACGTTATTTAGATTTAGGACGAATTATATTCGAGGATGTACGAGCAACGAACGTTGAATATCATTGTTAATGGAAACGCTTTCTTTTAAGTTTCACAATTTTTTAAATAAATTATTAATTTAAAATATTAAAAATAGAACTTACTGCAAGCTTCAAACAATGAACTGGAAACAAAGCAACTGCGAACTAAAAACAGTTTCTAAATCGCTAGCGAAATGTAATTAATGCACGCACAGAAGTAACTAGGATCACGTTTGGGCAGATTAAAGCGTTTACTAAACGAAACGTTAAAATCTTATCATAAACATGCAATAGTCGGAGGTAGGGATGGACAGCCCAAAGACCCACGGAATACCCGGATTATTACGTGCAGCGGGAGTCCGGTTACGGACCTCGTTTGGAAATTCAAGATCAATTGCGATGCCCTCGCCGAGAGAGCGTTACGGATGGCGATGGTTTTGTTTTTGTTTTGTGCGTCAGCGGAATTATCGCGAATTCGAGCTGGTATTTAGCCAATCTTGGAACCTGTGAGAACTTTGTATACGGAAGCTACCTGATTATGAATTGGAGGTCGCCTGCTGGAAAACGGGCAAAACCGCACACGAAAATGTCATTCAGGTAGCTTACAAGCTCTAGAAAATTATCCTGAAACTAAAAGCGCCGAGGGCAAGGTAAAACGTGTGTTTGAAAAAGTCGTTTGTGTACGTATTGCGTTAAGTATCGTTATTTAAATTTTTTCTAGTTTGGTAGGAAATAAATACGAGTTTTTTTTAATGTCTGGATTTTTCCATAACTACGGTACAGGTACAGATACGGTTGTTTCACGATGCACACGTACAGAAAACATTAACTTATTTTGGAATTGAAAAGCACATTTAAATTAATAGGTAATTTGTAAAGAACTTAACTTTTATATAAATTAATATACTCTCGCTTGTACTATTTATACTTGTGTTAATAATAATAATAATAATAATAACAATAAGTAGAGACAACTTAAAACGATTATGTAAAAAGCTTGTATTAAACTTTTTTTAAACAATACATAACATTCAGTGGCGTAACTAAGATGCTGCTCTTTGAAGGTTATCTAGGAGGGAAATTATACTGCATTTGGGCGTTGCACTATTTTAGAGTCCAGGCAATAAAGGCCAAAAAAACACTGATTAGAAAAAATAAATCGTGTAGTTTTGAAATTTGGCATAGTTGTTGGGGGGAGTGTACTTTACAACATACTAAAAGTCCCCGAGGGTGGGGGTTTAATGTCATTTTTATCAGTTTTTCATAAATATCTCGAAAATTATGAGTTTTAGAAAAAACTCTTTATATGCAAAATTAAACTATGTACATAAAATTTTCTACAAATTTGATCTGTATAATATTTGTGTAGAATTAATAGTTTCGAATTTAGAGGGCAATAAAGACTGACATAGTTTTAAAAATGCTCATTAAATTAGTTTTATTTAAAAGAAAACCTCATAAAACATAGTGAACTAGTATTGAAGTATTTAGTAGAAGTAAAATATTTAATTACCAAACAACACTGTAATATGAGGGCAATACGTTGGGTAAGTAGTGAAATAGGCGTCAAGGTCAAGTGGTGTGAAAGACGCCGATAGTAGAATGGTGTTTTGCGAGACACCTGTTTTCCCCACTCTGCTGCTTGTTACTTGTTCTGTGGCCGGCAAATGATCCCTTTCTTCCATGCAACTGGCCACTTCCAGTATGCGAAATGTAGGCATATTTATGTACAAGACATGCTTACTTTGACAACTAACCATCCAGATGTGCTAGAGCACTTTGTTGAGAGGGAATACTTCGCCATAAATAGAAGTGGTTCTCCATGGGCAGGTGGTTGGTCTGATTTGGTTATCGAAGAGACTCTGATGCGCTCCTTAAAAAGCTCTGGTGTCCGATACGAGGAAGAGGAATCTGTGATTCTGTGTTAGCAAAGTGGGTTTGCGGGCCATCTGTTCGTCAGACGAGGATTTTCTGGAGTGATGTTTTCAAGCGGAGAATAGCACGTAGATTTCCGTGTATCACGAAGAAATAGACATGAGCGGAACCGCCTTAAGATTTATGAGTGGTTCTGCAACCATCTCCCTTTCCCCAAATCGGATTCGATAATATCATTATCGACAGGTATCTTTGGAAATTCCCAAATAAATTGTTACTAAGCTTTACAAGTTGGAACCCAAACAATGAAAAGTACTCGGAAGTAATTTTTCTGACATTAAGCAATCGAAAAAGAACGTAGTGTCATTTGCCAGTTGCCTTTCATGATCTTCCAAAAAAACCATCATTGCAAAAAAGAGTGATAGTGATGTTGCGGATCTGTTATGTTACGAATTATCCATATTCCCATTGACTCTCTTCAATGAACGAGGAATGAGGAAGTCTGAGAAGTCAGCTCTCTATGATGCACTTCCAGAAGTAAGTGAACAAGCCTACGTCTAAGCTCAGCGGTAGGGTTACTTCAATGGCGTCGGTTTCGGAAGAGGAGGTTGGGCGTTACCCTCAGCTAGACACTGGATTTGATTGGAACAAAGTTTATTATATTTACACTAACTAACATACAACTAAGCTTAGAACTAGGTAACATATATGTACAGAAAAAGAAAAGAAAATGGCGGATGGGCATCCGCAGTTGGAAGCTGGTGTGGTCCTTCGGAGGCGATGCCGGCGGCTTCCTCCTGCGGTTGCAGCGGCGGCGGTGGCGACTGGCGACGGGGCGGCGGCTGAGAGCAGCGGCGGCGACAACGTCGGCGGTAGTGCGGATCTCCTTGGCGGAGGCGGCGGCTGGCGGCTTCCTTCGGCGGTTGCAGCGGCGGCGGTGGCGACTGGCGACGGGGCGGCGGGCTGTGAGCAGCGGCGGCGGCAACGTCGGCGGCAGTGCTGATCTCCTTTGGCTGAGGCGGCGGCTGGCGGCTTCCTTCTGCGGTGGCAGCGGCGGCGGTGGCGACTGGCGACGGGGCGGCGGACTGTGAGCAGCGGCGGCGGCAACGTCGGCGGCAGTGCGGATCTCCTTTGGCGGAGGCGGCGGCTGGCGGAAGTGGCTCGAGTTCCCAACTTTGTCCGAAGACGGAAGGCAGCAGAGTCCAATGCGGAGGATTGGCTCTAAGTCCACGAGGGTGATAGGCTCTGGAGAGGCTGGAGCTGCTAGCCGGTCCTGGAAGCTGAAGTGGCTCGAATTCCAAGTCCCACGAAGACGGCAGACAGCAGAGTCCAATGAAGTGGATTGGCTCTAAGTCCACGAAGATGCGGCAGACAGCTAAGTCCAGTAGATGAAACGGCTGGTGGTCCTGGAGCTGAAGTGGCTGCTGGTGGTCCTGGAAGCTGAAGTGGCTGCTGGTGGACTCTCCTTGGCTGAGTGTGCTGGTTCGACTCTCCTGGATTGAGTGATTTCTTACTGCCAGCGTCTGACTATTTAAAGGAGCCAGTCCTTTGTCAAACGCGATCTCGAAGCTCATTGGTCGAAGTAGAAGGGATGTTTTGCCCGTTTTTGGTGTATTTCGGATTTATAGCGTTTAATTGAGCGGCGTGATCAATTATCGACTTGATTTGAGTCGCAATCAATAGTCGTTGAAATGTTGATTCTAACGACACCCAATTTGCTATGTTTGGGTAAAGATTAGCTCAACTTGGAATTTTTAATTCCGTGTTCGGCGTAAAGCTTAATTAAGCATTACTCTTATGGCGTATGTTAATAAGTTTATTTTGCTTCGATTGGTTGCGCGCTATTTTTATAAGACTTTTGAGACCAATCCCGCTTTTCTGGGATGCTTCCTTCCGTTAATTATAATTTAATTTGTAATATTGTATCCTTGCCCGCTGTATTTTGTCGTGGCCCTGGTTTCTCCGTTACAAAAATGCGTTTCTGCTGGGCCGCTGAATTTCGGCCGCTTTCTCGAGCGAGCTCCGGCCGCATGTATTTGCTGTCTGATGGAAAAATTACTTTTACTTCACCTGTATGTGTGCTAGCGCCCTGGGCGTTGTTTTATTAGGTGGCGGTTGATTTTTCCTATCGGCAGGTATCCTTATGTGGGGTTTTGGATTTGGCGCACTCTGATTTAAGAGCGTTTTAGTGATCGAACTTGGTTTATTAATTTGTTCGCGCGTTCGGAGTTTTTGTTCGCCGCGGCGCCGTTTGGTCGGCTTCCGTTATTGAGGTTCGGCGAGCCGTTGGCCCCTTTATTGCAGCGGTTTATACTTGAGAATTGGTGCTTCTTTGAGCTCGCGTGCCGCGATTTATTGTTTTATGTGGGTAACGGTTTTCTTAAAATTTTTGTAGGATCGAGGCGATTTGCTGGTGAACAGATGTTTGAGTTCTTTGTTTCGTTCGCCGTGTATTTGGCGACGCAAATTTCCCTTTGTTGCTTTGTTCTGTTCACTGATTCATATTAAAGTGATACGACAACAATAAACCTCCAAATGAGTATTAATGTTATAGATGGGGGCTTTCTTCTTCACCGAGTAAAATGGAATGTTGGAAGCAAGTTTCATTCAATTTGTGATGAGTATGTAGCCTATATGTTATCAATCATTATGGGGAAAACGGTACTGTGGTTTTTGATGGCTATCTTGTTCTTCTGAAAGTGCCTATCCTCTTTGGATGTTGGCGATCACACTAGCCCATTTTATTTTATTTGCAGCCAAGCGAAAAAGTTTTGCGGATGTCAATCCGGACCATTGCCTCAAGTTCTTAAGCCAAGATATTCGTCGGCGTCCTGGTCCTCTTTTACTGTCGATTTTGCCTTGCAGAATTAGTTGTAGTAGGCGATATTTACCATTACGCATGATGTGCCCGAAGTAGGACAACTTTCTTTGTTTTATGGTGGTCATGACTTCCGGTTCTTTTTGCAAGCGACATAGGATTGTATGGTTGGAGAAATGGTATGTCCATTAAATGCGTAGCATTCGACGGTAGCACCACATCTCGAATGCTTCTAGGCGCTTGCAGGAGGCATTTGTAAGTGTCCATGCCTCTGCCCCGTATAACAGTATGGAGAACACGTAACACCTAAGAACACGAAGACGAAGATCAATATTCAGCGAAAGGTTGCACAGTACCTTATTCAGTCTTTTAAAAGCGTTTCTGGCATTTTCAATGCGGCATTTAACTTCTATTGAGTGATCCCAACTATCGCTGATTCTGGTTCCCAAGTATGTAATGCTCTCTGTTCGCATTAAAGATGTATCTCCTGTTGAGAATTGTGTGTAAATATTGGTATTTTTACTGACTACTAATACTTGTGTTTTCTTACAGTTGAGCTTCATTCCGTATTTTTCGCTTGCTATAGTTACCCGGTCTATTAACCTCTGGGGGCTGTCTGCACTGTCTGCAAGAAGAACAGTGTCGTCAGCATACCTGAGACTTCTCCATTTATTTTTATTCCATCATCTGTGTTTTCAAGGGCTTCCTGGAACAATTTTTCGGAGTAGGCATTGAAAAGAGCAGGAGATAATATACAGCCCTGTCGTACTCCTTTTCTCACATTGAATTCCTCAGATGTTTGACCGTCTATGCGAACAATAGATTTCTGGTGTTTGTATAAATTGGAAATAATTCTTATGTCTTTATCGTCGACATTCGATGTGCGCAAGATCGGAATGAGTTTATGGCTATGGAGATGTTAACAGCACAAAGCGAGCAGAATAGAGGTGAAGAGGCACAACTAAAACTTCTATTGTTAGTAATTTTGATAAGAACATAAGTGTAACCATTCAACAGGATCATTTTCTGGCAAATGAAAATAATAAAACCAGGCTTATTCACTTAATCACACAAAAAATGGCTGCAAGAGGAATTGAAACTAAGATCGCTACATATTTATTTATTTATTTATTATATTTATTTAAGATTAAACAAACAAAACGGGCATAGGCCCAATTACATTATTTGTGTTTAACAAATACAATATTCCACGCGTATATATATAAATAATAAAATGGAATAGATATCGTCAACCAGAACGGAAGTCTCACTCACCAACGTTATTTTCCGCATCATATAACTTCAGTATTTGATTTTTAAAAGTTTTGAATTACGTTTCAAAAATATTGATATCCGACGTATTATAATTTTGTTAGTTATATAAGACATATTAATTATAGGCGAATTCTTTCTTAATTCGGTTCTACAATATGGCAAATACAGGAATGGGCGAGGTTTACACCGTAATGCAGGAATATAAAGTTTAATCAAGGGCAGCAATGTGGGACAGTCATTCTGTTGTTTAATAACTTATGTATGAAAAAAATCGACGGCATTTCTCTTCTATCGCTTAATCTGAAAATTTGAAACTGACTCCGCATATTTTGATATTCATGGTAGAGTGGATAACGATTATATTTCTTAAAACATAAATACTTAATATATTTATTTTGTACTGTTCAACTTTTTGTTTGTGTACTACTGCAGCCGGATTCCAGACATTAGAGGCGAATTCTAATTTTGAACGAATTATCGCATTATAAAGTACCTGTATTGATTTTATGCTTGTAAATTCATAGGTTGTGCGTATTAAGAACCCAAGATTTTTCAATGTTATATTTACAAGCATTTTAATATGTTCATCCCAACTCAAAGTTGAGGTGAAAGTCACGCCCAAGTCTCTAATGTTTTCAACACGTTCTAAGATCGAGTTGTTAATTGTGTCATCGACAGTTATTTTATTGTTCTTTAAAGTAAATGACATAGTTTTACATTTATTAATATTAAACAATAATTCGTTTTCCAAACTCCATTTTAAAATTGCACAGATATCTTGTAATAATTCGCAATCATCCAGGGAGTAAATTTTTTTTAAATTTTCAGATCGTCTGCGAATAGTAGAGCTTTAGAGTATCGTATTACGCTAGGCAAATCATTAATAAAGATCAGAAATAGTAATGGTCCCAGGTTGCACGCCCTGTGGTGCACCCGAGGGAGTAAAGTACCCATGCGACAACCCTCCGTTAATTTTAACGCACTGAAACCTATCCTTTAAGTAGTTTTTCAATAGAGTGGTTAGCTGTACAGGGTGGGCCAAAGTAGACGCTTTCTTATGGAAACTCATGTTCCTGTCAAAGATAGAAAAATTTTGATCAACATCTCCCGAGCTCAAATTTTATGAAAAAGTTACTGGTGCAAACAGAATTTTGCTATTGTAAACCGTTAGGCCGCTAGGGAGCTTTTTTCAAAATTCGTCGATTTCTTTAAACCCTTCTAGCTTTTTTGTTTTTAGGAATAATTGATTTCTGTAAAAACTTTCTCATAGCAGTTTTTGGTGTAGAATAGGGTGGTGCATTTTGTTTTAATACAGGGTGATTCGTAAATTTGTTGCACCAAAAATTTTCTTTTTTCTTATGGGACACCCGGTATATTTATACATTTTTTTGTAGTCCTTAAAATTCTCTATTCAAAAATATATAATACTATATGTCCAAATTTAGCATTTTACGGTGTATTTGGCTTTAAGTTAAATAAACTAAAAATATCAAGTAGCCATTGTGTCATAGCGCCGCATGACCATTGTTTTAAACCAACAGTAGTAATATTTATGAGGAAAACAAAGTTGGCCGCTGTCAAATTAGTCAAATAGCTTTTGAATTTGAACAGAATCTGGTTATTTATCCGTGTCTATTTAAATTTCCACCTTCCAACAAGATGGTGCACCGCCTCATAATTGAAGAGTTACAACTAATTACTTAAAAGTGCAGTTTGGTGAAGAGTGGATAGGGAACCAAGGACCAATCGCTTGGCCAGTGAAGTCCCCCATATGACACCCCTAGACTGCTATTTTTGGGGAAAAATTAAAGATTTGACATAAAGACAACCGATTACATCA
Organism: Agriotes lineatus; assembly: GCA_940337035.1. Classification (NCBI taxonomy): domain Eukaryota; kingdom Metazoa; phylum Arthropoda; class Insecta; order Coleoptera; family Elateridae; genus Agriotes; species Agriotes lineatus. The sequence goes on along the minus strand of OW679194.1, from coordinate 684,293 downwards.
AGAGAATTGCAAGAGGAAGCAGTGCAAAATGCATTTGCTATAATTTCTAAATTTGAGCTAAGAAATGCTGCAAATGCTGTCAAACAACGTTGCCACTTGTGTATTAATCAGAACGGTGTCCACTTTGAACATATATGTTATAAAACGTTGGGTAGTAATATGTTTTATTAATTTTGTTATTTGTTCTAAATGTTTGTAACCCTATATGCTTTTTGTTTTTTTTTATTTAGTTAGCGCCAACTTTGTTTTACTCATAAATATTGCTAATGTTGGTTTAAAACAATGGTCATGCGGCGCTATGACACAATGGCTACTTGATATTTTTAGTTTATTTAACTTAAAGCCAAATACACCGTAAAATACTAAATTTGGACATATAGTATTATATATTTTTGAATAGAGAATTTTAAGGACTACAAAAAAATGTATAAATATACCGGGTGTTCCATAAGAAATAAGAAAATTTTTGTTGCAGCAAAGTTACGAATCACCCTGTATTAAAACAAAATTCACCAGCCCATTCTGCACCAGAAACTGCTATGAGAAAGTTTTTACAGAAATCAATTATTCCTAAAAACAAAAAAGCTAGAAGGGTTTAAAGAAATCGACAAATTTTGAAAAACGCCCCCTAGCGGCCTAACGGTTTACGATAGCAAAATTCTGTTTGCACCAGTAACTTTTTCATAAAATTTGAGCTCTGGAGACGTTGGTCAAAATTTTTCTATCTCTGACAGGAACATGAGTTTCCATAAGAAAGCGTCTACTTTGGCCCACCCTGTACACTACAACCAACAGAATAAAGCTTTGTTATTAATAAATCATGTTTTACTTTATCGAAAGCTTGGCGAAATCAGTATATATTGTATCAACTTGTGCTCCCTCATCCATTGCTTCACTAGTGTAATCTACAAAAGATATCAAGTTACTTTCAACTGAACGCCCTTTCATAAATCCATGCTGTTCTGCACTAACCCACAGTTTGACATGAGATGATAGTTGTTGAGACAATAAACTTTCAAAAATTTTAGCTGGAACAGAAAGTAAAGATATCTGTCCATAATTTTCTACATCAGATTTGTTGCCAGATTTATGTACAGGGGTCACTTACGTTCATTTCCATTGTTCAGGAAAGATACAAGTTTTTAGTACTAAATTAAAAAGTATGTAGAGAGGGTATCTAAACAATTCGTGGCACGCTTTATAGATGTAAGGAGGATATATCAATATCTTGCAATGTAAAGGATTTAACATTTAGTAGGCTGTCTAAATTTGGATTAGCTTGTAATATAAGATTAGGCATATCATAATTGGATGATCATTTATAAACAGAACTAAAATAGGTAGGGAATTTATTTGCAACTTCCCCCCTATCTACTATCTCAACACCTTGATAGCGATAATTTTGCTGTGAGCCTTTCATTTGTTTTTTATCTTTAACAAAATTCCAAAATCCATTAACATTACATACTATTTGCTTTTCAACTGATGTAATGTAATTTTTATAAGCAACCTTTATGTTTCTTTTGCACACTGCTCAAAACCTTTTAAGTGAAAAACAGATTTGTTTTTATTTTTATGGTGATATTTTTTTTTGCTTTAAGTCAATAATGATGCTTTTGCTAAACCAGCAGGGATAATTTGTAGATTTAGTCTTCGTAATTTTAGGTACGCATTGGTCCATTATTGCATATATTTTTTATAAAAGATATCAACGGCAGTAGTAGGATTATCATAATTTTTTAAATCGTTCCAATCCATATTATTCAATAGAGTGTACATTAACAAGAAATTTGCTCTCTTAAAATTGTAGTTATTCTGAAGATTATTAATATTGGAATTGTCGATTTTTTAATGAAAAATTTTATGACTATATGTAAGACCGGGTGATAATCACGATCAATTGGCACAAGTGTCACTATTTCTTGTGCAACATTTAATTTCACATTACTTATGAGTAGATCTAATGTTTTACCCTCTGAGTTCAAAATATTGTTATATTGTTTAGCATTTAGAATATTTATGAATTCACAAAGCCGTGCTGATAAACGATTACCACTTGCAAGATTGGTATGAATTCCTTTGATCTCAGGAATATTATAATCACCCATCATAATTAGATTTTTGCTTAAATAGATTTCATTATTTTCTAAAATGTCAAAAAGTTGATTGCATATCTCTAGTGGCGAGCGAGTTATGTAGTATTAAACGCCGACTCCTAGTAGATAAAGTTTATCTCCTTGCCGGAGCCGCATTGTATTATCTTATCATGTGCTGATGTATTTCCTATGCAGAGATTACCTGCAAGGCAGCTTCTGTATTTAGTTTAGTTCGTAGCTGCATGTCATAATTAAAACTTGTATTGTTACGACTCCGTCGGTAATTTAAGTTTTTCAATAAAGAACATTTTTAAAAACTTGTATCGACGTTAAACAAACATCAATGGCGCAGTCTTGTGGATTTTTGGCAAATTAAGAGCGAATATCTTAATTTCCAAAAGAAACCTGCTACTCAACCCCGCTGGTCCGAAGCATTTCAACAATCAAATGCCGAAGTCCCGCAACTGAAGTTGGTACCGCCGAGCTGAAGGAACAAGCATCGTCCGAAGTCGAGGCACCACCAATTCCAGTCACCCCCATTCATTGTGAATGCCTGATTATTGGAATCGCCCCTTAAACAACGCAGCTATGAAAGCGTAAGCGTAAAATTTTATATATTATTGCAAGTGAAAGTGCAACGATTTGCTTTTTACTAAATAATTTAATATTTACTAACATTATTAGCTTTAAGCAATTAGTTCTAAGATTGGGTAAGTGCAAAACGAGATGAGATACTGGCGTACACGTTAGGTGTGCTTAATAATTCAGCCAATCGACTTTGCACTTATGCGTAGGTACCCTGATTAGGTTAATTTTAAGGCCCTACTAACGTAAAAATAAATAATTAATGATTGATACGGACACTTCGTCAGAAAGTGAATCCGAACAAGTGAACATATTTGAACAATCAACTTTAGTAAATCGCGTTATTTTAAGACCTCCACGTTTAACGACGGCAAACGAACAAAATCAAGTGCCTGCAGAACAGCTGGAACAACCGCAACCGCGAATATTTAATGCGTACCCACCTGGATTTCATATGAGTATCTTAAATGAAATACCTACATTTTCCGGAAATCCATCCGAACTAAGTGAATACATTCGCGCTGTCGAAGACATTTTTGTACAATTTTGGCAAGCTCAAGATCCAAACGCATATATAAATAAACTATTGTTATCTGCTGCTAGAAACCGCCTAAAAGGTGCAGCGTTAGAAATTGTAACGGGATACACTTTCATTTCATGGGCAGATTTAAAATCAACTTTAATTAGCAATTTTGGAGATCAAAGGTCTGAACTAAATTTACAAATTGACATGACTAGACTCAAACAAAGTACTAGAGAATCACCAATCGATTTCTTTAATAAAGTCAGATCGCTTTTAGCAATTTTAAACTCAAAAATTTCACTGGGAAACGAAGCCCAAGATATTAAAGATTATAAACTAACATCATCAAAGGACTTAGCGTTAAAAGTATTTACAAGTGGTTTATTGGAACCCCTCGGTAGCTTTACAAGAGGCAGAGCACCTCAATCGTTAGAACAGGCAATTACAATTGTTAAAGAGGAATTAGACATTCGTTATTTTCAAGGTTTAAACAAAAATAACCCCCCAAATAATTTCTCGCAACCAAAATTTTCATTGCAAAGACCACCTACTTTCCAAAATTATCAAAAACCATTCAACACGCAACCGTTAACGCATACTTTAACACATCCAAACTATAACCAACAAAATTATTTTACCAATTCAAGACAACCACAGTTTAAACAAAATGCTACACCTACATTTAATTACGGAAATCAAAGTCAAACTCCTAATAGACAATTCCAAAAACCTCCAACAGATGTTTTCGCCCCAAAACGAAATTATGTACCAACATTTAAGCCAGAACCCATGCAGACAAGTACGATACAAAAACGTCCTGCATCGCAACAATTCAAAAGAACACAACCACCACGACCATTAAATCAAAATTTCAATTCAAACTTCCGACCAACTAATTACATACAACAATCTAATCAACCGCGAAATTTCCATGCCCAAGAATTATTTAACACTGATTTTTCCGAAACCGAATATTTTCAGGAGTTTCCACCTGAAAACGTTGAAACAAATTATGAATATTACAGTCAAGATACTGAATCACATCAAGAAGAATTAGACCAAACCCCTGACTTCTTCCAAGAACCAGAACCAAATTCAGAATACGAGGAACCCGAAAATGCCGTAAATTTTCGCTAAAAGCCTCGGTCGAATCTTTTTCAATCAACCCAAAATCGAATTTACCCTACATTGTTATTCCAAAAACAAATGACAAGTTACTAATTGACACAGGAAGTTCACGCACAATTCTTTCACCTGAATTTGCATATAAACATTTCCCGAAATTAATATATGAACACCCTTTCGAAATCACCACCTCTCATGGAACTACCCATCACAATTTAGTTGCAAATGTGCCTATCCAAAATTTATTTTCTGAAGAAGGAACACATTTATGTTACCTGTTTAATTTTCACACAGAATACGTAGGATTAATAGGAACGGATTTATTAGCTAACCTACCAGCAAATATAGACTATAAATGGATGCACATCCAAACCGATAAAACAACAATACCCTTTTTCTACAATCGGCAAAAATTAAAAATTGAGGAACAAAAACGCAATCAATGTAATTTTTCAAAAATTAAACCGTCTAAAACTAGCCTAAAAATTATTGAAGTACCTCCCCGTACAGAACAAATTGTCGTATTACCTGCCGTAGGAAAAGATGGCAATAAACTAGCTCCAAAGATACATTTTACTGAACATATTTCTATGCCTTCAGCTATTGTAGCATTAAAAAATAATTGGTTTCGAACTAGCCTGATAAATACATCTGATAAACCTCAAACCCTAATAATTTCTCAACCTCTTATTTTAGAAGAATACACCCCTGCTAAAGACAACATCCAAATCAATAATCATAACGAATCAATAACCAATTTAAAACAAATACTTTTTCAAAATTTAAAATCAAATTTAAGACTAGATCATTTAAATGATGAAGAACGAACGTTACTAACAAATCTTTGTCTAAAATATAAAGAAATATTTTATTCTCTTGATATTCCTTTATCGTCAATGAATTTACCTAAGCACCATATTAGAACAAAAACCGACACACCAATTTTCACGAAAATATATCGGTATCCCCACATACACCGTCAAGAAGTCAAAAGACAAATCGACAAAATGATAAAAGAAGACATAATAGAACCAAGCGAATCACCGTACAATTTCCCCATTTGGGTCGTTCCAAAGAAATTAGATGCCTCGGGAAAACAAAAATGGCGCATCGTCATCGATTACAGACGCCTTAATGAACAAACTATTGACGACAAATTTTCTTTACCAAGAATAGAGACTGTACTAGACAATTTGGGCAGAGCCAACTATTTCACAACCCTTGATTTAGCTTCCGGTTTTCACCAAATTGAATTAGAAGAAAAAGATAGAGAAAAAACAGCTTTCTCAACTGAAGAAGGCCATTGGCAATTTAAACGCCTCCCTTTCGGTTTAAAGAATTCCCCCGCCAGTTTTCAAAGAGCAATAAACACTGCATTAACAGGATTAACCCCTAACCAATGTTTAGTTTATCTAGATGACATAGTCATTTTTTCAAATTCATTACAAGAACATATCACCCGGTTAGAAAACGTATTTAAAAAGTGTAGAGAAACAAATATCAAAATCCAATTATACAAATCAGAATTTCTCCACAAATCAATAAAATATTTAGGACACATTATAACCCCTGAAGGAGTTAAACCAGACCCTTTAAAAATCGAAGCAATAAAAAATTTCCCTTTACCTAGTACCAGAACTGAGATAAAATCATTTTTAGGACTTTTTGGCTACTACAGAAAATTTATCAAAGATTTCGCGAAAATAACTAAATTTCTGACTCATTGTTTAAAAAAAGAAAACAAAATTATTCACACACAAGATTTTATAGACTCCTTTGAACATTGCAAAAATCTTTTAGCTAACGAGCCAATTTTAAAATACCCAGACTTTACGAAGCCTTTTGAACTGACCACAGATGCCTCAAAATATGCACTTGGTGCAGTTCTCTCACAAGAAGGAAAACCAGTAAGTTACGCTTCACGAACACTCAATGACACGGAACAAAAGTATAGTACTATAGAGAGAGAATTATTAGCTATAGTATGGGCAACAAAACAATTTAGACCTTACTTATTTGGCACCAAATTTACCCTTTTTACAGATCATAGACCATTAGTTTGGCTACGTAATCTCAAGGAACCGAACTCGAAATTAACGAGATGGGCTTTGAGACTAGAAGAATTTAATTTTGACGTAAAATATGTACCTGGAAAAACTAATAAAGTGGCAGATGCCTTATCCCGAATCCAAATTCACCCCTTATCGGTCACTGAAGAAATTCTAGACGATATTGACAGAATTATAGATAACCCCAGTAGACTCGATACACCTATTTTGGAAGAACCAAATTGTAGTATGATACCTAACCGTTCAGAAACCCCTAACATCGACGACCTTTTTGAAATACCTGTTGTGACAACGCTTATAAACGATAGAGAAAATTCATTAGTGGACACAGTTCACACTCAAGAAAGCTCAACCCCCGCGATCGATATCAGTGAAAAACCTCTTCAGCATTTTGGCAAACAAATTGAATTTATCGAAGCTAATTTCCCTAGAAATATTCAAGTCACTAAATTCGATGGTAATGTACATTATTCAGTTTTTGTAAACCCCAATAATAAACGATTAAAATTTAGCGAATTGCTAATAGAACACTGCGAACCTAAAGTTCATTATTATTGTCATTTCCCCAACGACTCTTTATACCAAGAATTTTCAGAATATGTAAAATCAATCACAAACGAAAATACACCTAAATTCCACCGATGTATGACTCAAGTCAGATACATCACAAATCTAGACGAGCGACAGCAACAAATTGCAAATTATCATTATGGAAAGACAAATCACAGAGGAATTTTAGAAACTATAGAACATTTACAACGTAAATATTACTGGAAAGGAATAAATACAGACATAAAGAATTTCATTAATAATTGTCAAAATTGTAGTACCCAAAAATATAATAGGAACCCCATTAAGCAACCGTTACATTTAACCCCAACTTTTAATCGTCCTTTTCATACCGTACATATGGACATATTCCAGATCAAAGGAATAAAATATTTGACACTTATAGACGCCTTCTCGAAATTTGTCCAAGCCTATCAATTGCGATCTAGCAACATGATCGACGTTACCGATAGACTCTTTTACTACATTACTACTTATACTGCCCCCAATGTTTTAATTGCCGATAATGAATTTAACAACCAACCATTTATGCATTTTTTACAATTACATAAAATTCAGTTTCACGTTACAACACCGCACCACCACCAATCGAATTCCCTTATAGAACGTTTTCATTCAACGCTTATCGAACATTACAGGCTTTTAGGAGAAATGCCAGAGCAGAGAAAAATTCCTTATTGTGTCATGGCCTATAACCATTCGATACATTCAAATTTAAAATTAACCCCATTTGAAATACTATTTGGTCACACAGACGGACAAAATCCTTTTGACTTAGATTACGAAAAAACTTTTATTGAAGACTATGTAAATAATCACAAAGAAAAAATGAAACATTTATATGACAACATACAGAATAAACAAATAGTCACCAAAGAAACACGGAACGAAAAAATTAATCAACCCCGAAAAACAAAAACATTTAAATTAGGAGACCAAGTATACATTAAAACTAACAATAGAAATAAAAAAGAACCCAAATTTACAGAACCTTATATAATTGACAAAGTTTACGAATATGATACTTATGACCTAAGAAATATTCCTACGAATGCCATCCTCAAAAGACATGCAAATGAATTGATGCCATTTCCAGGACAATTTCGGTCATCCTCCTCTTCCTCACCTGGAACGAGTGCACAAGCGACATAACAATGAAGACTTTAACTGACAACCCTGGATTATACCCCTTACAAAAAGGTAAAGCACTACTCAAAGAATCTGAATGGACTTTGATTAAAATTCTTGACTATACACCCATGTTAAATAACTACCAAATTCTTAGAGAAAATCTCTTAAAATCAATTTCACTTCTAGAAAACAGAAATTACCCCTTAGGACACAGACGCTTTGTAGAATTAAAAGATATCTTAATTAACCATAATAATCAGTTGTTAATTCTTAAACAATATTTAAATAAAGCTGATCAATTATTAGACCAATTATTTCCTGAAACTCAAACTAGGCAAAAACGAGGATTAATAGATGGACTAGGTACCGCGATAAAATTTGTCACAGGCAATTTAAACGCAGAAGACGGACAACATTATGAAAAAATGATATCCAAATTAACACACGATTCTGAAATCCAGAAAAATTCATTATTAGAACAAGCACAGATTTTAAACAGCACTTTATCATCAATAAAGACCCTCTCTGAAAATCAAAAACTATTAAATGATAATCTAAATAAAATTCTTCTCAACAATGTGAAAATAGAACAAGTAATAGCTGAAACGTCAACTTATTCGATAATCAATCAATCCATACAATCGCTTCAATTGTTTATTAATTTTTGGATAGAACTAGAAACAGCTCTAACTTTCGCTCAAAGGCAACAATTGCACATTTCCCTTATAGATAATAACGAACTTATCCAATCACTTAACAACATAACTAAACATTTAAATCAATTTCAAGACCATAAGATAAAGAGCTTAGCCCTTCCATATCAAGGAACTCACGAAAACATCCACTTATACGAATCCATTATAACTACAAAAGTTTACCAAAAGAGTAACATTTTTGTATTCATTTTCGAAATCCCATTGGTTAAACCCTTCTTCGAATACCAATTAATAAAGCTAATTCCCTTTCCTGTTCAAATTGAAAATAATAAATTTCGTATGATTATACCTTCTTATAACACATTACTGTATAACACAAATTTCAGCATTCCTGTTGAAATCAATCATTGTCAACAGACGTCACTAAATTATTATTTTTGTGCTCACGATAATCATTTCAGCATTCCGAATTCCAAGCTATGCGAAACGCAACTTCTATCTTTTCTTGACAATCAAACATGTCAACCATATACCTTTGAGTTGACCTCAGTAAAAACCCTGAAAATCGATACAGCAACGTGGCTAATTAGTTCACCGACTAAAATTGTTCTAGATACACAATGTAATCAGATAATAAAGAAAATGGAAATTATAGGAACACGATTAATACATTTAACGCCTGATTGCTCCGTTCTAATAAACCATGACGAATTACTGTTCGCTATGAAGTCCTCTTCAACTAAAGAAATAGATTTAAATTTACCAAGTATCAGTAAATTACAGATCTTTGATTCTCAAGTAGTCAATATTTCAAAAATTGATTTGACACCTGTTAATACGCAAGAATTAGTCAAAAGTCAACTAAGACTCACTCAACCAAAGGAAAAACTACTCCAAAGTGACACCGCAATTATGCCGAGCTTACATTTAGGCTCATTTATTATAATATGTTTAATCTGTATTAGTATTATAAGTAGCATAGTATATGTATATTGTAAACGTGACTCTTTGAAAACGAAACTAAGAACCTATTTTGAAAAACAAAATGAAAACTCAAGTTTAGAAAATAAAGTAATTAGTTCATCTTTGCTACAATGCAAAACTTAAACTTAAATATAGTTTCCCTATATTTAAGATTCTTTGCGCGGAAGAGTTATGTAGTATTAAACGCCGACTCCTAGTAGATAAAGTTTATCTCCTTGCCGGAGCCGCATTGTATTATCTTATCATGTGCTGATGTATTTCCTATGCAGAGATTACCTGCAAGGCAGCTTCTGTATTTAGTTTAGTTCGTAGCTGCATGTCATAATTAAAACTTGTATTGTTACGACTCCGTCGGTAATTTAAGTTTTTCAATAAAGAACATTTTTAAAAACTTGTATCGACGTTAAACAAACATCAATAGCGCGGCGCTAGATAAGAATTACATAATATGAAATTTGTGCCATAGATATCACACTCAACAATTACTAAGGCCTTGAACACACGGGGATTCCGTATCCGAGATTCGGTATGCGGGATACAGAATCTGGGTCTATTCAGACGCGGCGACTGAATCTCAGACGCGGGCCTTCAGTCACTTGCAGTGCCGTGCTGTTATGGACCTAGCATTGCTGTTCTTGGTTTCTATCGAATTAGTCTAGATGTGCTGTATTTAAAGTCAGGAATTGGGCTCTACTAAGCTAATAAATTTTTCATTGTCAAATAATGTACGCTCTATGATCGGAACACCTTGCTTATTCGATTTAAATAGAAGTTGAAGAAAATCTGCTACGCCTATGATATGATATCATATGTTCTGGCTGGCAAAAGTAGGCGTGTCTAGGCCCTGGTACACGTGGACTCATATGCTCCATATGCTCGAATGGTAAATCTGTATCCGAGATACAGAATGTGTCGCCGGCGGCCGATTTTCCTTATCTCTCCATTTCGGCCGCTGGCGACAAATTCTGTATCTCAGATATCGATTTACCATTGGAGCATATGAGTCCACGTGTACCAGGGCCTGGACACGCCTACTTTTGCCAGCCAGAACATATGATATCATATCATAGGCGTAGCAGATGTTCTTCAACTTCTATTTAAATCGAATAAGCAAGGCGTTCCTTACTATATAACATCATAGAGCGTACATTATTTGACAATGAAAAGTTTATTAGCTTAGTAGAGCCCAATCCCTGACTTTAAATGCAGCACTTCTGGACTAATTCGACAGAAACAAAGAACAGCAATGCTAGGTCCATAACAGCACGGCACTGCAAGTGACTGAAGGCCCGCGTCTGAGATTCAGTCGCCGTGTCTGAACAGACTCAGATTCTGTATCCCGCATACCGAATCTCGAATACGGAATCCCCGTGTGTTCAGGGCCTAATGGCTCTTGGTTTTTTGTTACCTTGCATTCCGACACGGTGTCATCTGTCAATATCAGTTTTGGCGATAGATAATCCTAACTTACTGTTGCAGACTTCCAGTACTAGGTTCTCAACGTTTTCACCACGTTCTTCGTTAACTCCCCAGATTCTCAAGCTGTTACGCCTGGTATACTGTTCTAAATCGTCAAGGTTATTCCTAAGGTCTTCATTTTCAGTTTCTATCTGCTTTATGATTTTTTCCATATGTTCACATTTGTTAAACATTTTTTCCAGTTTGTCTTCAATCTTCTTTAACACTAAATCCGAAACTGTGTCTATTATGCTTTGGAGAAAATGTTTGTCACCCAATACAGCTTTAGTAGTATCGGCGATATCATCTTTCTGTGACTGTGTAAACACCATTTTTCTTAGTTTAAACTGGAGGAACAACACAACACTATCTTTTAATGAAGCGGTGGTAAACGCGTCTAGCTAGCGTGAGTGCACATCTACGATGCTGATACTACCATCGTTAGGTGTACGCTAGAGAAAGCAACAACTAATCCTACTGTCGCTGTCATAGGGGAATATGTGGACTGGGACATGCTACTGATTGCTTTGGCACCGCCAGATAGTAACACTTACTTCTTGAAGCCTGGCAGGGGAAAGGTAGAATCTAAATGATTTTCAACGTAACAACTGCAAGAATATAATAAAATATGTATAATTTTTCAGCATTGTATTGGGGATGATTTTTTAAAGTAATCTAGGTATTATTTTTTTCAAAAATTTCTAAATATATGTAGTAGTTCTTTACTACTCTTAATAAATTAAAATAATGTAATCGTTTACGAAAAATACAACGGCTATTAGTTAATGTTTTTTGTAACGTGCGCTCATACCATGCATTTTTCTATCTTCAACAATAATAATAACGAGTATTATATGAAATATTGAACTGTAGTACTTATATTTTTGTAAAAACTTGCTTTTCTGTCATTGTAAACTTTTAATTGCCATCTACCATATTTTTATTACCATCCAAACATACCTTTGTAAAAAACCAATATTACAAGAATTTAAAAACTATATCATTCTTTACTCCTCTCTACTTTCGAAACTATTAATCCTACACAAATATGATACGTATCATTTTTGTAGGAAATTTTATGTAGTTTAATTTTGTATATAAATTGTTTTTTCTAAAAACCTGTAGTTTTCGAGATATTTACGAAAAACTGATAAAAACCACATTTGAACCCCCCACACCCCCACCCTCGTAGACTTTTAGTATGTTGTTTAGGACACTCCACTCCCCCCCTCACAACTCTACCAAATTTGAAAACTACACGATTTTTTTCCTATTTTTCTTTTGTTGCCTGAATTGCTAGTAGCATAGTTCGTCTCGCTCGCTCGTCGACAGAGCCAAATGAGGTCACTACTATCTCTTCACTAAAGTAATACAACTGTCATGCATGTGTTTTTTGGAAATTTTCAGTTTTTAATTTGGCAACACTTAAATTTTCAAATTTGGAAATTTAAATAAATTGTCACTGTGACGTTTACAACTACAAATTATAGCAAGTTTTAAGCAAATATGAGCATCAATAATATGTAATATTAGAAAGAGAGTTACCCTACTAGGAATGGAAAAACGCTGTAGTAAAATACTACTTATAGTGTTTTCCAAGTTAAATATATTTTTACAATATTTTTGACAAGTACCATTTCATAACCTATGACTTTTTTTTGCTAGGTATGAAGTACATTCCAACAAAAATTGAATTTAAGAGTACGCTCAGGGATGTTTTATAAATAGGTATTGCCATTGGCAGTTGCATTGGTTTGGTAAACAGATAGTACCTGCATTTTCCTTCGCGTCCTTTCTTTCAAATTCTTTTGCGAACTTATAAGTAATTTCATTCAAACTGACCCCATTAGAATAAGAAATGAAGGAAGATGAGACGGTATAAGCCCATTATCGATACTTCTGCACACTATTGGCATGAAGCAGCTTTTTGTGATTCATCTTTTGAGGCATGTTCTTTAGGGTTACAACCTTTCGAATACATCAAAACCGGACATATTTCGTTTTTATATTAAGATAATAATAATAATAATAATCTACACATATGGAACGAAGGAAATTTATTTAGCTATGTAATAATGAAGTATAATACTCTTCGTCACTCATGGTGATTGTAATTTATGCGATTACTCCGAACCTAACGCCAATACTTAACAATTACCAGTAGAATGAGGGCCGCTATTCCCTCCACTTGTTATTTGATTCGCGGATTCGCGGTTTAATTCGCGGATTTATTCGCGGATTTATTCGCGGATTTCGCGAATTGACCCAATTAATTTCGCTGTTTGATGTAATTAATTTCGCGGTTTGATCTAATTAATTTTCACATGTGCTACTGATTAAATTACGCATTAGCTTCCGATTAAATTACGCGGCGGCCATTTTTTAATTTGCTTCCTGAATTACGCGGCGGCCATTTTATTTTCGCGTGAATATTTGAATTTGAAATTTTTCAGATTTTTTTCTAAGTTCAATTTTTTGAATTTAAACTTCCCGGGTGTCGGCCATCTTTGTTTTCTGCGCGCGCACTTCTCTCGACTGCCTTTTAATTTCAATTTTTCAGATTTTTTCCAAGTTCAATTTTTTGAATTTAAACTTCCCGGGTGTCGGCCATCTTGGTTTTCTGCGTCCGCACTTCTCGCGGTTGTCCTTTTAATTTCAATTTTCGCGGAAATATTTGAATTGGTAGATCTTCCGTTTCCCTCCTCTGGCGTTGGTTGTCTCCCTCTTGCATTCACAGAAGGGCTGTTTATATTTAAAAAAATCTCTGGCCCCAAGTGGATTTGAACCCTAGTTGTTTGGCTAGTACCCAGACATCGTATCCCCAGTGCTACTGAACCGTTGCAAATTTTATGTGTATAACGGAAAGCTACTTTCTCTGCTCTGACGTCATACTGCCAGATTTAAAACAAACTATTTTTTCAAAAATTTAAATTATAAGAATGGGATTGCATAGCCTGTGGTATTAAACGAGGTGTAGTAATTTGAAAAAACTGCTTTTGCAACTGGGTTGCCATAATTAATTATTTTATCTTTATAATATGAGTGACGCGCATGAGTGGATTAACAATATTTCCATTGTCCCAACAGAGATTCTCATAGTCCCTACCTACTATATAGTTGCAAATTTCCGCTCGACCATCAAAATTTGAAAGCTATATAAATAGAAATAATTACTTTACTTTTATAATTTGCCCCAACAGAACGTATGCTATCTAGTTTATGCGCAAATTTCATAATAATATCAATTTTTACTAGAGCAAATACATTTTGTTCCTCGATCAAATTTCAAAAAGAGGCCAGTTTAAAACCGTTGGAGACGATTTTGCATTGTACGTCACGGAATACGATAACATGAACAAGAAGATAATACGTATTGCTTGAGTAAGAAAGAGATAAACATAGTAGCAAATATTCGAGAAGGCTTGACTCTTAATTTAATTATGCCATTTGTCAAGTATAAACATACCTATTAATATAATTTTTGTATGGCTATCTCTTTCTTACTCAAGCAATACGTATTATCTTCTTGTTCATGCTATCTCATTGCTGTTATATAGATAATTATGGCCCAGCAGTATATCCAAACGTGCACTTTTCAAATTTTTGAGAACTCATGCTAGCTCAGTTTCAAATTCTCTACAAAAACAGTATTTGGCGTGGATAGGCATCGATATATCTTAATAATTTTTAAACTACGTAACTCTAACTTGTTGCAATTTTAGTAAGATTTGAGTAAAAACACACAATTTCGCTGAAAAAGTTCTAACCAAAAAAGACAAAAACAATATTTTTATTTCATTTTTATTGAAAAATCTTCTATCACAAACATTTCTAGAAGCAAAATTGCCGTAACGTAGACTCGCTGTGCATTTTATTACAGAAATTCTTATACTTTTGATGAAAATATATGCATGTTGACAACAAATTAACATAAATTTGCTCTAACTTGTTGCAGTTTTAGTAAGATTTGAATAAAAATACACAATTTCGCTGAAAAATGTTCTGGTCCACATCATCTCACATAAATTTTTACAAAAACTGACATCATGTCACTTGAAATTATACAAAAAAAACGACATTTTTACTCAACATACGACGAAAATTGAAACAAAAATCACGCATTACACATCATCTCACATAAATTTTTACAAAATCGACATCATGTTACATAAACTATGCATAATTTTGCAAATGTTTTACACTTTTTTATAAAATGCATCGCTCAAAATTAAAAGAAATCGCAATTTCGTTGAAAAAATCTACTACCACAATCATTTCGATAAACAAAATTCAAAAATTCTTATACTTTTGATGTAAATATATGTATGTCAACCACAAATTAACATAATTTTTGAATAAAAACGCGCAATTCGTTGAAAAAAAAATTCTGACACCATCAAAACACGCAATTTCATTGAAAAATCTTCTACCACAAGCATCTCGACAAGCAAAATTCAGTTACGTAGGCTCATTGTTCATTTTTATTACGAAAATCAACTCAAAATTGAACAAAAATCACACAATTACACAACATCTCACATAAATTTTTACAAAAATCGACATTATGTCACATAAATTATACAAAAAATGACATTTTAATTCAACACACGATGAAAATTTTATAAAAATCACCCAATTACACATCATCTCACATAAATTTTTACAAAAACTGACATCATGTCACCTGAAATTATACAAAATATATGTATGTTGACCTCAAATTAACATAAATTTGAATAAAAACACGTAATTTCGTTGAAAAATTGTTCTGGCCCCGTCATTTCACTTAAAATTTTACAAAACTGACATCATATCACTTGAAATTATACAAAATATATGTATGTTGACCACAAATTAACATAAACCTGAATAAAACACACAATTTCGTTGAAAAATTTGCAAATGTTTTACACTTTTTATAAAATGTATCGCACAAAATTAAAAGAAATCACAATTTTTAAATTATATCACGCCATTATGAAATCGTAGATTGATTTTTTTGAAATTTTACACTTTGTAACTGTAAAATAACTTCAAATACTAATATTTTAGCTTTAGATTTTGTAATTATTGCAGATTCGTGAAAAACAAAAGCAGAGTAGAAATAAAAAAACACAAACACTTTGTAATAAACAAATATATTGTTCTTATTTCGTATAATACTTAATAATATAAAAATATATGTACAGCTGAATGTCTTATTTTCTAAAAATTCGCTAGCAATTTTAAAACTGTAGTTTGAGGTGCACAACATTTCAAATTAAAAAGGCTGCAAGTAATAAAATCAGAATTTCATTGTGTAATTTTAAAGTTTAAGATGCTCCCAATCTAGAATTCCCTTCGGTTTTGATGTTGATGACATCTGCCTTAGAGGCATTTTTCTAACGGCCCTTTTTTGGAGGCGTTTCCTTATCGGCGTTCTTCTGACTGAACCTTTTTGATGTGGACTTGGATGAGTAGCTGGTGTTTTTAATTTATATTCTAAATGGGGCTCGCAGTTATCAGTTTCCATTTCGGTTTTTCCTGTAGTATCAGTCAGGGCTGGCTTCTTTTGCTGTTTAGGTTTAGTTAGCAACACTTGAGCAACGTTAAGGCCTTTGATGTAATCAGCAAACTGTAGGCGTCCGGGTGGATTATTAGTTTTTCGAGGCCTCAGAGTGTCGTGAACTAAATCGACTATGTTAGACGTCGGTAAAATTTCACCCTTTATAGTAACGGTACGCTTGTGATCCCAGCTCACATCGTTTGAGGCACTCAAAATGCGTAGGAAAACTTCAGCTTTTTTCTTAAAAGTTTTGGGAAGTGTAGATAAAATAACGGCATTTGATAGGCTGTTACTGGTTGATTCAATAGGTATTTTGATTGGCTGTCGTGCCTGGTTTGTGAAATGAAGGAATCTTTGTAAGACTTGGTTGTACTGCCCCCATTTATCGTGATCAGTTAATTTCGACTTTAAAACTTTTTGCATTTCGTCATCAAGCTGTGATAATATATTTTTCTCCGTATTCTCGCTAGACTTAAGACGTTGGACAAATTCCGGCAATACAATCAACATCTTCCGCCCTTGGTCCATCTTAGTCGACAAGGAGCTCAGTCGTTTGTTCTGGTAGAGCCGTCGTGAATAAACTAACTTAAAATCAAGACTTGCATAATAAATATATAAAAAAAATATGGCAGGTACGGGAATCGAACCCGTATTCTCTCTCTAGATCAGAGCTTAAATCGGACGCCTTAACCATTCGGCCAACCTGCCTCCCCTGTATAAACGAGCACTCTCTGCATAATTAAGAAAACATCTAGTTTAAAACCCTTCTATTTGCAATTTCAAACAATATTTCATATAAATTAAGCCATGTACAAATTTCGAAACTGGGTTTGATATATATTTTATCGAAAGACTTGACCCTCAGCTACCGTGTTATTAATTGTCTTTCGATAAAATATATATCAAACCCAGTTTCGAAATTTGTACATGGCTTAATTTATATGAAATATTGTTTGAAATTGCAAATAGAAGGGTTTTAAACTAGATGTTTTCTTAATTATGCAGAGAGTGCTCGTTTATACAGGGGAGGCAGGTTGGCCGAATGGTTAAGGCGTCCGATTTAAGCTCTGATCTAGAGAGAGAATACGGGTTCGATTCCCGTACCTGCCATATTTTTTTAAAATATATTTATTATGAAAGTCTTGATTTTAAGTTAGTTTATTCACGACGGCTCTACCAGAACAAACGACTGAGCTCTTTTTCGACTAAAATGGACCAAGAGCGGAAGATGTTGATTGTATCGCCGGAATTTGTCCAACGTCTTAAGTCTAGCGAGAATACGGAGAAAAATATATTATCACGGCTTGATGACGAAATGCAAAAAGTTTTAAAGTCCAAATTAACTGATCACGATAAATGGGGGCAGTACAACCAAGTCTTACAAAGATTCCTTCATTTCACAAACCAGGCACGACAGCCAATCAAAATACCTATTGAATCAACCAGTAACAGCCTATCAAATGCCGTTATTTTATCTACACTTCCCAAAACTTTTAAGAAAAAAGCTGAAGTTTTCCTACGCATTTTGAGTGCCTCAAACGATGTGAGCTGGGATCACAAGGGTACCGTTACTATAAAGGGTGAAATTTTACCGACGTCTAACATAGTCGATTTAGTTCACGACACTCTGAGGCCTCGAAAAACTAATAATCCACCCGGACGCCTACAGTTTGCTGATTACATCAAAGGCCTTAACGTTGCTCAAGTGTTGCTAACTAAACCTAAACAGCAAAAGAAGCCAGCCCTGACTGATACTACAGGAAAAACCGAAATGGAAACTGATAACTGCGAGCCCCATTTAGAATATAAATTAAAAACACCAGCTACTCATCCAAGTCCACATCAAAAAGGTTCAGTCAGAAGAACGCCGATAAGGAAACGCCTCCAAAAAAGGGCCGTTAGAAAAATGCCTCTAAGGCAGATGTGATCAACATCAAAAACGAAGGGAATTCTAGATTGGGAGCATCTTAAACTTTAAAATTACACAATGAAATTCTGATTTTATTACTTGCAGCCTTTTTAATTTGAAATGTTTTGCACCTCAAACTACAGTTTTGTAAATTGCTAGCGAATTTTTAGAAAATAAGACATTCAGCTGTATATTTATTTTTATATTATTAAGTATTATACGAAATAAGAACAATATATTTGTTTATTACAAAGTGTCTGTGTTTTTTTATTTCTACTCTGCTTTTGTTTTTCACGAATCTGCAATAATTACAAAATCTAAAGCTAAAATATTAGTATTTGAAGTTATTTTACAGTTACAAAGTGTAAAATTTCAAAAAAATCAATCTACGATTTCATAATGGCGTGATATAATTTAAAAATTGTGATTTCTTTTAATTTTGTGCGATACATTTTATAAAAAGTGTAAAACATTTGCAAATTTTTCAACGAAATTGTGTGTTTTATTCAGGTTTATGTTAATTTGTGGTCAACATACATATATTTTGTATAATTTCAAGTGATATGATGTCAGTTTTGTAAAATTTTAAGTGAAATGACGGGGCCAGAACAATTTTTCAACGAAATTACGTGTTTTTATTCAAATTTATGTTAATTTGAGGTCAACATACATATATTTTGTATAATTTCGGGTGACATGATGTCAGTTTTTGTAAAAATTTATGTGAGATGATGTGTAATTGGGTGATTTTTATAAAATTTTCATCGTGTGTTGAATTAAAATGTCATTTTTTGTATAATTTATGTGACATGATGTCGATTTTTGTAAAAATTTATGTGAGATGTTGTGTAATTGTGTGATTTTTGTTCAATTTTGAGTTAATTTTCGTAATAAAAATGAACAATGAGCCTACGTAACTGAAATTTTGCTTGTCGAGATGCTTGTGGTAGAAGATTTTTCAATGAAATTGCGTGTTTTGATGGTGTCAGAACATTTTTTTCAACGAATTGCGCGTTTTTATTCAAAAATTATGTTAATTTGTGGTCGACATACATATATTTACATCAAAAGTATAAGAATTTTTGAATTTTGTTTATCGAAATGATTGTGGTAGTAGATTTTTTCAACGAAATTGCGATTTCTTTTAATTTTGAGCGATGCATTTTATAAAAAAGTGTAAAACATTTGCAAAATTATGCATAGTTTATGTAACATGATGTCGATTTTGTAAAAATTTATGTGAGATGATGTGTAATGCGTGATTTTTGTTCAATTTTCGTCGTATGTTGAGTAAAAATTTCGTTTTTTTGTATAATTAAAAGTGACATGATGTCAGTTTTTGTAAAAATTTATGTGAGATGATGTGGACCAGAACATTTTTCAGCGAAATTGTGTGTTTTTATTCAAATCTTACTAAAACTGCAACAAGTTAGAGTAAATTTATGTTAATTTGTTGTCAACATGCATATATTTTCATCAAAAGTATAAGAATTTCTGTAATAAAATGCACAGCGAGTCTACGTTACGGCAATTTTGCTTCTAGAAATGTTTGTGATAGAAGATTTTTCAATGAAAATGGAATAAAAATATTGTTTTTGTCGTTTTTGGTTAGAGCTTTTTCAGCGAAATTGTGTTTTTATTCAAATCTTACTAAAATTGCAACAAGTTAGAGTTACGTAGTTTGAAAATTATTAAGATACTAGCTGAAACCCGCGGCATATGCCGCACTTGAAATGTAGGACGGATTTAATAACTTTTGTTTCACTAAAGAAAGTTTTAAAAACACGCTAGAGATTGGCAGTAAGGAAAAGTTAAAAAATATATATTTTTAAATGGAAAGTCTCTGGAAAGGAAACGCTCGCCTCTGGAAAGCGTTTTATGGACATTTTTGGATAGCCTCCGGGCAACTTTCTTTCATATTGGATACCGCCAATACTGTTGAATTGAATAGTGTCTTCTTTTTTCTGTTCAGTATTAAATGGTACATGCAAGGGTGCCAGATCACACGATTTATCGTGAGTTCTCACGATTTCATTGCAAATCTCACGATCTCACGATAAGGACTATTTATCTCACGATTTATGTATCAATTCTAATTAAAATAATTTTATAAAAAATTGTAACACTAAATGATTAAATAGAAAAAAATGTGTGTTAGTCTTAATACATGATTTAATGTATGCTGTCACTGATTTTATCATTTCCCGCATTATCATCAAATACTGCTGCTATCTATGGTTCACATAAAGAAGTCGCAAGTTGCGGTTGAAAGCGGATTTAAATGTTCTTTCAAGAAATAGGTATTTACATAATTTCAAGATAAGCATAGATTTAATTTAAAAAAATTAATAGTCAAGTACTTTATCCCTCCAAACCAGTCATCCCGGACACAGATTCTTCAGATTGTGAGTAGTCGAACAATTTTTTTTCTGTATACATACTTAGGTCTATGTATATGTACTATATTCTATGTAGCCATATTTTTATTTTTAGAATTCCTGTGTTATTTCTATAATAAAATATTTAGTTCATTTAAGTCCCTGTTAAAATATTTGACTATATAAACATAGACTACCAGCAACCCCCATTTTTCCCATAGAAGCAGTGTATAAGGAATCAGCCAACACAAAATCCATTCAAGAGTGTTGGGTGAATAACAGTCTGGTGGGGTTAGGGGAAATCTCATTTTTATGTTGCTTACAACGTGAAGTTGGTGTTGGCAGTCCATGTTTATCTAGTCAGACATTAAAATGAATGATGTCTTTGAATAAAAATTAGAGAAATAAATATACTCATACAAAATAATTGAAATTTTTACATTATTAGAATACTCCTACTTATTTTCAAAAAAATTAGAGCATATTATGTGCATATATTATAACTTTGGGTGCATATATTGAACATAATGTATGCATATATATGCGCATATTTTCGTACTTTTGAGTGCATATAATTATTAGCTTTACTGATTTCTATTCACTTGACTAAGCAGTTTACTAATTTCTTTACTTGCTCAAGTACTAAACCGTACTAAACGAAAATATGAACATTTACATGAAAACTCAGCCCAAAATAATAATAATAATAATAATAAATTTTATTCCATGACCCAAATATATACAGTTTATAACGTAACACGCAAAAATGTATGGAACCTTAAGATGAGGTTCAGAATCCTGCTTTTCAACCTCACCTTAAATATAATACAACGCAGGACTTCAAAAAAATTGCCTAACTAAACTATAGTTCATGGTGAACTAAATCGCAACATATTTGTTAAACATCCACCAAATAAACAAAATTTAATGAAATCAAAACCAGTAGACAATGGCCGTGCAAGACGCAATATTATGAAAAACTAAACATCAAATTACATGGAGATAATCACTGAATTTGAAGTAAATACTCGAAGAAGGCAGGTCTAAATCTATGCAAAGGTAAATCTTTGTAAGAAGAGGGTAATTTGTTTAATACTTTTACAATATTGTAAGAATACGATCTTTCAAAAAGCGATGTTTTATGTAGAGGAACAGTTAAAGTCCACTTATGTCTTAAATTTAAATTGTGTACGTCAGTTCTATAAGTGATTTTATTATAAAGATAAGGTGGTTGCTTTTCTAAGATTAATTTGTTCAAATTTTTTAATACCATGGATATATCTCAAGCAAGCATTTTGCACTCTCTGAATTCGTTTAATGGTATCAACATCTAAACAGGAATCATAAATTTCTGAGCAAAACGTAAAATGGGAGAGAACAAGAGATTCACAGAGAGTAGTTTTCACTGCTTTACTGAGGTATGACCTGTGTGGATAAAGTATTCTAAGATTGCCATATGCTTTCTGAATGTATTTGGAAATTTGTTGTTTATATCTAAAACTATTGTCCAATATAAGACCTAGATTTCTTGCTTCATCAACAACAGGTATTAATTTATTATTTATGTGCAGGCTAAGTATGTTTTTCTTAATATCACATTCATTTCTACTCCCAAACATTACAGCACAAGATTTCTCAGGATTTAATATTAAGACATGTTGTTCGGTTGCTTTTGCTAATAAATTAAGATCGCTGTTTATGGTAGCAACTGCATTATCGAAATTTTCCGGCAAAAAAGAGTAATAGACCTGAGTATCGTTGGTGTACATATGCAATTTACAGATTTTAACATAATGATGCAGCCTGACAGTATAAATGGCATACAACAAGGGCCCAAGAATAGATCCTTGTGGAACACCTCTTTGAACAAATCGTGCTGTAGACATACGACTATCAATCATAACCTGTTGACCTCTGTTAGAAAGGTAGTCTTTCACTAGGGTAAGAGCGTTAAGACCAAGACCAATGTAATTTAAAACCGCAATTAACAAATCATGATTAATAGTATCGAACGCTTTACTAAAATCTAACAGTGTTAATACTGTTAATTTTCCATTATCAGAAGCAGCTAAGATACCATCAGTTATATTTAGCAAAGCCGTAACACAACCATGAGATGGTCTAAACCCTGACTGAGAAATTGGAAGGATATTATAATTACTTAAATATTGACGTAACTGTTTAATTATAATTTTTTCTAAAAGCTTTGAAAATGCCGGCAGTATACTGATAGGTTGTAAATCTGTATAGGCTGCAGCATTATTTACTTTGGGGAAAGGAATCACAATTGCATTTTTCCAATATTTTGGAAAAACATAAACAGCAGTTCAGTATATGAGTAATAAACGGTAATATGTATGGACAACACAGTTTAATCATATTGATGGTTATACCGTCTATACCCCCTGCATTACTTTTTACACTTCTAATTAAATTTTGTACTTCCTCAACGTCAACAGTCGTGAAAGAAAGTTTTTCTGATGTAAGTTCGTTATTACGATAAAAATCTAGAAGCATTTGATCAGGAGTGCTGTGAGGTATAGAGTCTACAGAAAAATCATTTACTTCTTGCACATTACTGAGTGTTTCCGCAATAGAATTTTGTTTTTTAATGTTTATATTTATTAAATTTAGCTCCTTCCAAATAGCATTTGTGCCTCCAATCCCGACTTTATGCTCGAAGTAAGCTTTCTTTTCATTTTGAATTGCAA
The DNA here is from genome assembly GCA_940337035.1 of Agriotes lineatus. Classification (NCBI taxonomy): domain Eukaryota; kingdom Metazoa; phylum Arthropoda; class Insecta; order Coleoptera; family Elateridae; genus Agriotes; species Agriotes lineatus. Next base: position 660,553 of record OW679194.1, on the reverse strand, counting down.
GATTGGTAAAATTCCGCAAACTTTTATAATATTCCCAGTGCCCAGGGTTCTTAGATTGTTTATATTTTGATTTTGCCTTATTTTTAAGATTTATCAGTAACTTAACATTATCAGTAAACCAAGGTGCTGGTTTGTTCTTCATTTTAACGGTTATCCACGGGGCATGCAAGTCAAAAATGGATGTAATATAATAATTTAAAATGTTTAATTTAGCATCAATATCCCGCTCATAAAACAATTGATGTAGAGGTAACTTCTGTAGGTCACAGTAAAAGTCATTAAAATTAAAATATTTAAAATTCCGAAATGTGCCTATAATAGGACTTAGTTTGACGAACTCACCAGTTGATATTTTGCAAAAAACTGTCTCATGATCGGATAACTCATTTTCACACACCCCTGTTTCAATAATGCAGCTGGTATCCGATGTAATTATGAGATCTATCAAAGTACTGCTATTTCCAGATATTCGAGTAGACTCTGTAATAATTTGTTTTAAACATAATGTATTTAACATATAATTTAAGTATTGCGTAACCGAACCAGAAAAATCCAACACGTTTATATTAAAATCACCCAAACAAATAACCCTATCTGAAGCCTGAGTATACAAACAAATGGATTCTTCAACCTCATCTACAAAAACTTTATAATTAAATTGAGGTGGTTTATACACAACCCCGAAAACATAACTTTCATTATTGATTTTTAATGACAGCCACAATTGCTCAATATTATCATTTGTTTGAATAATTTTTACATTCAAGTGATTCTTTACATAAATTGCAACTCCACCCCCTCGAGCGTCTCGATCTTTCCGGAAAATGTTATATTTCGAATGAGAAAGGGTAATATCAGATTTTAACCAAGTTTCTGATAATGCTAAAATATCATATCCCTTTTGTTCAAGTAAATAGTTTGTCACCGATTTTCGGCAAAAGTGACCTAATATTAATATGTGCCACACACAAACAATTGCCCACCAATTCACCATTTATTAAAATAAATTGCCTTATTTAGAAAAAAACTAAATTGTAAACAAATACCAAATATATAAATATTAACCATCAGTTAAACTAAAAATTCTGCTATCAGCTCCATCGGCGGTCCATACCTTGTTCATTCCAAATCTTTCAACGGCGCTTTTCAACCATGCCACTCGTCGTTTCGTGAGATCTTCCCGAATAACCACAGGAGAGTTTTTTAATTTCTTCTTATTACTATATATAAGTTTTTTAATGCTGCGGGACACACATTTTATAATAATTGGACGGTGAGTTCCCTCTTTCGATCCAAGGTGATGGCAGATGTCGATATCATTTTCGGCAAGGTTAATACCTAACTTTTCGTGGCATAAATTGCGCACTACTTCACTGGTATTTTCATTCGGTTTTTGCGGAACGCCGAATATTCTTAAACTATTTACACGGCTGTATTGTTCATGTGCGTCCATTGTATCTTCCGTTTCGGCTTTGAGTTTTTCGAGTTGCATTTCCAAAGATGAGATTTTGTGCTCGTACTTTTCCACTATTTTAGCAACCTCGGTTTCCAAGGAAGCGTTGATGATCGAAGTAAGCTTCTTTGTTAATGCATCGGAATCTAACAGTTTTTCAACTACCCTCTCTGCAATCGCTTCGACATCAATAGCTTCACCGCTTCTAGTAACAGGCATGTTGTAACGCACTTATATTAGGAGAATCACAATATTTATAAAATTTAGCAGCAGCTGGCACACCACGTCTACTCAGCGCAACGTCCCATCAACAAATTTAGCAGCCAATTTTCTGTATGCAACAATGCTTAATATTTTCATAAATTTACAAGTAAATTTTGCATACAATTTAGCGTCGTTACATACAAATGTGTACAAACCTCGGTCATGGCTGTGTTGTTCATAACTACAGTCGAAGATGCACTCGTACAGTCAGCGTTAGTTTTAATTTGCGATACTTCAAAGTGACCCTGCAGAAAAGAGAAGCAATAAGATTGTAACGCTAATACCTTGCTTTTTTGTACTACAATTATCTGATGCACAGTAGACCATTTAACAGAATTAATACTTGTAGCAACTGCTAGAAGAAACGAAAGGCGACGCATAAAAATTTGCAGAAATATAGGTTATGTTGTTATGTAAGATGTAACGGACACGCCTTTTTAGCGTTTGAGTACGGCTTAGGTTGTAGCAGCGTTCAATAAGCAGATATGAAAATTAACCAAAGTGGACTTGCCTTCGAAGCTGAGTCAATAGTTTTAAAAAACACGAGAAATATGCAGAATAAATAATTGTTTTCTGTGATAATATCGCTATTAAAAGTTAAGGGAAGTTTGTTTACAAAAACCCGAAAATAGAAATAAACGAATGCAACCGTGGTACTTTTAGTTGTGTAAACACGGCTTTTAGTCTTCTGCATTATTATAAGTGATCATATCGATGCCTATCCACGCCAAATACTGTTTTTGTAGAGAATTTGAAACTGAGCTAGCATGAGTTCTCGAAAATTTGAAAAAGTGCACGTTTGGATATACTGCTGGGCCATAATTATCTATATAACAGCAATGAGATAGCATGAACAAGAAGATAATACGTATTGCTTGAGTAAGAAAGAGATAGCCATACAAAAATTATATTAATAGGCATGTTTATACTTGACAAATGGCATAATTAAATTAAGAGTCAAGCCTTCTCGAATATTTGCTACTATGTTTATCTCTTTCTTACTCAAGCAATACGTATTATCTTCTTGTTCATGTTATCGTATTCCGTGACGCACAATGCAAAATCGTCTCCAACGGTTTTAAACTGGCCTCTTTTTGAAATTTGATCGAGGAACAAAATGTATTTGCTCTAGTAAAAATTAATATAATTATGAAATTTGCGCATAAACTAGATAGCATACGTTCTGTTGGGGCAAATTATAAAAATAAAGTAATTATTTCTATTCATATAGCTTTCAAATTTCGATGGTCGAGCGGAAATTTCCAACTATATAGTAGGTAGGGACAATGAGAATCTCTGTTGGGACAATGGAAATATTGTTAATCCACTCATGCGCGTCACTCATATTATAAAGATAAAATAATTAATTATGGCAAACCCAGTTGCAAAAGCAGTTTTTTAAAATTACTACACCTCGTTTAATACCACAGGCTATGCAATCCCATTCTTATAACTTAAATTTTTGAAAAAATAGTTTGTTTTAAATCTGGCAGTATGACGTCAGAGCAGAGAAAGTAGCTTTCCGTTATACACATAAAATTTGCAACGGCTCGGTAGCTCTGGGGATACGGTGTCTGGGTACTAGCCAAACAACTAGGGTTCAAATCCACTTGGGGCCAGAAATTTTTTTAAATATAAACAGCCCTTCTGTGATTGCAAAAGAGAGACAACCAACGCCAGATGAGGGAGACGGAAGATCTACCAGTTTGAAATTCAAATATTTCCGCGAAAATTAAAATTAAAAGGACAACCGCGAGAAGTGCGCACGCAGAAAACCAAGATGGCCGACACCCCGGGAAGTTTAAATTCAAAAAATTGAACTTAGAGAAAAAATCTGAAAAATTGAAATTAAAAGTCAGTCGAGAGAAGTGCGCGCGCAGAAAACCAAGATGGCCGACACCCGGGAAGTTTAAATTCAAAAAATGGAACTTAGAAAAAAAATCTGAAAAATTTCAAATTCAAATATTCGCGCGAAAATAAAATGGCCGCCGCGTAATTCAGGAAGCTAATTAAAAAATGGCCGCCGCGTAATTTAATCGGAAGCTAATGCGTAATTTAATCAGTAGCACATGTGAAAATTAATTAGATCAAACCGCGAAATTAATTAGATCAAACCGCGAAATTAATTGGGTCAATCCGCGAAATCCGAGAATAAATCCGCGAATAAATCTGCGAATTAAACCGCGAATCCGCGAATTAAATAAAAAGTGGAGGGGATAGCGGCCCTTATTCTACTATTACCTAATACATGGAAGTCAGAAAAGTAACACGTAATGACTACATTGAACATAAATGCACTGTATTGTCGATGCAGTAAGCACCTACAAAAAGGCCGTAGCTCTATACCGTCAGGCGGTCGTGACGTCAGCTAAAGAATGCTAACTATATGTGCAATATTAATAAATTGCCTTTTTTAATAGACAAATTACTGAGTGCCTTTGTTAGTGTTTGGTGGTGTGCCTGTGAGTAATTTACCATCAGTATTGTACAAATAAACATGTAAATAACCGTTAAAGGTGGTTGTGAAATAAATGCATTGTCGCCACATGGCGTTTTCATAGCAAGTTATATGAATTACATTTTCTTTCAGAAAATATTATATGGACTATAAAGGAGCTGGTTTTGAATTATTTTACAGAGGAAGCAGTGCGTAGCGGTAATATGATTTAATATAAAATTAAATTAGTTTAAAGGAAAATTACCGGAATGCAACATTTAATCAATTTTCTTGGTTGCCAGTATCATAATGAGGAGAGAATAACGAATATTCACTCTACAACGATTGATTTAAAATTATTCTGGTAAAGTGAATAATAATCTATCGCGCAAAGAATATGAAAATCGAAAACTAATAGTGTTAAGAAATAAATAAACCAAATTTAGAGTTTTATATTTTCTACATAGATTATAAAGTGACCACACTGTTTATAAGTAGAAGAATACAATGTCGTATAAAACCCTAGACGGTAGTTTAGTTAAAATAAATCAAACCACGATCTGTTGGGAAATATTTGATATGGGCATTTTTTATATTATCGGATTAGCACATTTGGTTCAAAAACCGAAAATTCTGCGTCCGGTTTGAAATGAGGGCCGGACGCCGGACACTGATCTCAAATACCAAACTGTCCAGGGGAAAACAGGACGGGAGGTAACCCTAATAATTAACGCTCCTTAAGACACATTCAGTTTTTGTAATATGTTGCAACGGTTCTTTCAATGTCGTATGATTGTTTTATACATGATCGCGTCGACTTCGGCTAGAGAGAATGCGGTAAGCTGCTGAGAACTAATTATTGCGAAGCTCGTAGTCCATTTATTTGACTTCCGCACTGTCATCGTCACATTTTTAAAAATAGCTTAACTGTACTTATAGAATAACGTGCTTTTTAGACTGTATAGTAATTATGTTACGAAAATGTCAAAGAAGAAAAGTAAAGTAACCCTTTAAATAATAACTTAAGTCAAAATAGTTAATCAATTATTATTAATGGAAATCGAGTATACTCTGTTCACTCCATTTGTGATTGAACCATTTTGCTTTGAATATGATTTTATTTACCAGTGTACCAAACATGTATGTATTATTTGTAACCTGATTTACCTCGCGGTGTAGAGGTTGGTGCTTCGTACATCTGCATCTAGCGGTACAATGCTCAACTTGCCCCGGCTTTGGGTTACAGAGTTGGAGCGCGTCTTTTGTGCTTGCGCAGCAACCATTGTGTGCGACGTGTGTCTTGGTGATGTGTTGACTTTGTTACTCTATCTCTTAGGTCTGTGGTTTTGAGCAGAGCACAATTAATTTGGTACCCAACTGTGAATGGTCTCACCGAGCCCGATTCTAAACGCCAAGGCTGCCGCAAAATCCGACCCACGCGGAATTCATACCGAGGACTTGCTGAATACAATCAGTTATTTTATTTTTAGCATCTTTAATTCACTTGATTAATGAAAAATGATGAATTGTCAAATGTTGCTTCCAGTTTGGTGATATTTTGTACCCACATGTCACTTACACCGTTCAAAGCCTGCTCAGAATAAAAACTGGAGTGAACGGGGTATACGTTCAATTGTAAGTTTTATGTATTTGTACTCTTCTGTATGTTACATTACAAAAAAACTTCATAAATTTATTGAGATTGGGAGTAGTTAACTTGAAATTTGAAATAGGATAAATAAAAAATTAGTTAGTTAAATAGGAGTGGTGACAACATACCGGAGCGGCGAGTTGAAAATGCAGATATCAAGTAATTGATTATTAGCTGGAGGCAATCGATTTACAATGAATCGAATTGGTGATTTATCATTACCATTAGCGGAGGGTGGAGATGGGGCAGATACCGTCTATAATGTGGCATTGCACATTCAAATCTCACAATGGATGGAAATGTATACCATCTGAAGCTTCCAATAACTTTAAAATATACCGGGTGTCAACGAATTTATTAGACAAGTCATAACTTCT